>CM042851.1:34702806-35250306 GCA_023653725.1 Bungarus multicinctus
GCAGTTTCCCAAAAGACAATCGCACTTTCTTGGTTTTTTTCCTTGAAAACATTTCACTTCTCATCCAAGAAGCTTCTTCAGGTCTTGGTGAATTTCTTCAGAACTGAAGAAGCTTCTTGGATGAGAAGCAAGATGTTTTTCAAAGAAAAAACAAGAAAGCCCATTTGTCTGAAGGTTGGTGCTGTCTCTGATTGGCTGTACAGTTGATTTGGATTCTAAGGTTTGTAGGCTGGTTGTAGGTCAATGTGTCTATTGATGAAATTGCTTGGTGAATTTCTTCAGAACCGAAGAAGCTTCTTGGATGAGAAGCAAAATGTTTTTCAAGGAAAAAAAAAAACCCGAAGAAAGCCCATTTGCCTTTTAGAAAACTTAGCTCTGGGATATGTGATAGGACAGTCACAGAACGTTTCCCGTGAACCAAAAGGTGAAATTGCCTTCTGGGAAGCTGCCTCTGCCATAAAGGTGAGTCCTTTGTAGTGCCCAAAGGCATTATAACATGGTGTTAGAGAGCAGTGCCTGGTTTGCAGTATGCTAGCTTTCTAATTACATTTTTCATTAGAATACAGTTTCTATTTAAAATCGAAAGCAGGTCTTACAGGGAACTGGGAAGAATCATAAAAAATGGCTAGAGACATAATGCGAGGACTAACAGAATGGGGTTACAAAAGTCTGAACAATCACAAAATGGCTGTAAAGAGCACAGAGATTGTTTTCTTTGCAATAGTGGCAAATATCTGTAGCTTGGGTGTAGGATGAGGGTGAAGGTACCTTCTTCAAACTTGTGGATTGTTTTCTGAACATTTCATTATCAGGCTAGGTAATATCTTCAGCGAAGTTTAGGAGATGTCAGTGTCAATGTTCTTCTGTTTATAAGGGCTTCAGGTGTGGTTGTATCAAGTAGGGTTTTTTTTAATGTGTTTTGTGATAAGGAGATTATATCAGGTCAGAATCATTGGGGGGGAAGAGTTGCATGGGTTGGTTGAGGGTTGTTGCTGTCTTTGGCTGTGCAGTTGATTTGAATTCTGAGGCGTTCATAGGCTGGTTGTAATGTGTCTGTTGATGAAATTGCTTGTGGAGTGCCAGGCTTCGATGAACGCATAAGCAGGGCAGGTGGTTGCATGGCCAAAGATTTTTGTGTTGCTCCAGTAGAACTGGTGCTGTTTGGTGCCAGTTTGGGAAGAGATTAAGGATTTGGGATCATGGCATTTGACTGCCAGCCAGTGTTCATGGATCTTGGTTTTTAATTAATATGATCTTTGCCCAGTGGTGGGATTCAGCCAGTTCGCACCATTTCGGGAGAACCGGTTGTTAACTTTCTGAGCAGTTTGGTGAACTGGTTGTTGGAAGAAATCATTAGGGTAGAGAACCGGTTGTTAAAATTATTTGAATCCCACCACTGTCTTTGCCACATGTAGAATTGGTTGCAATGGTTACAGTTGATTTTGTAGATTACATTGTTTCTTTCATCCATCTATATTTTGTCTTTGGATCTGGATAATTCCTAGTAGAGCATGGCTGTGGGTTTGTGGTAATAGTGGAATTCAAATTTTTGTACTACTGGTTCTGTGGACATGGCTTGGTGGGTGTGGAAGGGGAAGGATACTGTAAAATCTCCAGTCAGAGGTGGTATTTGCCGGTTCTCCGAACTACTCAAAATTTCTGCTACCGGTTCTCCAGAACTGGTCAGAACCTGCTGAATACCACCTCTGGTTTGTGGGCTATTGTTGTTCCTAGGGGTTGGAGGATTCTAGCTGTCATTTGCGACACCCCTTTGTGTTCTGTTTTCTTTATCTTTCATCTCATCAGTGTCCAGATTTTGGCAGTTCTAATGTTGCTACCCACAGCCTCTAGATTGTCTGCCTCTTCTCGCCGTTCACCTTTTATCTGAAAATCATTACCAATACGGTGCAGTTTAAAAAATGTATAACTTCTTATTACTTTGAAAATTCCACTGTTTAACAGGATCTCCCTCCCTCCCTCCTTCCATTTTATGCCATTAAATATAATTAATTTCATATTATTTTAATTGTTATCCATTCCTTAATAAACTTTGCTTTTCTTTTTGGCTGTACTTTAATGAAATATTGGCAAGTTACCAAATATTGGTAACCTTGAGGGTATGGCATTCATCCCTTCTACATAAAACACTCTCCAAAGTGTGAAGCCTTTGGGATGAAGTTGAAATTAGTGCTAAGATTATTTTCTTTTTCCTGGATACAAGAGACATTGCAAAAGGTGGCTTGCTTTTTTAAGAAACCCTGTCATTTCTTTCTTCTAAGCGTAAAACAATTATGTTGGCTATAGCTTAGCCATTTCTAATTTAATTAATTACCTTCTCCCCAAGATGAAACTAAATTTAAGATGACCCTTCTCCTTGCTGATAATAAATGATAAATACCAGAAAATCCTGCACAATGTTCAATTTCCTCACATTGTCTACCTCCAGCTAAAATGAATTTGGAGAAATCTTCCCGAGAAAATGAATATTCTGTGTGTATCTGCACATAATATATAGGAGTCATACAAAACAGAAATGTATCAATTGAATTAATAATTTTATAAATCAAAATGAATGGTCTGTAAGATAAAGTATGCCATTTGCAAAATTAATTCCTTTCCATCTGATACCACCATCCTGTGACATCACAGTTATCAATTTATGCATGTAAATTCCACTGAAAATAGATTTATAGAAAATGTCAATTTCACGCTTTTTTCCAATCCTAAGTAGGCAAAACCTGTAGTTATAGAGGAGAAGAGGATGTAAAGTGGTGCTTACTTGGATCTGGTTATACCAGTTTTACTTTCAATTGCATTCAGTATTCAAGATTTTTGTCAGTATAATTGAATCACCTATTCAATGGCATTTTCCCTCTAGCATGCTTATTTCTTCCCTTGGCTATCAGCTTGGCTCAAACTAAAGAAAAAGATTGCTTGAGCTGTCTTTGAAAGCTTCGGATAAGCAAACATGATTAGGCACATAAAGCTTATATATATAAGCCTACTGAGGAAATTGCCTAACTACACAGAACCTTGCTGCCTGGCTGCAATTTGTATTTAATCAGTACTTTAATACAAAATAACTTCCTTCCTGTAGCAATCATTTCAAATAATTTAGTTTTTTATTCACAGTCTTATCACAAAAATTGGGTCCTTCCTTCCTTCCTTCCTTCCTTCCTTCCTTCCTTCCTTCCTTCCTTCCTTCCTTCCTTCCTTCCTTCCTTCCTTCCTTCCTTCCTTCCTACCTTCCTTCCTTCCAAACTGATTTGCCTGATTTACCTTTTTAAAAAGCGGTTCTATATTATAGCAACTCAGCCATTTATGCTGGAAGTGCAACATTTCCTTTAAAAAACTTGATTTGCTCCCCAGCAGCATTATTTCAAGA
This sequence comes from Bungarus multicinctus, assembly GCA_023653725.1. NCBI lineage: Eukaryota > Metazoa > Chordata > Lepidosauria > Squamata > Elapidae > Bungarus > Bungarus multicinctus. The sequence continues at coordinate 34,706,192 of CM042851.1, forward strand.
TTAACATCAGAGTTCAACAACACTCTAATTATTTCCTGTCTTTTCAGGCATTAACACACCTCCATTATACTGAAAATGGTTAGGCCAGTGCGAAAATTCTCAGAAAGCCTCACTCTTTTGATCTCTCTTTTAAGGCTCACAGCTTTTTTTTTTTTAATTATCCTTTGAAAATATGGACCCAGGATGATTCTTAAAACAGCACAACTCAAAGTCATGTTTGTTGGAAAGAATATATAATAAACAATAAGAAGCTGTCAGTTCTTATCAATGTAAGGTAAAGGTAGGCTCAGTTAAGACAAAGGATACACAAAAACACATTTTTAATATGAAGTTTTACACCACAGTTTCAATCAAATATCATAATACATATTTATTCTTGCAATATGATATTGCAATATTAATAATAAAGATTATTATCATATTGAGGTTGGAAAAATCCACAGTGGACCACATGTTGAATAGGATGAGATGGAATAATGTAAAAGGTGAGAAGGTCAGTGTAATCTTGAATAGTGTTGCATTCAGTTTATAGGAGGTAAAATTACCACTGGATTTTGCACGGCTTAAACAACGCTTGAAATATTGTCTCAAATTCTGGACATCACACTTTAAAAGAGGCATGAAAAATCTTCAGGAAGGTCAGGAAAGAGCTACCAAATTGATAAAGGTTGGGAACCGAACTTTCTGAGCCTGAGGCATAATTGATGGCGCAATGGTTAAAGTGCAGTACTGCAAGCTACTCCTACTACAATCTGACAGATCGAATCCCACCAGGCTCAAGGTTGACTCAGCCTTCCATCCTTCCGAGGTGGGTAAAATGAGGACCCAGATTGTTGTGGGGGCGGGCAATATACTGATTCTGTAAACCGCTTTGAGAGGGCTGGAAAGCACTATAAAGTGGTATATAAGTCTAAGTGCTATTGCTATAATTAGTTTGGCATGCTTTGCTTGCAAAAGAGAAAACAAAACAGTGATAGGAAAGTAGAATACAAAAATATATAAAAAGCTTTCCATGAGAGAGAGAGAGAGGGGACCTGGTTCCCCACTGAAACTGGATGAAGGACAAGGCACCAATGGATTGTAAAGAAAACAAGGAGAATATTTTAAGAAATTTTCCTGACAGTTACAGTTGTTTAAACAGGTTACCAGTTTCCTTCCTCCACTACTGCAGGCTTTTAAGCAGGGATGGGTTGGCCATCCTTGGCAGAGGTGATTTAACGGATTTGGACAGGTGTGTGTGTGTGGGCGAGGGCACTTGTTGATGAACAAAACTTCCTGACCTTCTCTACTTCATAAACCTGTAGCTCAAAAAATATGTCCTTGGGAATGAATGTATTGTGAAACTATCACTTCCTCAGTGGCATTTGCATTCCGTAAATTAAGCCGTTTTAAATACCTCAAATTTTAATGAGATCACCACAATCTCATGAGATTTCAAGCACAACTTTCTCTGTTGCTTGGAAAGTTCACCCATTTAATTTATTTATTTTTTAAAAAATGGTGTCTTTATTCATTGAGGACAGTCACATGGGGACATATGGCACCTAAAAAGGATTGTGCAAAAAATATTTTGCTAATTTCAGGTGTGGCTTGGTATAAAGAAAGACGTAGACCAGGAATTTACCTCGATAAATTTTATGCATTTATTTAGCTGAATAAAGATGGCCCTCCCTTAACAAGGGAGAACTCTGAACACACTTTGACACTACATTGTCCAGCTCTTCACCCAGAAGCACTGGCACACTCTAGCCAGGCAAGCTGGCACACCCTTGATAAGATAAAGAAGTACAGACATAGCCATTGAGTGTCATCTCAAGTCAGAGACTTTGGGTGTTTCCTGAGGAACTTCCCATGACCTTGAAAGCCTGCAGAGACGATGGTGACATTGGCACATATGCTCCCTCAAGACTTTCAATAGAAACATTAGATTCCTGGTTGACAGAATCATTGATAAACTAACATTTGATCATGGCTATATAGGCTGAGTACAAACAAATGAATTGCACCTTAAGCCAAACAAAACAGAACCACTAGTGCTGTTGAGGTGGGCAGAGCAGTTCATGCTGTCTTGAACAGAGCAGGGTATTCACCTCAGTTCCATTCAATAAATAAGTGAAAAGGTTGCAGAAAAGTGTGTTCTGTGTATATAGAATATATATATACCAGAATTATGTGTATATAGTTTTACTGGGTTGTCTTGTATTATGATGGTTCACAAGACTATTATGTTAAGCACAGAAGTCTTAGTGGGAGTGTTATTTGTAGAGCTCTAATCAATCAATCAATAAGCAACCAAACATCACCATTCCATGCAAGCAAGATCTTCCTCCGTAGATTATTTGGCTCTGTATATCATAACTATTGCAGTATTCTAAGGATTAAAAAAAAACTTCAAATAAACTCATCCACCATAAATCTGTGCATCAAGGTTTTGTTCCTTCTCAGTGCAATGCCCTTCTAGCATGCTTTGATCAGCATCATAAATTTGTTTGTATAAAATGTCTGAGACATTTGAAAACCAACATCCATCTAATGACCCTCAAATTAGATCTAAAGAGAATTAAATCGAATCAAATGAATAAAGTCAACTCCTAAAATTTCGTTTGTGGTTCCATCTGTCCTAGTTTATTGTGATCAAGAATGTAAACCCATGCTGAGCAATGCTGAGGAATTACTAGGCTAGATGAGACAGGGATAATATCTGTTCCCAGTAAATTAGGACAGGTTGCAATTCTAAAGAGAAAAGATGCTGCTAACAAGAAATTCAAATCATCAAAAAAGTTCACAAATACCAGATAATACAAAGCATTAGACATGTTTTCACAGATTTTGAACTGTATTTGAATGTAAACATAATTTGAATTATAAACATTCAGTTACTACCTATATTTCTCTGAAAATAAGACCCTGCCTTATATTTTTTTGCCACCAAAAAAGGCACCAGGTCTTATTTTGGGGGGATGTTATCCACTGACTCACCTCACTTGCTCACTGTCACCTCCCGGCCTCCTTTTCACTGTCAGAGGCCTTCAGGAACTTTTTCTGTGGCTGGCAAGGCTTTCCTGAAGGCCTCTGTAGCCGATAACAGAACTCCAGATCAATATGGGGCTTCGTTATCAGCTAAAGAGGTCTTTAGGAAAGACTTGTTGGCTGCAGAAGAAATGGGCCAGCAAGACAGATGTCGGGGTCTGTGAGGCCTGGCTACAACTGTCCAAAGGTAAATAGTATGGAAGCTCCACCCCTCCATTCCCACCCTAGCTTAATTTTTACCCGTGCGCTCTGGAGTAGGCGGGATCTTAATTATGGCTTATTTTGGGGGTAGGGCTTATATTGGGCTCATGTGTAAAAATCAACCTAGGACTTACTTTCAGGGTAGGTTGTATTTTCGGGAAAATAGGGTATCACTCCTTCTTGCCTAAGTAACTAAGCTCAATAAATTAGCTTGTTTCTTACTTACTAATGGTAATATAGAAACAGTGCAAAGAATCAAAGGCTAACTGTGATTTACTGAAGTCTTGGGCTGTCTAAAAGTTGTCAATAAAGTCTTCTATCTCAGTACATTAGCAAACTAATGGAGTGGTGAAATTGAACTAATTTAAAAAATGAAGCAAGGTGGCAAGGAGAAAGTTTGCAAATAAAATAAAGACCAAAACCCCTTGCTATTGTTGAGATTCAAACCATCAATATCTATGTTACAGAAGTCTAACTAACTGTGCTATTATAATAATCTACAAAAAGCATTTGTTTACTTAGTTCAAATGATTTCCCCATCTCACAATGATTACTCTGGGTGGTGTACAAGGATGATGACCTCAAAACCACAATATACAATTTCTGGTCTCCAAGGATAGAACAATGACCCCAATGAAAAAAAAAATAACCCCTCCAGTAGCAGAGTTCAACCGAACATGTGGGTCGAAAAGCTAATGTTAATACTGGCTCAGCAGAAGGCATGTTCCTTTCTCTGCACAGCAGACAATAAGCCATTGAGATTATCTTGCAGTCGAGTGAAAGTGCTCTCGCCCAAATGGACAGGCACGCTTGAGCAGACCTAGGAAGGGAAAACATGGTTATGAAACAGACCAGGGACATGCAGTGTGGAGCTTGCTTTCAGGTCAGGGGATGATCAGTAGAGGGTGAATCATCCATTTCTGCCTTCCATATAAACACTTGCCAGCCAGTTCTGCTGATGGGGCAAGAGGTTGAGTCTGCTTTAAGTCAGTGTCATGGGAAAATATTGAGGGTGTTTTTTTTTAAAATGTTCCCGTCTTTAATCCAATCTTTGCTTACTTCAGCATGCACATAATTATCTGTTCCTGTTGAGTTGTGTGGCTTCTTGGCAGTGTTCCAGATTATACAGGATTCTTCCAATTTCCCCTTCAGAGGTGTGAAATATGGCTCTATGGATGTTTATAGGACGGCGATGGTTAGTGAGCATGATGTTACCTACCTTACCTTTCTGAAGTCAGAACAAGAAGTATGCACATTGAAAAGCTGTTGTTCCTCTCCCTTTAAACTATGCTCAGTTTTTTTTCCAGTTACTCTGCTTGTCTAAATATATTGTTTCCAGGGGAACTCTTTTTTAAAAAAAAATAGACAAAATAAACAATAAACAGTGAAATAGACTGTACTACATTAAGATGCTGCCTAAAAGGCTCTAGGCTAGTTTGACTAAAAGGACTTTTCCTTCAGATTACTTTGCTCATCGTTTCAGTTATATTTGGACAGGAAATAAAAATGTGATCCAAACTGTTTTGTTTTGTTTTTTTCTTTGATTGCAAGTACTTGTTCCCATTAAAGACATTCGCATTCAGGGATAATATAATACAAGGCTCACCCAATAGAGCTTGCAATCAACTGAAAGGCACACTCTAATTAATACTGATTGTAGCAATTTTTGAGGCAAGGAGATCATGTGGCCCTGTAGCTCCATGCAAGAATTTGCACAGCATGAGTCAAACCATGACATTATATAATCTTGGTCCTTAGAATAGATCTTTTTACTGGCTTCTTTCAGCCTGATCTTTTACGAAGTACAGAATAACAGAGTTGAAAGGGACATTGGAGGTCTTCTAGTCTAACCTTTGCTTGAGCATGGGGTCTTATACCATTCCAGACAATGGTTGTCTTATCTTATTTTTAAAACTTCCAGTGATCGGTTGTGGTCTACTTTGTCAAATGCCTTACTTAATTCCAAGTATACAATAAATAGCCACAGCATTTCAGTGGTCCACTAATTTAGTCACTTTGTCAAAGAATGCTATAAGATTTGTCTGACTTGATCTGTTTTTTTTTTTTTACAAACCCATGTTCGCTTCTAGTAATAGCTTTACTTATTTCAAAGTGTTTGTCAGATCCATTGTTTGATTATCTTTTCCAGAACCTTCCTAGATATTGATGTCAGGCTGATTGGTCTATACTTCCCTGGATTCATCTTTTCCATATTGTTGAGGGTATTTGAAACTGATTAGAGTTATTATTGATTTTACTGAAACACTGGAAGCCATAAGATATAATGAGAGGAGATAAAGGGTGGAAAAATGTTTGAAGGTGCTTGAAATCAGAACTTATGCTATAAAAGTAGACATAAAGACAGGTGGAATCCAATTTGGGCTTCTGGCTTTAAAGTTGCTAATTGAATCTCTATCAATTCCCATAGAATCCGATCTGATTGGTATCTTGGGACATATGATAAAAGTATAGCTATCAATTACCTTTGTTCTTTCTAGATTCTCTGATGCAGTCTGTTTAAAAAAAAAAGTAGACCAAGGCAAATAAGTAGACCAAGGCAAATCCAAATAAGAAAACACAATGTGTCAAACTAGGAAAAATACACACTTTTTAAGACAAGATTTATTTCAAGAGAAAATATGGTTTGAAATATGGCCATAAAACACCTGTTAACTGAAAACTTTCCAATGGATTTTCTGTCTTGAAGAAATTCTGATTTTGGTAGGAACAGTATGGAGTAAACTCTTAGGGAACACAAGCAAAAGTCGCAGGCAGGAAACAAACTAATTCACCTATCTCTAACATTGCAGAGCTTAGATTCAATTTGGAGGTGAAACAGCAGCCAACTTTCATTATTCCTTTCAGCCAAGCTTCCCTGCATGGCACTGTCTTTTGACATTTGTTTTTATGAAATTAACTTTGCAAGTTCAATTTGTTTCAAAACATTTAGACAAGAGGAAAAGACAATCTCTTCTCTTAATGATCTTTTCAAAATCGTTTGTGTATCCTCAAAGGAACATAGGATACAGCTATATTGAGTTCATTGAAAGCTATTCTCTGAATTTGCTGGCCTGATCTTCAGCTGCAGATTTAAGGCGATTTTGGAAATTGGAAGCATTTTTGAAAGACCTTGTGAGGAACTTACAAACAGTTGTTTTAAAAAAAGAAACACTAAGTTTTCAGGTGTTTTCTTTATGATTCAAATCTTTCTTATTAGCTCATATTGGAGGCTTATGGCACTGTCTTGATTTTCTTTACTTCAAAAGTTTCATGGAAAATGAAGTTAATATTCTCTCTCTTCGATATATATTAAACAACAGATATAGTCAAAGCCTCCATTTTCAGGAAGGATTTCACTTAATTGAGTAATAAGTTGGAACATAGTTTCCCAAATAAACAATTTTACACACAAAAATAAAATAAAATAATTTAGAAGCAACAGCTAGTGTAGGAAGCAGAGTGTTATGATCATCAGCATACATATTAATTTCTAGCAGACTTACATGGACTTGGAGTTGGACTAGACAAACCTTTGCTACTTAGTGTACAGGATCACTGTCCAGCTAACCTGGCCAGGACTTGTCCATATATCACTAATCTCTTGATGTTATCTGGCTAAATCAGCTCCTACAAGTCCATTGGAGTTGGGTGGCTAACGCATTTAAATAAATAAATAAAATGAAAAATATGTTTCTTAAATCAGATATTAGCAGAAGACCTATAGTTACAGTTCAGCTAGATAATTTGATTGAAAGTAACCGCAACAATACAAGAGCACACAACAGATACAAACTCAATGTTAACTGCACCAAACTTGATTGCAGAAAGTACGACTTCAGCAACAGAGTGGTCAATGCCTGGAATGCACTACCTAACTCTGTTGTTACGTCCTCAAACCCCCACTCCTTTAAACTATCAAACTATCCACTATTGACCTCCCCCCATTCCTAAGAGGTCTGTAAGGGGCGTGCATAAGTGCACCATCGTGCCTCCTGTCCCTGTCCTATTGTCCCCATTTATTCGTACCTATTTCCTGTATTCTTACTCATGTTTATACTTATTCTTATTATCTTGTAAGTGATTGACAAATCAAATAAATAAATAAAATAAAAAGTCATACTGATTAGTTAATAGCCCACAGTTTGTATAAAGGTTTCAATCTACCTTCCACTCTTATATCAATGGGATTAAACTATCACTCATTCTTCTCCATCAATCATTCTAATGTGAATTAATGGACTCTGTCTGTAATGCTGGATGATTTTGGATTTTAGGATTGTTGAACTAACAACCTTATTTGAGAATCACGAACTCTTAACTTAGTTACACAGCTGACATTTTATAGAAGTTCCCAGCTGACATCTTTATCAAGGTGTCCCTGCTCCTCCCCAGTTCAGATTTAGGAGTTTGCTTGCTTTGAGTGACAAGATTAATCCATCAATCATTGGCTTCAAGATACTTTGCTAATACCATGTTCATGAGATGATCTCAGGTTTGAAGAGATTACACAGTATTAATAAACTGAATTTATATAGGCATCAGTTAAACAACGAGAACTATAGTTCTGCAATGTGACAGTTCTCACGATCCCCTATTATTCTCCTTACAAATAAAAAGACCCAAGTCATATAAACCTTCTCTGAAATCAGCTGGCAATCCTGGGTAGGGATTAGAAATTAAAACTTTGCTATCAGTGAAGTATTCTGTTCTGCAGATTGTCCACAGATTGTCCCTGAAATGCAACCATCTTATGAATTGAGGAAGATAATTAAGCACGGGGGATAAGTATTCAGTTTGCACATTTACTTGGCAGGTTGATATTGGCTTCTGATACTTTGAGATATTGCTGTGGGTTGGAGGTGGGCAGAAAGCCCTGGAGGTTAAGGAGCTGGCTGCAGTAAATACCTTGTCAAGAAATAACTAAATGTAGGGAGGCGGAATTATTTTCTTCGCTAGCAAGTTAGTTGTCAGCAAACCAGTCACACAAATTCAGCATTCTGATGCTAGTAGTAGAATGGAACCAATAGTAGAACCAATGTGCCTAGAACTTAATAATAATAATAATGATGATGATGATGATGATGATGATGATGATGATGATAATAATAATAATAAACCACCTAATCTAAAACCTATCTAAAACATTTAGTAAGTTAAATAGTTTAAAAATGCCTCTATATACATAGGACTAAATCACAAATGCACTGTTTGGTTCAAGACAATTATTGCCTTGAAAAAGAAACTATTTCTCAGTCTATTAGTCCTCATTTTAAGACACCTATAACGTCTCCCTGATGGTAACAGTTCGAAATATGAATGACCAGGATGAGAACAATCTGTGGAGATTTTTAGTGCTCTAGAGAGGAGTCTGGTCTTCGCAATCTCTTCCAAAGAAGAAAGAGAGCAACTAATCTAGGACTAACACTGATGATATCACCTACTTTGGGTAATGAAATGCCCACAAAAAACACAACCAAGCAACAAGGACTTAAAGCAACTTAGAAACTGATATTGCCTTTTGTTTGTTTCTAGAATGCCTGATCACAGAGATTCTATTGTCCAGCAAGGCCTTGAGATGTGTGCCTTCAGTGCAAAGGCAACCATGAAGCCCCTCACCCTCAATTCTCTGCTTAAATTTCAAAACCAGTGATGAACTCCCCCAATTCCAACTTTTTCTAGGTGCACTTAACGTCATGCTGTCATTTAACTGTTAGTAGCCATGGGGTGCGTATAGGTTTCATATTATCTGATGTCACTTTTGTTCCGATGCCTGCATTGTGGCCCAACTATAGTAGACAGTCTAAGAAGAGTGGGAAACTGAGAAGGACAGAAAGAGAGATAGTGTGTGTGAGAGAGAGAGAGAGAGAGAGAGAGAAGAGAAGAGAAGAGAAGAGAAGAGAGAAGAGAAGAGAAGAGAAGAGAAGAGAAGAGAAGAGAAGAGAAGAGATAATCTATTAATCTGAATTTTATCAGAATTGAATTTAGGGGAATACAAATCAGCTGTACATATAATGTCCCATGAAGGAGGCAGCATATCAAGTAGTCATTAATATTGCTATAATTTATGTTGCTGTTTTGTTCTATTACTTATGAATCCACTGCAATAATTCAGGCAGATGCTACTTTTGAAGCTCTAAACATTAAGATTGATATATAAAAATGGTTGCTTAGAATTCCATGAAGTCAAAAATTAAGGCCTCTTCAGCTTCCCTAAAAAGAAACATATTCAGGACAAAGCATATAGGCAGACCCATAATGAAGAGTGCTGCTATCAGTGAATTTGTCTAAACTGCCATTTTCAGTACATAGGTAGTCCTCGACTTACAACAGTTCATTTAGTGACCACTTCAAAGTTACAACGGCACTGAAAAAAGTGACATATGACCATTTTTCACACTTATGACTGTTGCAGCATCCCCATGGTTACATGATCAAAATTCAAGACACTTGGCAACTCATACTTATGACAGTTGCAGTGTCCCGGGATCATGTGATCCCCTTTTGCGACCTTCTGACAAGCAAAGTTGAATGGGGAAGCCATATTCACCTAACAACTGTGTTACTAGGCACAGGAGAGGCTGTACTTCCTGAGAATGCTCAGGAAGATAAATCTATCTCAGTATCTACTTCTGTCCTACTACCACAGCACCATTGAGAATGTCCTGACATACTGCCTTCTTGTATGGTATGGGAGCAGCTCTGTAGCGGGAAAAAAAGCTCTAAAGAGAATCATTAAAACTGCCCAGAATATCATTGGGCTCCAGCTACCAGCCCTGGATGACATCTTTGCATCTTGCTGTTTGAGGAAGTTGCACAACATTCTCAGAGACTCTTCCCATCCTGCTTACAATCTTTGTGAACTGTTGCCTTCTGGCAGAAGATATAAGAAAAATTAAAACTTGGACCACACATTTTCTGAATAGTTTTTATTCCAGAACTATAATTGCACTTTGCAATGAACTTAAATACCACCATCAGTGAGCTGTTGGACAATATTACTTGGTCTGTTGTGTGGATGCTTGTGTGTTTTTTAGGAGGTGTTTTGGCGGGTGGGCATGTTGAGTTTGGTGTCTGGGTGTTATGTGAATTTCATTGTATGTATACTGTGTATATACATACAATGACAATAAAGAATTCAATTCAGTTTAATTCAATACTAATTCAAGAACTGCATGATTCACTTAACAAATGTGATAAGAAAAGTCGTAAAATGGGGCAAAACTCATTTAACACATTTCTCACTATAAATTCTGGGCTCAAATATGGTCGTAAATTGAGGACTACCTGTACTTAATTTTTAATCAGTACATGAAAACTATGCATAAACAGACATTATGTGATATTAGCTTTGTAGCCACAAAGGTTTTTGCTAAGAAATCTACAAAAGATTATAGTACCTGTGTAGTTTCATTCCACAAACTAACATCAGGAGACTTCTGAAATTAGATATTCCTTGGATCACATCCTGGCAGAAAGCTGCAGAAATAAATCCAGTTTTAGAAAAACTCTTTGAACAATTCAGAAAGCATTGTTGGACTCTCAGCCATTCCCCATCTGATGATCTGCAGATGTGTTGGCTCACAAGTACCATCATTCTAGCCAGTGTGTCAATCACATTTGCTGGGGATGATGGAATGTAATCCAAATATGCCTATACGATAATCTGTTAGAGAAAGCTACTTTTATTATTTCCATCTGTTTTTTTTTAAATAATCAGCTGTTTTCTAAATCCTGCACTGAATAATCCAAAGGTCATTTCATTATTTATGATTTTGAATCCTAAAACCAGATGAAAAATACTTATTCTCCCCATCACAAAATCCAAGTAATTACAGCTAAAGATTTTAAGGGCCTATAGGAAAAATCCTCTGGATCTTTTATGGATTTTAATCACCTGAGCTCTTTGTAGCTTATATCCTCTTATGACAAATGAATGTTTAATTTAGTCAATACAAACTTCAATTAATCTTCACTATTGAAAGATCCAAGTGCTCTGAAATGAGCAAGGCGTGCATTAAAAATATAAGTGAGGATTATAGGAAGTTTCAGAGGAATATCCTATGACATAATCTCCTCTTTTGATCTACGGTTTAGCAGCTTGATACATAAGATAAAAAGTTTCCATCCTACATTATTTTATAATTGGTTAACATCAGCAATATAGCAAATTAAAAGCAGAGGATTACCAACTGAATTTTTAATAAGTATCCTTTGCATCATATCAATAAAATGGAAGATAAAAAATGGTAGTGATAGGGGAAAACAGAGCACCAATTCTGAAATTTTGAGTTTTATCAGCTACCATTTTCACTTCCTGAAACATTAGAAGCAAATTCCATGATTGCTCTCACTATCGCCTATCACGAAATTCTAAAATATTTCAATGAACTGTATAATACATTATCTTTCCTTATGCTTAATTTGTCCCCTTAATTTGTTGCTATCAATTCAAACCAAGAACAACAATAACATATAATAGAACTCTGTAAGGGAAAAGTTGCAGAGCTATCCCTTTTGCTAAATTTTAAAAATTCAGTAAGTTCAACATGGGTGGGGAAGGGAAAAGGAGGGCTAGACCTGAAAGCCAAGAAGCAGATTGGAGTAGAAATTCTGATTCCCCACCCATTGACAATCAGTGTTATCATCATGAAACAGTCTTCATGGCTGCTCCTCCTTCCACAGCTAAACTGGATACTAACCAACGCAACTGCTGAAGGGAGATGATGACATGAAACACAGGGCAACAGAAGGCTCATCCCAGTTCCAGATACCTCTGAAACATCTTCATATTTCTGGGCAGCGTTTTTCAATTATATTAGGGATACCGTACATCTGGTTGAACAGTCTTTGTAAATCTGAATTCCGCTGAGACTTATATACTCAGTGCCTCACTTCTCGGTCATCCAATTATTCTGGAATTGAATAGGCTGGACAGTGGCTATCTTTTCTAGACCCAGTTATAATCATGAACTTCTACAGTGTATGCCTGAGAACTCAACCCATTGCTCTGTAGCTACAATTAGCCAAGCACACCCAATGAATAGGACTAGGAGCCGAATGGAACAGAACAGAACAAAATTCTTTATTGGCCAAGTGTGTTTGGCACACAAGGAATTTGTCTTCGGTGTATTTTTTATTTTATTTTTATTTTTATTTACATGCCGCCCTTCTCCGGAGATTCAGGGCGGCTTACAGTCTATGGAGCACCATGCTAAGTGCTCGGCAATAGCCTTCATTCCATTGTATATGCCTGCTTATTACTAGGGCTTTTTGCTCCCCCCCCCCCCCAAGCGGCATTTTTACAAAGTCAGCTTATTGCCCCCAACAATCTTTGGGTCCTCAATTTACCTACCCCGAGAGGATGGAAGGCTGAGTCAACCTTGAGCCTGGTGGGATTCGAGCCTGCACTAATTGCAGGCAGCTTGCACTAAGTGCTAGATGATTAACAGCCTGCACCACCAAGGCTCTATAAGCTCTCAGTGTACATACAAGCAACAAGTCATAAGTCATAGATCACAGATCATCACGAAAGTTATACGTGATAAATCATGCTCATAGTCACTAAGACAAAATGACTAATTTCTAATTATACTGCTACGCCCAGTGCTTATTTTGAAAAGTGAAGCTGCACTGCTCCTGTCATCCCAATTCATAATGGCTTTGCAAAATTATTTTCATTTTAGATTTGATCATCTCCTTTCCTTTGTTGTCTCAGGGCTTCCCACTATTATCTCCCTTTAGAACAGTGGTTCCTAATGTGGCCAGGCCCCACAGGGGAAAAATTTGATTTTTAATGGGGGCAATTAAAAAATGTACTATTAAAACTGAATTTTTGAAAACCCATTAATTGTTCTTATATATTTGTGATGAAATAGCTGTGTTTCATTTACCTATTGTTGTCTTTGTTAAAGTGCATTTCCTAGGGCCTGGTCTGAAAAAAAACATCCCAGTGAGGGAGGTGGGAGCAACTGCCAGCCCATCAGATGTTTTCCCACTAAGGATGATGGGACTGGCAGGGTCTCTCTCTTTCCTGTGAGTTTTGCTGCTGGGTGGTTGCAGGGAGAGCTGCTCTGTGGGGAGACAGAGTGGATGGCTGCTGGGAAAAGCCCAGCAGGGAGGATACAGAACCAGGAGCCAAGTTTAAGTAAGAAATTGTTAGATTTACAGTTATTTTTAGCCTGTGTTTTCCCAGGCTGTGTTTTACAAGACTTTTCCTCTCAGAGCAATCTGGGACTGGGCCATGCATGAATAGGCTTTGCCAGGCCTATATGATTCACCTCCACCTACTGAACTACCAAAGCATTTCCCCATTAAGCTGCATTTTCAATCAGAATGGGTGAGTAGGGTGGTCATAGCTTACAATCTTATTTTATATTTATGCATTTCAGTTCTCTATTATATGTTTTGAAACTTTATTTGCTGTTTTTTCATATCCCTTCATACTATTATTTTTTTAAGTTCCTAAGTATTTCTACTGTTTTTCGTTCTTTTATTTTTCCCTTTCATGGATGCCATATTCTTTGGAACCTTGTTTAAACCAAGTTAATGGCCTTTTAGGCTTTTTCTGCATGACTAGGAGTTCGCTTTTTGAATAGTAAGAATTATATGTCATGGGGAGGGAGTGGGGAGGGCATCAGGATTTTAGAGATGCTTAGGTGAGGCATGGCCAAAAAAAGGCCATGCCTGCTTTAGGGTCTGCACATCCTGTATCTTCTTGAGTGCAGTGCTGGAGTTGCTCTTACCGTTAGTCACAGCTCCGAGTTGTATTCAGCAACATCAGGAATCTCCCAGGCCTCCCCATTTGCTTTAAGATGTTTATAAACCATGTTTGCAATGTCAGTCTTTATAGCTATTTAAAATCTTCTGTACTGGGGGAGCATAGCCCTGAAACACTACACAGCCTAGTTTCCTCCTAAGTGTCTTTGAAATTATCAAATACCATACATGCTTACTATACTAATCATTATTGCAAGCATTGTTTTATTCTGCTGATATAATTTCAGCCTGATTTGCTCCTGGTGGTTCTGGTGTCTAGCAATTTGTCTGTAGGACCTTGTTAAAGGGTGTGGCGTGAATGGAAGAAATAGCTGCAGGTTGCATATATTTCTATGCAATATACAGCTATAGTACAGTATTTAAAGGATCAGATGGATCAAAAAAAATTCATATATTTTAACAGAACAGCAAAACTATTCAATTAAAGTATAATGCCCAGAATTATTTAAGGTTTCTTCACGCTCCAATGATTTCAGTGCTTAAAAATAAACCAAGCAAGAAACAAAAAACAAATAGAGAAATAAATTACATGGATGTAGAATGCAATGACATGGGTGGGTTGGTTGTATGATCTTTCTGCAGCTGACTGGCTAGACTGTTAAAAATGAACCAGCTTATGTAGTGCTCAAGCCAGCAGTCTAGAAATGAAGATATGGTGAGTTCTAGTCCTGCCTTAAGAACAAAGCTAACTAGGTGATTTGGGGCTAGTCACTCCCTCTCAGGCCCAGAAGCAGGCACCGACAAATTATTTCCAAAATTGTAGCCTAGAAAACAGTAGGGATTTTCTAGGCAATCTCCATGAATCAATGCTGACTCGAGAGCATAAATAAATATATGTATCAGTTTTGTTCCTCAGAGCTTTGCACTTTGAAAGGGAAAATGTCTCAGCAGTTGGTGCTGCTCAATAGAAGCATCATCCTCGAGGACCTGTGCTGAGACACCAATGCCAACTGTGCTGTGCTTTTATGAAGCTGGTGGGACAAGAATTCTCCTGTTGCACCACAGCTGGGAAAGGCTGTCTCCTGGAGTTTGCATAAGCTTTGCAGTAAAGTCCCAGTGGACTTCTGTGGAAAGATCAATTTTTCACTTAATCTTGATCTATGTTAATTCCGTTTCTTTCTACTCCTTTTTAGTGTCTAGACAGCAGGTGGGGAAAAAAAGAGGACTTAAACAGCAGCTCATTTTTGCTTCAGCCAGAACTGAGAGATAGCAAGCATTCAGATTTTGTTCTCCTTATGTTGTTCATTTCTGCTTTTTCCTCTTCCCCTTTGTGCTGGGAAAATATAGCAAAACGTATATTTTTTAATTTTAGTTTTGGTTTGTTTATTTTTTTCTACAAAGAAAGTCTTACACCTCCAAACATGTTTGCTTGCCCATAAAACTCACAGGACTCTTCTGTTTTCAAAACAAAGCTTACATTCTAGGAATGGTACCAACAGGAAGCCTACACAAATCAACTCCTGTTTTGTGCTTTGGACCTATGTTGCTTATATCCTTATGGAGCTTTTTATACAGCAGTTTGCTAATCTGCATTACTATATTACTGTTAATCTTCTCATCACTCCTTATCACCCCTCCCCTCCCACTTGTGATTGTATGGCTGTTACTTTGTCGCTTGTATCCTTATGATTTATATTGACTGTTTCCTCGTATGATTTGATTGGTTATTGTACCCTATGACGATTATTAAGTATTGTACCTTAGGATTCTTGACTCTTGATGAATCTATGTTTTATGTACACTGAGAGCATTTGCACCAAGACAAATTCCTTGTGTGTCCAATCACACTTGGCCAATAAAGAATACTATTCTATTCTATTCTATTCTATTCTATTCTATTCTATTCTATTCTATTCTATTCTGCATGATGAATAGCTGAGTTGCACAATCATGCAGATGTTTGTGAGCCCGATTGTCAGAATTGCCATTTTGGTGCCAGTTACTGATTGAAATGTAATACAATAACTCTGTCATGATTGTATACTGTTCCTGCTACTATATCAGGCTATTAAGCATAGTGGGTCATCTTAATATTAATAACTGATGGCTGATCTGGGGCACGGAATTCAGAATATGAGAAGTAATGGCTTCACGGTCCCAAAAGTTCTTTTTCAAAAGGCAACTAGAATTTCTTTTGTTTTGCTTGAAGATGGTTTGCTTCTCATCCAAGAAGCTTCATCAGTTCTGACTGAATGGTGGAGAATGGAAGGCTTTATATTCCTTGCAGTCATCTGGTCATTGGCATACTCGCTGAGAGTTATTGAGGTCACTTGGAGCTTTATCTATGCCCTTGGGGTCACCTGAATAGTGGAAATAGGTGTAGAACCTTTTGCAAGGAATATAAATCCTTCCATTCTTTTGAAAAAAACATCTTTGGGACAACCATGACCTGGATGACTGAGAATCTCCATAGACATAATGACTCCATTCCATCTGATCTTCATCAGGCCCACTGAATTGCATTCTGGATAACCCAGTCAATCAATCAATCAGTTTATTACAGTCACAGACCAGAGACTTAGAACAAAGAAAAACACTCAGTAAATATGCAATTAAAAATTCTAGTATAAAGTAAAAAATATCAACTAAAATCTATGATGAAATGCAGTCTGTCAATTATACATGGTTTAACTATACTAAACTTACAATCCATAAACTGTGTGGCCCATTGCTAGTTTAATACTAACAGGGAAAAGTCTAAGCAGTGCAAAGGATTTGCCACATTTGTTATATAGCCTAACTATGGTGGAGAAGACACGTGTTTGCGACCAATCCCCAGTGCTGCTGCGTATAATCTAATCACCTGTGCTGTAATTATGGACTGTTCATCCTTAAGCAGCTACTGGATAATAAGTAGTTTTGGAACAGCCAGGATACCTAGCAGTTATTGGCAGAATATGTTTTTTTTTCCTAATCTCTGTGTAAAAAGAACATTGAAGGAGTATGTGACCCTCAGTCTCCATAGTCTTGATTGATTGATATCCCGGTCTTATATGGCAGTGACAAGCAAGTTCAGAAGAGGGCTACCAAATGGTGAATAGGTACTGACATATAAGGGAACTGGGCATATTTAGCCAGCTGAAGAGAAGATTGAGTAGACATATAATAGCTATGTCTGAAGGTCAGTCATAGAGGGCAGGGCCAAATCCATGGAATTCAAGCTAGAAGCAAAAGTTGGTTCATACAGATATCCTAACTATACATATATGAGCTGTCAGCCAGCAAAATAGATTGCCATTTGATCCTTCTCGGACATATGCTTTCATAGCCATTTGTTGAATATAATATAGTTGATCCTGTACTGAGAAGAGGATTGGATTACAGTTTTGAGAATTCTTACAAATATATTTCAATATTTCTGTCACAATATCTCTCTTTGCAGTTCTTACTTCTACCACATGTTTATAGAACTGCTCAAAGAGTTGTTTGCTGATGCTTTATTATTCTTTAATTTGTCTGGTCAATAATTTCCTGACTGAATTCTAATTGAAGCATGATTTTTTAAAAAATAATTACAATTCTAATGGAAAATAAATCTGTATATGCTGTATATGTGTTGTTTTATGTTATATGCTAGTTTAATATGTATGTAGCACACATGTTTATATGTATGTAGCACACATGTTATGTAGTCATTCTTATGTATTCTAGATTTTTGAGGGTCTGTTTGTAATTAATACCCCTTAGACCCTATCACTTATAACTTAGTTTTATTTATTAGAATATTGCATAACTGTCTTGTTTGTCCATGCACACATAATGTAACAAAACCAAATACAAAATACTGTACATGTGTTAAAATATAGAACAAGGGTCTTCAAACTCGGCAAGTTTAAGAATTGTGGATTTCAACCCCCAGAATTCCTGAGCTAACGTGACTGGAGGAGGAATTCTGGGAGCTGAAGTCCACAAGTCTTAAAGCTTGAAGACCCCTGACATAGAACATAGAATAATAGAGACAGAACGAACCTTGGAGGTCTTCTAGTGCAAACCCTTCCTGAGAACATACACCATTTTAATTCAATGCCTGTCCAATCTCTTCAGTTATTTCACTTAGCACTGGAAAAAAAATTATGTGGATATCAGGTGGGGACATTTGGGGAAAGAAGAAAAAAATGCATTTTCCACTAATGGCATCCATTTCCTTTCTGTGTGATATATTATATATCCAATAACAAACAGAGGTGGTATTCAGCAGGTTCTGACTAGTTCTGGAGAAGCAGTAGAGGAAATTTTGAGTAGTTCGGAGAACCAGCAAATACCACCTCTGACTGGCCCTGCCCCCACCTATTCTCTGCCTCCAAGTCCCAGCTGATCAGCTGGGTCTTCTTTTGTTGCTCTGCACAGGAGAACGGAGCTGGAAAGCAGGTTAGTGGGGTGGGGAGGGAATGGGGATTTTGGAGTAACCTTCCTGCAGGAATGGGGTGGGAATGCAGTATCCTTCCCCTTGCCATGCCCACCAAACCACGCCCACCAAGCCGCCCATCAAGCCACACCCACAGAACCCGTAGTAATGTTTTTTTTAATCCCACCACTGGTGAGAAGGCACCCAAGGACCAGTTTGTGCCATGGTTAAAGGTACCAGGCTAGGAACCAAAAAACAGAGTTACTTAGGCATGAAGTCAACTGGGTGACTTGATTCAGCCACTTCCTGTCAGCTCTGGGAAGAAGGCAACAACAAGCCACTTCTGAAAAATGCTGCCAAGAAAATCTCTTCAGCCAGTCACTAGGAATCAAGACTGACTCAAAAGCCGCCACCCCACAAAAAAGTAGGAAAAAGAAAAAAGAAAAGTCATAAGATATTTTAAACCAACTTGAGGAGAAAAGAATAGTTTCATCATTTTGGATCCTTACCCAAATACCCAAATCCCACCTAATAATAGAGAAACGTATTCAACTGGGCCATGAGGAGATCTACAAATATTCCAAACACTTTGCCAGTTGCTTTGCTTCCACAAATCCAATCGAGCTCATCTTAAGCCAGTATCAAACAGTCAAAATCCATGGATAATGAATATGTATGAAAAAAGATGATGTGCAGAAGGGAAATTTGATCATGACCTAACCTCTTGCTCATTCGTAGCCTGAAAAGAGCTTTAAGAAAAGCCCAAGGGATTCTTTTTCTTATAAAGAAAGATTCGAAAATAAATCTAGCAGAAATGGAGTGGATAGAAAGATTGAAATCCCAATTAATCTGTGGGACTATTCATAGATGAAATGCATAAGAAACCACTTTAATAACCATTTGGATTTAGATACTCATGAATTTTTTCAAGGCACCAAACAATTTGAAAAGTTTAACTCACATCTGCAGTAATCCGTTCACCTCAAGCAATGCTGGAGCTCATATAATATAGCTCCTCGCGATTTATTTTATTGCTATTTGGGATTTGTCAGTGTATCTCATGACTTTAATCAGATATCTGAATCAGGCCAGAAAGAGAGTTAAAGCATACGAGCATATTGTCCATGAAATCATATATTTACTAGACCAGGGGTCTTCAAACTTGACAGCTTTAAGACTTGTGGACTTCAACTCCCAGAATTCCTCCTCTAGTCATGTTAGCTCAGGAATTCTGGGAGTTGAAGTCCACAAGTCTTAAACTTGCCAAGTTTGAAGACCCTCCTCCTAGACATATGAGTGAAATGATAAAAAGAAAACCCTGTCCTGAGACCCACACCAATACTTGTGATTTTCATCATAGCAATTTGTTAAAAGCTGACCATTCAATTTTTTTTAAAAAAAATTAAGATCACAAAATGACCTCTTCACGTAGGGTGCAAGAATATATTTCTGTGGAAACTGAGGCATTAGTATCAGGAGAAGCTTCAAATATAGCCTTTGTTTTTATGGTAGATACAGGAGCTATAATAATAAAGTTCACCTTTAAGCTCATCTATAGGTGAATCAAACAATCAATTCCTATTTGTTTTTTCCCATTTATATCCTATTATAATGCAGCATGTCTTAGTAGTTTCCACCACACGTAAAAACAGCAAAAAAATTAAAGCATCCACAGTATAATTGAAAATTTAATAATATAAACCCTCAAATAAAAAAAAATACTATATAATCAAAATAAAGGAGAATAAATAAAATTTCAAATGGGTATAGTGCATTAAATTTAGTTAAAACACTTTCCCAAATAATTCTGTGTTTAGTATCTTTCTGGAAACCAACTAAGGGAACTAGGCAGATTTCCATCATATTGGGGCTACTGTGGAGAAGCAGAACTGTATGGTCCACTTCAACTTTCAGAAGAGAGACAAAGTAGATGTTTCCAATAAAGGAGATTATTTATAGCTCAGGGTGGAAATGAGGGATCCTTGCTGTTCTCTGAGCTTGCTTGTTTTCTTGCAGACGTTTCATTACTCTAACTAGGTAACATCATCAGTGCTAGTCAAGCAGATGTCTCTCCAAGATACTTTAGAAGGTGAGGCTAATTCTGGATGAAGTAGGCAGGCAGCCTTGTGAAAAAGGCTTTATAATAAATTGTACAAATAGTCCTTGACTTATGGCCACAATTGAGCCCAAAATGTATGTTGTTAAATGAGAAATTTGTTAGGTGAGGCTTGCCACACTTTCTTGCCACATTTGTTAAGTGAATCTCTGCAGTTGTTAAATTATTAGCATGGTTGTTAAGGGAATCTGATTTCCCCATTGACTCCTCTGAAGGTCACAAAAGGAGATCACATGACCCCAGGACACTGCAACCATCTAAATATGAGTCAGTTGCCAAGCTTCTGATTTTTATTCATGGGGCCATAGGGATGGTGCAACAGTCATAAGTGTGAAAAATTGTCATACGTCATTTTTTTCAGTGCCGTTGTCACTTTGATCAGTCACTGAAAGAACTGTTGTAAGTTGAGGACTACCTGTACTCGAAAGCGACAATCAGCAATCAGTTATTGCTATTGTAAGTCACCGAGAGTCACTGATGGAGATGGATGGCTGAAGAAATTGAATAAACAAAGAAACAAATAAAAGATGTCAAGAAAATGATGCTAAAGCATCTCAGACGCTTTGCCAGCCTCTTTGTTTCAGTCTAACTTCTGGTTCCCAAAAGTTTGTAATCTGGTGACCTCTGAAACAGCAACAGTTCCAACGCTCTAGTCCAGTAGTAATGAACATTGTTGGCATCGAGTGCCGAAACGGGAGCATACATGTATGTGCTGGAAACCGGAAGTGCAGGAGCATCGGAAACTGGAAGCTTAGCTTCCCGGTGCATTCATGCATGCCAGCCACCTGGTCTTCCAATTTCTAACGCACGAAGACCAGCTGGCCAGTGTATGCATGCGCATCAGGGAGCTGCTCTTCTGATTTCCAGCATTCCCACGTGCATGAAGACCAGCTGGCTGGTGTGCATGTGCGTGGCTGAACCCAGAAGAGCAATAGACAATGGCTGGCGTGAACAGAGAGATCGCCCTGAGTGCCACTTCCGGCATGCGTGACATACGTTTGCCATTACGGGTCTAGTCACTACTAAGCAAATCAAAGAGCTAATAAACTTGAAATATGTGATTGCCTTCAGGTCCTCCACACTCCATAAGCCAAAAGTCTGGTACTGCCATTTCTTGCACTCAAAAATATCTATCCAGAAGATCCAGTTTCATCAGCCACAAAATATTTCCAGTACAAGCAGAAGGGCAAACCTCTACTACTTCCCCAATGTCCAAAAGTCCATAATACATATACAATAATCACAAGCAGTAGGAGACAAGAAATATACATGGCAGGGGAACATCCTGTCCAAAAGCCATCTTAAAAAAAATAATAGCCATCCTTAGTTTTAATCCTGAAATATCTCTTTCTCTCATTGTGCTAATTGAACTTTTGCCACTTGTCTCTCAGCGATGAAAGTGAAGGGTCATATTTTGGTGTTCCTGTTTGGTCTCAGACTGCTTTCAGCCTTGCCAGCCTCAGTCCACACACACGTGGATTGTTAATTTTGCTGAACCACAGAAAAAGGATTTTTAAATGCTCATAGCAAACAGTGGAAACAACAGTTAAGCAACAGCTTTTCTTTAACATAGCCTATGAACCAGTTTACCTCTAATGCATGCCTCATTGTCATTTAACACAGTATTTGTATGTACCATACTTTTGCACTTGGCTACCTATGTGAAAAAAGAAACAACTACAAGTAGAAAACACACAGGAACAACATTATTTTATGGCCTGCGTGCTTTCAGTCTAATAAAGTTTTAACTCGCTCCTAGGTATATACACACAGCTGCAGCTTTCTATATACTTTCCAGTGAACCATAAAGTTATGAGATGAAATATTTAGAAAGTCTACACCCTGATGTGCATTGAGATACATTGGCTTTAAATTGAGCTCTGGTTCATTGACTAGAATTCTTATACCACTACTCCTTTTCATTTTAATAAATTTTACTATACAGAACTCTATGAATCCATGTTTGGGATAAAATGACTTTTATACTAGATGCCTGGCACTATGATATCTAACGTCATCGAATAAAACATAGAAGAAATATAGAAGTTGAACATAACAGGATGGCCCTCAATGTCTTAATATGTTTTACTGAAAATATGAATATATTTTCTTTAACTGAATTTCCCTCGATCCTCTTCACTAGATTTAGCCAACAACAACATGGGAACAACTTGTGTTCCTGTTAGCTTGGAAGAATATTCATAAAAAAGTCAATTGCAGCATTAGCAACTGAAACAATGCAGAATTACCCACCTGTATTCCCCCCCCCCCCAGGCTTAGGACAAGCATAGAAGGTTATGATCTGAACTAAGAAAAAGAAGAAATGTATCTTGCTAGGGAGAGAAAAAGATGGAGATGGACATCACCATCATTACCACCATCATCATAATGTTGACCATCAGTCAATAGCAAGAGGATGGATTCAAAACTGTACTGCAAATAGTACTGGGCTAACAAACCGCAGCAGCAGAAAAGATGTTATGACATCACAGGGCATATGTCCTCTCCTAGTTGTCAGCTGCTAGCTCTATACTTGGAAAGCCACCCCTTTCAAAGTAAGCACTACTCAGTATTCACCATGACCAAACTTTATATGAGAATATGTCTTATTACATATCCAGAATATGTAGCACACATTTATAAAATTAAATCTCTAATTATCCCAAATATAATTTGAATTTCTATAGGTCTCCATAACCTTTTATTTCTTAGACCAACAGTGTCAAATAGATTCACAGTCAGTTAAGGTTGGTAAAATATTTAGTGTTGGTAAAATGATTTTTTTAATGGAACTTAAGCCCCTCTCTTCAACTAAGCAACCATGTCAACTGTAACGGTTGCATCTCTCATGTTCTCCTGGCTCTTCTTAGAAGCATTTTGCTGTTACTTTTAGACTATCCAGTGGTGGGATTAAAACTATTTTACTACCAGTTCTGTGGGCACGCATGCGTAATTTGTGACACGCTGTGCCTAATTTGTGCTTTGCGCGCAGGCGGAGCATTCTAAAACGGGCAATTTTAAGCTTGAAAACTTACCTTACTGTCAATGCTGATGAGTAAAACAGCTGAGACGTGGTAATCTGCTTTGCCACGTGAATCAGCTGAGCTACAAACAAAGGAAATATAGGGCAGAAAAGGGCGGGTGGGACCAACTGCTGATTGGCACTACCGGATCTCTGGAACTGGTACAAACCGGCAGCATACCACCACTGAGACTATCTATCTTTATATCAGCATACTCATGAAAATAATCATGTTTTTTCAAAAGGTTAATTTATTCCTTGCCTTTTTAAAACATTGGCCCCCTTCCCTATTTTTGAGTGCACACTGGAGGGTGCCTTCAAAACAGATGGCCCAAACTTGAGTGACTCAAACCTCCACTGTCCTCTTCAGGAGACATTGAAAGATGTCGAGTTCTTGGGGTGTCTTGGATATACTCATTTATGTTGCTACGAAGGTCTGCTTTGGAACCTGCAAATCTGCTGAAAGGAGCAGCAGGCATAGAAATTCCACTAAAACAATTAAGAACATCTTTCTGCCTGACATTTGCTTACATTTAGGAAATCTTTCAAGGAACATATTTTCATGTGGAATGTGACTTTCTGTGTTACTTTATGTGTAAGATAACCAAGAGGATTTTGTGTGCATATGAGAGACAGATAACACATAACAGATAATCAGAGTTGGAAGGGACCTTATAGTTCATCTAGTCTAACCCTCTGCCCAAGCGGGAGACCCTACACCATTTCTGACAAATGGCAGTCCAATCTCTTCTTAAAAGTCTCAAGTGATGGAGCTCCCACAACTTCGGAGGGCAAGCTATTCCATTGGTTGATTGTTCTCACTGTCAATGTCTCCTTATTTCCAGTCAAATCTCTCCTTGTTCAGTTTCCATCCATTATTCCTTATCTGGCCTTCAGGTGCCTTTGAAAATAGCTTGACCCCTTCCTCTCTGTGGCAGCCCTTGAGATATTGGAAGACTGCTCTCATGTCTCCCCTGATCCTTCTCTTCACTAGACTAGCCATGCCCAGTTCCTGTAACCATTTTTCATACGTTTTAGTCTCCAGTCCCCTAATCATCCTGGTTGCTTTTCTCTGTACTTTTTCTCTGACTCTTTTGCTTCTCTCTTTGGGATCTGCAGTCCATGACTTCCCATTCGTCTGTCTAGGGCAGGATTGTTAAACTTGATTTCATTGAAGGCTGCATCAGGATTGTGTTTGACTTTGGGGAGGGGGCAGGGTGTATGTGGCCAAGGTGTGTGTGACCAGCTTGATGTCACCCATATCAGGGGCGCCTGTGGTGACCTGAGCATTCTGCCAGCGAAAATGGGCTCTTCCTGAGCTCTGTTTTTGGTTGCATTGACCTCCTGCAAACCTCTGCCAGTGAAGATGGAGTTCCTGAGCTCCCTTTTCACTGGAGAGGCAGTGCGGGCCAGTCCTTTGCTGTTTCCAGGTGGAACTGTGGGCCATATCTAAGCACCCTGTGGGCTGCATCTGGCCCCAAGTCCTTGAGTTTGACAGACCTGGTCTAGGGCAACATCATGGGGAAACTTTGTTTAATGATGGCTGAAGCAAATTCTGTTCATTTGGAGAAATTATCAGCCCAACTCCTTGGTCCACAAAGTAGGTATTTGTGTTAAGTTCTAATACATTCCTACAACAGTTTAAATGTATGCAACTGATGTGGATTGTGATAGTTCTTTCTGCAGAATGGGCAGTTGCTGCATTAGTGGCACCACTAGCTAATCTTGGCTGATCTAAAAAGAAAAACAACCAAGTAGGCTCTGCCTGGGTTAGAACTAAATATGGGATCATCAGAAATCTCAGAATTGTAGACTAAACTGGGAAGTAGAAATGGTAATCTTGGAAGAAAAGAACAGCAACTCATTGACACCATATTGATGCCAAAAAAAAAAACCCTAGCTTGGTCTTGGTCCCTAGCTCTAGTCGGAAAGTTGATAAGATAATAGTTTAAACATTAATTAATGAGATATATTTATTATAGTCTAGTGGGGAAAGTTTTAATTAATTAAGACTTTTCCCAATAGGCCATAGCGAATATATCTCATAATTAATGTTTAAACGACTATCCAAAGTATTCATGCTATTGTCATTGCTAAGGAAGAGTCCTGTGTTTAACAAATTGTTATGTAAGGTCTTCTAATAAAATTTGGGGAAATTGTCCTCACAAAATTGGATAGAGAATTTTGATAGGCCATTTGTGTCCACATCAAGAGAATATGGTATATCAGGATCTGAGAAGATAATGACCTGGATTTTCTAGAGAAATTTGGAACCGAAATAATATTGGTTGAAAGATATTTAGGGGAACCATCAACCATTGCTATAGTTAAGGCACTATGACATGGCAGGAAGATGCAAAAGTAATTAAAACTACATTTTCAAACACTGATCTTGTATACTGTTTTGAACCTATAATGAAGAAATAAATAACTTAAAATAAAATAAATGGGTTTTGTTAGATAGATAGTGTGCCTGCTATGCATGCAGTTTCCACATGGACTCACATTGAAAGTGCTGCAAATTTCCTATGGGCTGCTCACTTTCCCAATAGGCAGTAAATGATGTGTACTTCGTTAGGAATTTAAGAAATTACTAAAGAATTTCTTACTTTACTTTTTAAAATAATATGATTTCTTTAAAAAATATTTCTAATGTACGGAAAACTCTATTTCTCCAGAATACCCCAAATATTCTCCAATGCAAGATATTGTGTGGGAGGGAAATTATTAGCCATTGGGGAGAATTTTGCTTCCCTCTTCAGTGACTCTGTTGAGAATTTTAATTTTAATTAATTTTTTTAAAAAGAAGAAGAAATACAATCATTGCTGTCATTGCTTTTGCAAAGCTAAACTTCTTCCCAGGGTTTCAAGCCATTAAAAAAAAATCCCTTGCCCCCAAATCAATTTGGTTTTAAGGACTCTGACATTTCATCATCAGCTTCCGTTTCAAAGCAAACCATAAGGGGAACATTATGCTGGATGAGGCAGACATGATTGACTTCCACACCGTTTTCTCTGTGGCAGCAACAAAATGGCGTGCTCTGTGGAGTTTCACATTTCTCAGTTTCTCCTCCTCCTCAAAAACCTATTCTGTTACAAAAGTAAGCTTTTCTTTCAGGAATGGGAAGTCTTTAAACTAATTTTCAGGTTTTGCAGAATTACAAGAAGACTAGATTCAATGCATCAATCATACACTAATAACGAAAGAAAACAACAAAAAATGATAAGAATGCATATTTTAGATATGATTTTGGCCACTGAAATAGGTTTGTTTTCAAACTAAAGACATGTAGAAATGTTTGAAATAGAAATATATTGATATCCTGAAGTCAATGCTGGGGCCCAATCTATTATTACAAGTTACTATATTATCTGACCATATCATAATTATTATTTACTGAACATATAACAATTAGTCCACCCTGTATGCTCCAATAGTACCTATGATGGCTTGTTGACACTTTAATGCAATAAATGCACAGCTCTACCGATGTAACTCTAATAGCAGGGCAGAAGCCCAAAGGTTTTTAAAAGAATAAGAACAGTGCTAGGGTAACTGCAGGTTTTAATTTGAAGAAAGATGGAGAAAACTGACTTTTTATATTGTAAGCTTGAACTTTCTATCAACGTTGCCTTCTCATCCATTTCTTCTTTCTTCTCCTCTGTCTTACCTTCCCTGAAGAAGCCAGCACAGTGCCTTTTGCAAAAAACAAACAAATGTTCTTTGTCAGGCTCCAGAGCAAACAAAACACCCCAAATAAGTATTAAATAACCCAGCAGAAAAATAAAGAATCTCTTAGGAAAATGTGTTAGGGGATTGTGTAATGTGTCTAAGCCAAGAAATGACAATAGGATTAGATATTTTCCTCCTCAGCGCTTTCTCTCCCCTGTGGCATGATAAAATTGCCTCGTTTAAAAACACTTTTTCATGATAGTCCGTCTGCTTTGTTCCTTCCTTCATTGCCTTGTTTGTTTTTCGTGTTCAACCGCTTAAAGTTTTTTGCCTGGTTCTGCTCTTTGCCGAATTAATGTTATTCATTTAATGGGAATTGTTGTTTTTACGTCTATTTTGTTAGTCTCTCTGAGGAATCCTTTTTTCATGGCTGAAGAAATTATTTATCAGTCAAGCTATAAATAAATAATAAAAGATTCACGCTAATGTCACATATGGTTTAAACAGTGAAGAAATTGGAAGTTTGCTACACAGTCCTATGGGGATGAGGAGACAACTAACAACTATCAAAGCATCTTCATTCAAATTCTTTGAGGTTTTGCACATTTTAATACAGAAATGTATTTTACTTATTTGCTAAGAAAATTTATATGGCCGCACAGCTCACTCATGGTGATTCAGTGGGGCTTACAGGAATAAAACCTCAATACAAAACCCAATAACCGCCCCTCTCATGATGATAACAATCAAATCAACCACTTGATGGCTCCATATCATCATGGAGTCCCCAGACCCATTGCCAAAACCACGTCTCCAAGGTCTTTTGAAAGAATATCAAAGTCTTACTTCCATAGGGAAAGTATTCTACAGAGAGGGAGCTACCAAAGTGAGAACGATTCTTCTTGGTCCCATTAAATGGCCTTCCTTAAGAGATGGGACCGTAACATACCCTTCCTCCCTTCTCTAGTGTATTGGGTAGATGTAACTGGGAAAATATGGTTCTTCAAATAATCCATGAATAGAAATATTATGATTATTGTTTTAACTCTATCAATGCAAATCAACTTTGAAGCTGAATTTTCCTCTATCATGGCCCAATTCTGTTCATATGATGCTCCTCACCAGGAAGAACATTTTGGACAGTTTGAATCCAGAACCGATGTTTAAAAATGTTGAACCAACAGCTAGGGAATTAGCAAAATATACTATAAACAATCCTGAAACAGAACAATGGATCTACTGATTTTTCAATAAAAAGCCTTATTCTTTGCCTTTATTTTCTGAGATGAAGTACGGATCCACATATATTCCATTATCCCTAATAGTAACTTTCTGGGCAATCTCAGTCCTTTGGTAGTCATTTTCTTTGTGTGAACCCTACTAATGGAATTACATTTTGAGAAAAAACAAGTAAGCATTTTCTCTTATCTGATTCATACTGAGCTATAATCTTAAAGTCGCAAAAGAATAGCTTAAAAAAGATTAAATAAAATCTTTTGCACATCTGGTTTATGAAGCTCATTGACATGAACCCATGAAAGTTCAGCTTAACAAAAAGGATATTATTTAGTGACATTAAAGCAGGCATGTCCAACTCATGGCCCAGGAGCCACATGTGGCCCTGGATAGATAGTAATGCAGTTCCACAAGATCATAAACTTTTAACATTATTATGTGATTATATACTGTATGCATTAATTGTATTATATATTTTATATGTGGCCCAAGACAATTCCTTACCACTTAGGGTGGCAAGCCAAGCCAAATGTTTGGACACCCATGCATTAAAGGTTTCCATTCCAGCTGCACTAGTACCGCTTGGCTTTTGAGTGCAATTCAAGGGCTGATTGTAATATTTAAAGCCTTATTTAAGACCTGAGTTTCTTTTGGACAACCTGTCCCCATAAGATATTATGGATTCCTTTGAATCAGAAGCTGGTGGGATTCTATTGGTTTGGACCGGTTTGGGTGAACCAATGTTAAATTTTCATCTGGTTTGCCAAACCGGTATTTCAGCTGACCAGTTGGCCCCGCCCACCTCACCCCTTCTAAGAGTCTCCACGCATCCCATTTTCGATGGAGGTAAGTGCAGGTCCATGTGGAGGCTCTGGGAGGGGTGAAAACGGACCTTTTGGAACTCTTGAAATGGGCCTGTTTCTGGTTTCCGGTAGGCCTCCAGAGCCTGGGGGAGGCCATTTTCACCCTCCCAGAAGCCCGGGGGAAGTCTTTGAACCCTTGGGAAGGCAAAAAACAGCCCTCCCGGAAGTTCCGGTAGGCCACACTCACCATGGCCATGCCCACCCAGCAACCGGGAAGCGAACCAGTTGCTGGGATTTTTGAGTCCCACCCCGGATAGCTCCCCAAGCTCTTCAGCTCATTGAACTCCTCATGAAGTTTCAGATTGTTCATCAATCTTCAAATATTCATTTTACAAAAATAATTCAATGAATACTACTTTAACTAATATGACTAGCAATAATAACCACCCCCATTACTACAACCGGGTAGTCTCTTTGATCAATGGCAATTTATATTAACCACTTTGAGGAATTCTGGGTGAGATTTGTCAGGTTGTCAGCTTCAGGAGTTGGCAAACAACAGCCATTGAGGCTGATTCGGTAGAAAATCAGCAGGAGCAAATGCAAGAGAATTCAGATGATAAGGACACGAGACCAGGGTATCAGAGGATTCTCCTTATCCCAATGGGACTAAACCGCCTCACTCATTTCAATGGAAAGAGCCTATTTCAGATGTTGTCAGCCAAAGAATTTCAGCTGGTGGGGTCCAATAGAAGAAGTTTTTCTGCTGCACTGTCCTGCTATCTGGAATATTTTCCTAACAGAGATGAGATCCATCCCTGCACTCCTGGCCTTTAAGAAGAGCCTAAAACTTGACTCTGTTGCTTGTTCTGAGCCCTGACACAGGTTTGCTACATTGGGATAGTTGATGAGGTAGAAAGATTCTCACACCAAGCTGCCCATCACCTTGGTTTTTAATTTTTAACTTTAATTTTTTTTATTCTAATCAGCACTTTTTAAACTTTTAATATTTATTATATTGTAAGCTAACGAGTGTCACTGTATTAGTGAAATTTAATCAATCAGTAAATAAGGGGCAATTCCAGGCAGAGTCCTAGATTGTGTCAGAAGTTCAGAGACATATCATTAAGCAATGCCTGCATCTGGGCTTTTTAAGAACAGCTGCCAGAGACTGGACTCTGTTAGAAACAACTCACCAACCTTGGGTCTGTGCTCTTGCTTCTTGTTCTGCTCATTGGCTCTTGGCTTACATTCAGACTAGCTGACTAATTAATTAGGTGGCAATGACAGTCATGGACCATGTTTGCTTCTCCATTGCTGTTCTATTTCCCTGAACATGTGCTTGGTTGACTCCTACAGCTTGAGTTTGGACCAAACTCGCTGACCACTGGCTATCAGGCAAGATCTCACTTTTCTGTGTTTTTTGGAGCAGAGAACCATATACTCAAATCTTATATCTTTAAGGGAGGGCTCCCTGGGGGTTCCTAAGCCAAGGGTATGTCATCATTAGGGGTCATGAAGACATGCCTTCTGTACTGTTTCCCTCTTTTTTTTTGGAATAGGTTCAACCTCATGTTTCAGCTGGCACTAACCCTATTGCACTTAGGAAAGCTATTAAGACTTGGCTGTTCCAACCAGCTTGGGACATGATAATGTAACTAAACACTTACAATAAAGATTTGTGCTATTGATTGTACATTGTTGCTTATTGATGTGGTGTGAGATATGAGAACTTTTCTTGTTTTGTACTTAGATAATAGAATAATAGGTTGAAAAGCGCCTTGGAGGTCTTCTAGTCCAACATAAAATTGTTTATTATTTTAATCTTTTAACTAGTAATTGTAATTGTAGGCCACTTAAAGTTAGTTTATGACTGAACCAGGCTATAAGACTGAGGAATTAAATAAGTAATTATAAATAAGGCCTTTTAACATTGTCATACAACTCCTGAATTCTATCATAGATTGTTATTTTCTATAGAAGATATATAATTATCTACATATTATCTATATATACGGTAGCAGTATTCCAGTATTTGAGGGGGTGCCAGAAAGAAGAAGAGGTCAACTTATTTTCCAAAGCACCAGTAGGCAAGATAACAAACAATGGATGGAAACTAACCAAACAGAGAGACAACCTGGAATTAAGGAGAAATTTCCTAACAGTGAGGACAATTAACCAGTGGAACAGTTTGCCTTCAGAAATTGTAGGCGCTTCATCACTGAAAGTTTTTTAAAAAAGATTAGATAGCCACCTGTCTGAAATGGTATAGGGTCTCCTGCTTGAGCAGGGGGATGGATTAGAAGACCTCCATGGTCCCTTCCAGCTCTATTCTGATTGAATAGATGGAAATTCATTTCCTGAATGTCATATGGATCCACCCTTGAAGATTATCTGGGAGCTCCAGCTAGTACAGAAGGATGTAGCTAGGGTATTAGACATATCTTCTATAGAAGAGGTCAAGCTGGTGTTTGCTTTTGGATGAAGTTGGCAATCAATAATATCTATATGTATTTTATGTAGACATAATGCTGATTATATTGTATTCGTGTTATATTGCTCTGAGGCTATATGATTGGGGCAGGCTTCAAATACTGTAGACAAACAAGCAAAATCCACAGCTACTTAGGCAATCAATTCATGGGTCTCTCTCAGAGGCCTCATACTGGTTGGTCTCTTGAAAAGCTAAACAGATTTGGGTCTAGTTAATACATGGACAGGAAACCAATGAAAATCCCAAGCCTGTCAAATAGAGACCCCACACAACAAAACAACACTTATGTATGTTGCCAAGAAAGCAACATGGATGTGCCTTTCAAGTAACCAGAAGGATACCACAACGAAAAGGAAACATTGTACATTGTACTAAATTATACTAAACAGCCCTGTTTCTGTATTTCACTGTTCTTAGGAAGTCACATGATCATTACTTCCTATGCTCCCTGACAGTTTTCCATGTAGAAAGTCAATTTGGTAGGTGTCAGGAAGTCAAAAGTTCCGCTCACATCCGCTGGGTGTTTTTGCTCACCTGTTAGGGAGATATCTGTGAAATGATCACCCAACCAGTCAAGGGTTGTCTAGTACAGCGGTCCGGCTTCACAAACGGCAGCCTCTTATGCGGCCTAGGAGTTGGTCTGGTAGATGTGGGAATATTTCTGAGAAAGGAAACAAGTGAACCCAGAAAAAAAGAGATTTTCTGAAGCAGGGCTAGGAAGAAAAATCTGATTGTGAGTTACAAATATGATTACCGTTTCAGGGATCAAGGGGAAAAAACAGACTAACAGCACCACAGTGATCCGTTGATCCCCACTGATAAGTGATAACCAGCACTGATAGTTATGTAAACAGGGGTGTTCTGATCTGCTTTGGCTGATAGGACAATATGAACCTAACATATAGGCATATGTTAGAAGTGATGCGGTAACCTAGAGGTGGAGCTCTTGCCTCACAATCAGCAGGCTGTGAGTTTGATCCTAGGTAGAGGCAGATATTTCTCTCTCTGGGCACACTGAGAATATATCTACTGAACAAAACTCCGCATTGGTGACAGGAAGGGCATCTGGCCATTAAAACACTCTGCTAGTTCCATTCAGTTACTCAGACTACACCCCATAAGGGATTATAGGGTCATTAAAAGAAGAAGATGATGATACAGGCAGATTTTATGTGTTCTTTCCCCCAAGGATTCAGAACCTTTAATACCTTTATTTTCCTCCAAATTCCACAAACATTCAAAAAGTCTTAGAAACGTTCCAGTTATGTCTTGAAAATTTGGTCTGTTGTTTGTTCTGAAAACCTGGGCTGTTCTGAAGTGCTGATCGCAAAGAAATGCTCATAAATTTGGATGCTTTCCCAGAGATGCATTGCTCATAAACAGCACAGCTCAGCTTTCATAGACTTCCATGGGACTTATTTGGAGGGGGAGTGAATAGTCTGAGGAAGAGTTTGATATAAATGCTTTCCAGAGTAAGTGCATTTAACTGGCAGCCAAGGAGGGAAATCATAATCTCATTGCAATACCGCTGATGAGATGAGAAGCTAAACTGTTACGCGTTAACGGAAGGAAGAGAACAATTGGCTTTGGGGTTTTCATAGGAGTTCAAAATAAGATGTAAAAATGAAAAACTTTATTATGCATCTGTGAATATTCAGTTCAGAATATTTTAATTCAAATAAAATGCCAATTGAAATCAAAACAAATTGAATGTTTTTGCTCATATGCAACACACACACACACACACACACACACACACACACACACACACACACACACACACACACACACATCTTCCTTCTACATAAAAGATTCCACTGGAACTCGACCTGACATGATTTTCTAAGTCTGAAACTCTTAAATCTAGAACTCAACTTGACATGATTTTCTAAGTCAAATTGACAGCTTGAATAGCATCATTTAAATTTTGAAAGCCATCTAGAGTCACCAATGTGTGAGTTGGGCAGATAAACAAACATACATACAAACAAACATGATTTTCATAGCTCTAATATTTAGCTCTTTTTTCCCCTTAGATTGTTAGAATATGTTAAATTGTTTACCAGGTATAATTATATTAATCCCAATATATTGTCACTGGCTGATAATGTGTTATATAATGTCATGGTACAACAACATGTAATTCTATGCAATGTACTATATATGTGTGAAGGTACAAATAAATATATATGAAAGTTGAAGTACATAATAATGGAGTATACACTATTCAATGCAACTCAGATGTCAAAAAGGAAGAATTTGGGCTCTACCAAATGAGGAGCATGTACTTCAAAGAAGACTTGAGAAGAGACAATTTTCACTGAAGATGGCTTCCAAAAGAGCAAATAGTTCCAATAGGATTTAGAAGACATGGAAAAAGTACCAGTGAGACTAGCTGCACTTTTATGGACTACTGATACTTCATTGGAACCTATAAACGTGTGTGGGAATTGTAGTCCTTTGGAGTCATCACCTTGAAGAAGTAGGCTATGTAAACATCCCAGTTCAATTCACATGCATTTTAAATATAGTTGATGGAGATGGATTTTGAGTTGGGTAGTAAGCATGGATGAACTGCATGTGAATTCGAGGTGGTATTCAGCAGGTTCTGACCAGTTCTGGAGAACCGGTAGCGGAAATTGCAAGTAGTTCAGAGAACCAGCAAATACCACCTCTGACTGAAGATTTTACAGTATCCTTCCCCTGCCACGCCCACCAAGCCACGCCCACAGAACCTGGTAGTAAAAAAAAATTGAATTCCACCACTGATATGAATCCTAAAATTATACATTTATAATTGTAAGCTGCTTTTGTTTCTGCATGTCCTTAGTCTTTCAGTAAAAAGGAACAAGCGCTAGCACTGCACTTCATGACATTCATGAATCTCATTGAAAGATCTATAATAAAAACATAATCTGAATCTACAAACTATGAAGAGTTGATCACTGAAAAATACTGCTTACATCTGTCTTATGCATCCCAATATTCAATAGTGAGATAGAATGTGCTAGCTTAATGTGTTTTATTCCCCTTTTCTATAGTTGTACAGCCTCTTAATTGTGCCATCCCATCAGTTTGCAGAATTTTACTAATATGGACTTTAGCGTTTTCACAGTCCATTACACTGGTGCAATCATAATTATTGCTTTAAAGGTCAAAATTAAAGTTAAATGTTCTCATCAGCCTGTTTTTCCACATTTCCAATACTGTGGGTAGATAGGTGAGATATAAATAACCAACAGCAGGATTCTTTTCTATCTTTCTTTTCAACCCTTTCCAAACTATTGCTCCCCACTCCCTTACCAGGGGATTATTGGTTTTGAGTTCCCTGTTTGGACAATGTTTTCTTCCTTGGATCCTTTGTTTGCATTCACCTGTTGGGTGAGGAAAGATAGATAATGGACAGTGGGTTCATAGTAGAATTTTTTTTCAGCCCTTCAAAGTAGACCAGACTAAAAAACCAAAATTAAGAATGCTAGTATTACTTTCATTCTTAGGTTAGAGTAACTGGTTCTTGCAAAGTCTAAATATGCTTCCTCTCCTTCCTTCATCTTTGTGAGAACCAGGTCAGGTCAGGTTTGAGACACTATTTCAAATTACATTTCTGTCTCAGACTTAAATTTCGTTTATATGGCCATAATTTTGGTTCTTTTCTCCTGTACCTCACGGTTACGTTATAGTTTTAAATAAACAAGACTTTCTTGTACAGAGGTCTTTGTGTTGCATAAATTTACTCTCCAAATGCAAGGAGATGGAGGAAAAACAGCAGAAGGGAGCAAAATGAATTCTACCTCTCACACTCAGCTAGCATGTCATTACAACACTGGAGGAAAGCTATGGTGTTTTTAGGATTTATGTCCTGACAGCAGAGTCCTTTCGCCTTTCAGTCTTTCCCTACAGGTAATCCTCAACTTATGTCTGGTTACTTAATGACTGTCCAAACTTACAACAGACCCTGGAAAGATACTTACAGCCCTGTTCAAAGTTACAGTGGCTGCAGTTCCCGTGAGGTGGGTAAGGAGCAGTCTGAGTCCTGCAAGTCCCTCAGGTGGATGGATGAGCAGTTGGCAAAGGTCTACAAGGCATAACTGCCATTTGTACTAGTAGCTTCTTTAGGCTCCCTGGTGGGTCTGAATGACTGGCTTGGGAACAAGCTCTGACCTGGGGGAATCCCAAAGGACAGAGAGTGGAACATTGGATGCCTCAGGGCAGGCCTTGGGAAGCTCAGAGCAGATGGGCATGGGATTGCGCTAGGCCTCCAAGGGCCTGCCTACTGCACAGTCACCCAATGTTCCACTTAATGACCTGCACATTTGTTTCATGATTCACTGCGGAGAGCAGGGATAGGGGTTGTTGTTAGGTTTGATGCTTCACTTAATGACTGTTGTAACCTACTATAATGGGTGGGCGTTGTGGCCTGTCAGCGGCCAGCAGAGCTGGCAGCAGATTTGGACAGTGAGGAGATGGGGGAGGAACATGGGTCAGTCCTGGAGTCTGGGGAAGGCTCTGACGAGTGCTCTGAGTCAGAGACAGAGATGGGGCCAGGGCCATCTGACAGTTAGCAGCTGCCTTTGGAATTGGACATCAGTGAGGTAGAAGAACAGCTGGAACCTGTTCCCAGTGTACGCATGCACAAAGCTGCCAGACGAAGGGAACAGCTAAGGAACAAGGGTCGACTTGGGAGTAAAGCCACAGGTGGACGGTGAATGGCCCCTCCTCTAGAGATTGAAAGAGGAGCAAAAAGGGAGTGGGGTTTTGCAGGAGACAATTAGTTCATTCCTGCATTCTTGCCAAGTATTGCGGCATCTGAAAAATATCGGCCTGGCCACTCTCCAAGCTTGATAAAGGTCTGTAATTGGGAACTATCTTGAAAGACTGTTATTGGAGAGAAATTCACTATAAATTAAATAAAAGGGGTTTATCAGAAT
The DNA here is from genome assembly GCA_023653725.1 of Bungarus multicinctus. Taxonomy (NCBI): domain Eukaryota; kingdom Metazoa; phylum Chordata; class Lepidosauria; order Squamata; family Elapidae; genus Bungarus; species Bungarus multicinctus. The sequence goes on from CM042851.1 coordinate 34,742,816, forward strand.
GAGGACTCAGCTTCGTGCTGTTGGGGAAGCCTAGGTCAGAACAGTGGGCTCCATTACAGTCGTAAGTCCAGGACTACTTGCATTCTCTCCTCACCAGCCCTCTTGCCTATCTTTGAGCAGACTATGAACTAAAGTTACAGAAGCTGTCCAATATAGGTAGTCCTCCACCTACAACAATTCATTTAGTGACCGTTCAAAGTTACAACGGCATTGAAAAGAGTGGCTTATGACCATTTTTCACACTTATGACTAATTGTAGCATCCCCATAGTCACATGATTTAAATTTGGATGCTTGACAATGGTTGCAGTGTCCTGGGGTCATAGGATCACATTTTGCAATCTTTTGATAAGCAAAGTCAATGGGGAAGCCAGATTAACTACCGTGTTACTAGTTTGACTACTACAAAACTAACTTAATAAGTTTCTCACTTGGCAACATAAATTCTGGGCTCAATTGTGGTCAAGGACTACCTGTACTGATTGATCTTAGATTAGATAGGATTGAACTTGGTTAGTGGTGTGATGGGATGCCAGAAGATCTCAAAGAAATCTTAGGATTGAGGCAAAATTGGAAAAAAAAATGTTTTCTTAAGGTGATTCATATCAATTTCACATTGCTGTCAAGAAAACTACATGGATAGTTTCATGAAGTCTCTACTTTTTATTGAACTAAATATGTTATATTAGTCAAAATTTATTGTCCCTAAATATGTTATCAAAGATTAAAATCTCCTTTGTTTCTGTTGCTGCTGCTCTTCTTCCCAGGTTTTATTTGATTTCTTCTAATCTATTTAAGATTCAGCTTATTATCTCCCAGCTAATGGGAGAAAGAAAACAAACAAACACATTTATCCTTAAACAGACTGTTCCACTCAATTCCTCTGCGCTTCACTTCACTTAAATGTTAGAATGAGCAACGGTTGCCCACAATCCAGGGTTTTTCTTAGTTTTACTTTTCACAAAAATCTTCCTGTTTCTTTCTTTTTATATACCTCCCAAGTGTGCATTTGCTCTCTTTATTCATGTCTCTCTAAACAACATACACTTTGCCTCACCATCAGTCCTTCCAGGAAATTGGGAAACGATAAGGACAAGCTTATTTCTCTCCTACCACTATTATCTTTTCTGACCCTCTTCTTAATTCCCTATAATGGCTCTCTGTGCCACTGTATTTTAACAGCAAGCTTTTAGTCTCTGTAGTCAGTCATGTCTCCCTGTATTCGGGCATGTCAGCCTTTTTGCTGGCCTCACTGCTGAGCCATTAAGAGGAGCTTGTGGGACGCAGCATTAGGTAAAGCTTTTCCTTGCACTGACCTTCGTGAATCCAGAGCTTTCTTGAAAAAAAATATGTGCTGGGGTTGCAGGGAGAGAGAAAGAGATGGATAGAACGATCATAACTCTGCAAAGAATTAAAATATAAATTGCGGGAGGCTAACATTAAATGTGAACAAATTTAGCACATCTGTCAGGTCTGCCATCTTCAACTGCTTCGCTTTACTTTGTTGGCATCCTGCCATAAATGGAAAGAGGTAGGGAGGAAGGAATTTGGGGAAGTTTGAGTTGGAGAGAAGAAGATGGATGAAAGGGGGGAGGGAATCATGTTGATAGGAACCAGAGGTGTCAAACTGGAATAAGCCAGTCATCAAGGAAGCTTGGCCTGGGAAAGGAAACGTGAAACCACTCCGAGAAGCACCTGACATCAAAGTGATTCCCAAAAATCACAACGGGATGCCATTGGATACTGTTAAAGTGGTCAAGCGGGGAGGGCGAGGGAAGAAGAATTGGTAACCCTTTGCATGGGAATACTTCCCTTTTGCTTCAGCCACTGGAACTTTAGTAAAAGAAACTATTACTTCAACCAAATGGAGTCAAGTGTCTTTTTTTCCTAAGGATCCAGCTGGGGCAAGTCTGAAAATATCACAATTGCCAGAATAATTGTTAGAGACCTCACACTTGTGCACAATTCTCTTGGGAATGTACATACTTACTGCATATATTTGATTTTTTTTTTCTTATATCCATTCTGTGTCATAGTACTAAGTAAAAATATCCCAGGAAAAGGCAGTTGCAAGCCATTTTCGTGTTGCTGTCATGGCATGGCAATGAAATCCCCAGGCATAAAGACTAGCTCAAAGGAAATGTTACTTTTTAAAGCTTATTCCTGACATAAATTCCATTTTCTGCTGGACCACTGGGGTCTTAGAAGTTCAGATGTAAAACTGGGCATTTAGTTAGGAGAATTCAAATTGTAAAATCATTCTATTTTAAATTATTTTACAGAATTGTTGAACTTTGTAGCATTTCCATCAAATATAAAACATTATCCAGTCTAATTATTGAACATTTTCTACAGAATGAATTATATACTTTAACAATTAACAATAAAATTTAACAATTAATATAGGTTTAATAATAGCAGTTGGATTTCCAGTTTCAAGTTCAAGCTCACAATCACTGTTCAGTGATTTCTACAATCACTGAACAAGAGATTGATAACCAATAAGAAACCATCAATAAGATGCACCATTTTTTCTAGATGTAATATAAAGTGCAAATTAAGTGCAGATTTATATTTATATTTCACTGAATTTCCATTGCTGCAACCATTTAATCATATAATATTTGAATTTTCATTTTATCAATCCTATTCACCACAACTTACAAAAAAGCCGCAGCAAATTTTCTGAATTTTTAACTTTTAAATTGATCTAGTAGTCTCTAAGTATTCTACCTTCTTTCTATAATTCTTTTAATCTGCTCTGCTTATTTGGAGACATTGAAACCAGTGAAATGTTTCTTACTGTAACAAAGAAAAACTCTCAAAATATTTCATATTTGTCTTATTATTAATCAAACCTTGGAGTTCATATGAGTTATTATATTTCAATTGGTCAAATTTCCTTTTACATTCATATTCATGAAAACAAATATTTAGTATGGAAGCAAAGGGGAAGGGCAGGCCTAGACTAGTTCTTTTTCTATGTTTATCTCCTACTTTTAATGCACTGCTTATAACTAAACAATCTTTCATAGATTGTGTATTTCTGTTTGTATCAAAGTTAGAAACCATCTGGAAGTCTGCTTCCTCCATAGAGGCACGTATCCATGTTATAATTCAGTCTGAAATCTGAGTTAAACAGCTAGTTTGATAATACAATTCGAAATATGACAGTACCAACCTGCCTTGTTCTTTCAAGTCTGGTCTAATTTTTCAAGTTAATTTCTGTCAGAGAAGAGCAGGTAGAACTGGGAGGCAGAGTTAAGCACATACTCAGTTTTGAGTCCTTGCATGCCCACTGATTAATGTCAGGTGCAAAGAATCAAATCATTCATAAGGTTGCAGTACAGAAGATTTATTTAAGCACAAGAATCTGGTCAACTAAAGCTCAACACTAATTTGGTGCCAGATAAGGGTCAATGAAATTAAGAAGGGGTTGAACTTGGAATGCATGTTGGAATCAAAGACTCTAAACTAATGACACACTAAACTCCACACCTTTTTCTACCTGCTCTTCTCCTATACTTTTGCTCTTCTTCTACATATTACAGAAATTATTACTACCACCAAAGATATTTTTTCTATGCTTACTAACTTCAAATGTAAATTTAAAATAACCATTAAGTCATATGCCTTGTTAGTAGCCAACATTTTTATTGATTGCCATATTTATGTGAACTACAACCTATTGTACCTTTTCTGAATCTTATAATAGGGAATAGGGTATTTCTTTATTTCAGCTAGGGAATTTAATTAGCAAACATTTTGTCCAAAATAATTGCTCTTGGAACAGATTTTCAGGGGGGAAAGGGCTTATTAATTTAATTCATTTCACAGTAGCAAATTTTTATGGGCTATTTTTCTGCATTTATTTTGAAGTTTATGTTGTGCACCTAACAGGTATGGTGGCAAAAGAACTATCCGGTTGCAACTTAGATTGGCTGCCATGTTATAATAATGCCTTCCCACAACACTGTCAAACTATTTACTAAGACTGTATTACTATTATTCTTCTCATTCTTCCTATTACCTATCTCCTCCCACTTATGACTTTAACCTTGTTGCTTGCATTTTTACGATTTATATTGTTTTATTTGTTTCCTTATATTATTTTATTGTTTATTAGTAATCTATGACTATCACTAAGTGTTGTATCTTATGATTCTTGATGAATGTAATTTTTCTTTTTATGTACACTGAGACCATATGCACCAAAGACAAATTCTTTGTGTGTCCAATCACACTTGGCCAATAAAGAATTCTATCTATCTATCTATCTATCTATCTATCTATCTATCTATCTATCTATCTATCTATCTATCTATCTATCTATCTATCTATCTATCTATCTATCTATCCATCCATCCCTCCCTCCCTCCCTCCCTCCCTCCCTCCCTCCCTCCATCCATCCATCCATCCATCCATCCATCCATCCATCCATCTACTGTTATGGAAGTTTAATAAAGATGCCAGAGAAATATTACCTTTTAGTTTCTGGATCACTGAGAAAAAGTAATTATTCAAGATGTATTAGTTATGGGGACCCCCAAAATAAAACAAAGCCAATTTTTGCAAAATACAAATTACTTTGTAACCCTCCACCCAATCCCATCTTTTAGAATCTGCACTTGGATTTCTGGATTCAGAAATTACACTAAACCATGGATTCCTTACTAATCATTCAAGCCAACACTAGAGACGAAAACATATGGACATTTAAGTAAATGATACCTATCGTAGCTGAGAGAGGAAAGCAGATGTCAAAACTCTCTGATAAATTTATCACCCCTTGGATGTATTTATGACAAATACCAGGTTTTCAGTTCTGATCTGATAATATTTCTTTATTATAGATTGAGGAAAGAAGATTTGACTTTTGAGATTTGTTGGACATTCAGCCAACCTAGGAGTTAGCCTAGAAAGTCCCGTCTCCATATTCACTTAAGCTCAAGATCTCTATTTATGTGCCTAATAAAATTTGATTGGGCTGTTTGGACTAGGTGACATTTTTTTAAAAAAATCAAATATTCCAGTAACATCTGATTGAGCAATCCTGTATGCTAATTTATTTGAAATGATGTTCAAATGCGAGTTTTGGATATGGTTTTCTTTAATTATTGCTCCCCCAGCATTAGAATATAGTAATATTAATTGTATCTATCCCAATTTGACAATCAACCCAGAATTCTCGCCCAAGATACACACGACCAGCCTCAAATTACCCTGCTTTGGACATTATGCCAAGACCCAGCTCTCTGAAGAAGGCTCTGAGATTGGGAAAGGTGGAAGGGAAAAAAAAAAAAAAAAAGGATGACCAGCAATAAGTGAATAGATTACGTTACAGTGGTGATGATTGCACTATGGGAAAAAAAAACCGAAAGACCAAATCAGGGACAAATTATTATGCAAAAAATAATAATTCTATCTATGTGGTCACTAAGTGTTGACAATGACTTAGTGGCACCTAATCAATTTAACAAATATCTCAGGAAATCAGTAGAAAACAGAAGGAAACTCAAGAGGGTTAATATCTTCCAAAGTTTATTTAATAATATATTTGAATACGTTTCCTAATCATTTAGTTTGGATGAATATTTAGATCAGTCTTCAGTTGCATTTCTTCAAGGTGTGGCTCAGATAAAACCAGTTACAATTTACTGGATTAGCATTTTCAGTTACTGAAAATGACTAGATGGAATTATCACAGCAGTAGGCAAAGATAGAGGAGAAAAGCTCCTTTCTTCCTTGGAGCTAAGCCAGCTAAATGAAGATTTTTGGTGCCACTGACTTTTCCCTCAGTTTTATCTAAGTTAGGGCTTAACTTTACTTACATAATTACTGGCCAATAAACAGCTTCTTGAGGGGAAAACCTCCCCTTAAGTTACTGTTATAGGTAGTTCTCAACTTACAATCCTTCACAAATGAAGGGAAATATATGTGTTGCAGGATACTCTTGCAGGATCCAGTCTGACTCGGTCACTATAACCAGAGGTCTAATCTTTCAAGCTTTCGGACTTGTGCTGGAGCCCATCCTTGGTGGTGGTAGGGTCTATGACAACTCACTGCGATAAACTTGCTGCAGCCAATTTGCCATAGGATAACTCGCCATAGCCAACTAACCACAGGGCAATTTGCCATGGGACAAGAGTTATACTAATATTAAATAAATTGTGGAATAGAATCATTAAAGAAAGGATGCTAAAGGAAGGACAAAATGAAAAGTGAATGACAAAAATGAAGATATTTTAAAAATTATTTTAAATAATTAAATTGAATTTTTGAATTGTCCCGCAGCAACTTTCAGTAGAGTTGGCCATGGTGAGTTCTCCTGTAGCAAGTTGGCCATGGTGAGTTGGCTATGGCGACTTAGCTGGGACAAGTTGACTGTGGTGAAACCCACTCCTTAAGAAAAAATTCCAAATTTTTCAAACCCACTCCTTAAGAAAAATGTCCAAATACAATACATGACAATCTTGCTCTTTTGCTGCTGGCAGATCTTATTAAAACAGGGCTGAAATTGCACAGGAAACGTAGCTTGTTAAACAGACAGAGATAAACATTATAATCTGTACTCCAAGATTTCGCATTTGCCTGTAGCAGTTCCATCGCACACCAGTGTCCTAAGTAAACCAGAAAGTGATTTGTCTAAAAGGATTGTCTTCCCATTAAAGCAGATTTGTGCAAAAAAGTAGATTCCTTCAGAAATCTCAGTAATGTTGCCATTCAAACTAGCAGGGAACGAAAGTCTCTTCCTCCATTAATCAGGACAATCAAACTCTGCTACAAAAAACTCCCCAGTATTTCAGATGTGAACAGTTTGATGTAAAATATTTTTTCCTTCACGGGAATAATTTCAGGAGAGCTGAGTAAAACAAGTACCCAATGGAGAAAGGTAGGAAAGATGTTCAATTGAGCTTGGCTTTTACATCTGTCTGCTTTTGCTGAATTTGTTTGTGAGGAAAACTCAGCTTAACCTCTTTTCTCATTAGAAATATTATTTTATGACTCTTCAGCCTCACTAGCTATAATTCAGAACCAGAGATATGAAATTCAGAGCCTGGGACAATAAAAATAATTAGTGTTGATAATTAAGACCAACAACAGATAGATGATTAATTCAGTAGAGCTTTCCCCTTTTTATTTCATCTTATTTATTTTGAATCCCACCTTTATTATTTTTACAAATAACTGAAGGCAGTGAACATATCCAACATACCTTTCTTCTCCTCTTTTCCCAACAACAACAATCCTGTGAGTTGGACTGACTGGTCCAAGGTCATACCGCTAGCTTTCATACTAAGATTTGATATAAATTTGATTATTATTTTTTTTTTTTTAAGATGGGGCTAGAATTCCCAGTCTCCTGATTTCTAGCTTGATGCCTTAACCACTAAACCAAACTTGTCAACTATACAGTTTCTTGTGGCTATTTATTTGAGATTCCCATTTCTATATGAGAAGGGAAAGAAAAATCTATAAAACCAAAGACTGAGCAAAATAAATATTAAAAAACATTTGAAAGATATAAACAGTACTTCTAGGAGGTATATAATGCATGTAATATTCTTTATTTTTAGGGACAGTTCCAAACTTCCATCAATGCATCCAGTACAGTAGTAACTAGAAAGCTTGGGAAATCATATTAGGAGGACTACAAGTTCCCCATAACCAGGGGTGAGATTCTACAAGTTCGCACCTATTCGCTAGAACCGGTTGTTGACATTCTAAGCAGTTCAGAGAACTGGTTGTTAGAAGAAATTACTGGCCTAATCCTGTAAGGAAGGCTGGAAGGAAACATTCTGGTGTTGCTCACAGAAATTGCCTCTCATTAACCCTTATTACATTCTTGGCAGGACTAGACTTCCTGTCTCAGCAACTTGTCTGGAGTGTTTTTCCCCTCCTTTACTGGTACTTGGCTTGTGTGGAGTGACCATTTAAAGTTACAATGGCACTGAAAAAAGTGACTGATGACCATTTTTCACACTTATGACTGTTGCAGCATCCCCACAGTCATGAGAGGCCATGCGACGAGATGTGTGCCTCGATGTGAGTGATATAGAGGTGACCACACCCAGCCAATAATATGACCACCAAGCCATGTCCACCCAGTCACATGACCACCAAGCCACACCCACCACCTGAGCCATGCCCATAGAACCGGTTGTTAAAAATTTTGAATCCCACCCCCGCCCATAACTCTTTCAAAGGAAAAGGGCAAAAAGATCACAAAAGAAATAACACTGAGAAGTTACCAGTGTCCAGTGTTTTCAAACCACATTGCCATGCTTCTCTTTCACCTGAGCTTTGGACTTGGGTTTGGCACTTTTAAAAAAAAGAATGCTAAACCCATGTTTAAAAGGGGCTTAACTGACATAACCACAGGTGTCAGTGAGCACCTCCAAGCCTGCATCCCATTATCTGAACAATCTGACAGGTGGCAAAATCTGCTATTCAAGGTACTTATCTCATTCAGCCATGACATGTTCAGGAGAGAAATTGGTGGCTGTTTTTCCCACTGGCAGGCAATGCTCAGTATGAGAGGAAATAAAGCAAACAGAACCCACCAATCATTTTTCTTAATTTGTACCTTATTAAATGTGTTCTTTTTGTTACTGAAACAGAACAGGACTTTGACTTTTGGGGCAACAAATTTTATACTAGCATATTTTTTGGATGGCTCAGAAGCTACTTCAATGTGGCCATATGTTGGGTCCATACACTGAAAGACAAGAGTTCTCTTCTATGGGACATATTATATTGCTTATAAAAAGTCACATGAAGTTAATGTTGAGGAAGTGCAGTGTTGATTCAACTGACTGGTATGGATGCATTTGACTGTTGAATGGTTTAGTACTTAAATGAAATTAGTTCTCTGAGTGTCGGGGAGAACAAATGTTTTGAGCAATGTATACATTAATTATTTCATTGACATAAAGAATGGCCTTAAAAATACCACTAAATCTTTTTGTTGATTTGAAAACGAACTATTTTATTAAAGGAGGAGAGCTTTAAACAACTTGACAAATTTTGCATGTAGTTTCAACTTCCTGCTAGAGATTTCAATAAACAGAAAGCTTACCAGAGACCATTCGTCTTGCTGAAAGCATATTGGAACATGGTGGATTGTTGTAAAATGGATCAGAAATCTGTCTATAGATCTGTTTACATTTCTCCCACACACACCCAGCCAGGTGGCATCTATTTATCTGCTAGAACAATCCCCTACAATCATGAAACTTTGGAAGAGCTAGAATGCCATATGGCAAAGTGAAGATCTGCCTAATACATAAATCTAGCTAAGGAGACCTTTCCTTCAAGCTGTTATATATATGTCTGGATTTTTTTTTTCTTTTCCTTTTTAATGTAGTCTACTCGTCGTTTCAAACATCTGGGCCTCACAATGAGGATACTGCTCATCCCACAAAGATATTCCAGTCCTCTATTTTCTGCATCATTGACTTTGAATGTCTAAAACGGTATTTTGCTGCTGCCTCACAGCTATCTTTATGAGACATGAGAGATATAAAATGGAAAATGGAACGTAAGTATTGACAAGGTGGCTGTTTGGGGGGTGGTGATTTTCATGAAGGGGAAATATTTTGATAATAAAATTAAGCATTAAAAGTGGTAAATTAAGCTGGGTTTGTGAATGGGTACATAAACACAAGAAGAGAGCTAGGAAGGTTCTCTGTATCGTTTTTACACATGCCATTAAAAAAAAAAAACTGCTACATAAATTGTGGGTATACATCAGACAAATAAGGCTATATATCCAAAATCAACTGGGAAGAAATTATACAGGCCCTGTTCCTCTGTAGATAATTTCATTTATCTCACTATACTTATTACAAAACGTGGCCAGATGCAACACCCCTAAAGTAAAGATAACTAATTTACAGGATGTATTCTAAGCATGTTCTGAAAGTGCTTTTATTCCAGCTTTGAATTATTACATATATTAAATCTGATTCTTCTATTTTCACAATCATATTGCCAAAAAACACATTTCGTGTATAGCTTCCACTTTGGCTAAGGTTATGGCTTACAGCTTTTCCTATTTTATTCTTTTGCCCAGTGGAATTCTGTACAATTAAATCCCATTTCATGTTCAGCATTCTGTTTGGGTTACCTATTTCTCTGGAAGATGTCCACTATATTTGTGTAATCCTTACTGTTCCGTGCTTGCCTTCGTGCCTCATAACAATCAGCCCATTTTGCCTGTTTTCTATACTTTCAATCAGGGGTGGGATTCTACGAGTTCGCACCTATTCGCTAGAACCGGTTGTTAACATTCTAAGCAGTTCGGAGAACCGGTTGTTAGAAGAAATTACTGGCCTAATCCTGTAAGGAAGGCAGGAAGGAAACATTCTGGTGTTGCTTACAGAAACTGTCTCTTCCGTTGTCTCTTATTACATTCTTGGCAAGACTAGACTTCCTATCTCAGGAACTTCTCTGGAGTTGTTTTTCCTTCCTTTGCTGGTACTTTGCTTGTGTGGAGTGACCATTCAAAGTTACAATGGCACTGAAAAAAGTGACTTATGACCATTTTTCACACTTATGACTGTTGCAGCATCCCCACAGTCTTGAGAGGCCAGACGAGGAGATGCGTGCCTCGATGTGAGTGATGTTGAGTTGGCCACATCCAGTCAATAACATGACCACCAAGCCACATCCACCCAGTCACATGACCACCAAGCCACACTCACCACCTAAGCCACGCCCACAGAACTGGTTGTTAAAAAATTTGAATCCACCCCTGCTTTCAGTGTACAGTAGAATAAGTTAAATTGACAATAAGTTAAATTCCGTTGTTCATTCACCATTTTTCACGTCTGTATTTCTTTTGCTTCTTTGTTATGTAATTTCCAAAACATTGTGCTTTATTGCTGCATTCAGTCAGAGTACTTGCCAATTCATTACTTTTCATGCTCCCCACCCCTTTATATTCTGCTTTAAAATTCTGTCAATAACAGCCAGATCTTTTTTTTTCTTTTTGTTTGTTTTAATTGGTTTTATGGTTGTTTGCTACCAACAGTCACTGGCTTGAGATGAGTGGCTATACAAATTGAATGAACGAACGAATGAACAAGCAAGCAAGCAAACAAACAAATGCTTCCCTTCTGTATTGAGATGAGTTCCATGTCTGCAACCCCCCCCCCCCCGTCTCCCTGTGATGATTCCCCACGAATGCTTCCCCAGATACCTCTCCAGATGTCAAGGATGGAGGAGGAGAAGGACGAACCAGTTCCAGGCACATCTGGAGGGGAGTTGGTCAATGGTTCCAAGCAGCTGTGTGAGACTGATTTGGCTGAAGCACAGTTGCAGCAGGACAGCTCTTGAGGCTTCAGGTGGGAAAAGCATGCAGTTGCAGCCTGTCAGTGAGGAGGAAGAGGAACTGCCTTCTGCACTGATCCGAGAACACGTAGGACAGAGAAGAGGCAGGAACAGAGAAGGTCAGCTAAATTACTCACAAGGAGAAAGCATTGCCCTTCTTGATGGGCTGCACCAGAAGCTGGCTATTTAGCGTAGCAGACAGAAGGAGGTGATGCTGGGAATAATATTTAACGTTTCCTTGCGGTATGTTCTTGCCTTGAACTTTGGTTTGCGTCTTTCCAACTGTTGCTTTTGCCTTGCCTTTGCCTGTGGATTTGCCTTTGTCTTGAAACTTGCTTTTGCCTAGTGGAATGGAGGATTGGTGTTGGCTTCATTTGAGCAGCCTGTGGAACTCATTGTGGTTGGACTGGTGTGGGCAGAGGGAATTACTGGGGAATACTAATGCAGGCTCGGATACCTTAATAAAGACTCCTTACACCATGTTATGTGAGTGTGTGAGTGGGACAGCACACTCCCTGATTTTTATACCATTATTGAAAAATGCTGATCATGAGGTGCACGGCCTCATGATATCACTTGAAAAAAAATTCCTTCTCTTACTGGATTTTTGCCTTCAAGATTTTTGCCTCCCCAAACCCAATGAACCACTTTTCATATTATAGCCTTTTCCACCTCTTATTGCTCAGAGTATCTCAGCCACATCTGGAGGCTATTCCTGGTATATGGCTTCAGGAATGATAGCAGTCAGACATAGAATTCATTTCTTTGTGTGTGTGCATGTTTCTATGAAAGTAGGCAATATTGTTCATGGCGTTTCATCTTTAAAAGCAAGCATAGGGGAAGAGATGTGTGATGAGCTAACAAACTTTTCACTTCAGATCATGTACGGGTCTTTCAAACAATAGCATAGAAACATAACTTTCATCGGCATCATGACCCAGTTAATGCACAATTCATTTTTAGTTTGTGTTTGGCTCATTATTTTTCTGTTGGCTACAATGAGTCTCTTTCCAGCTGTTTGAAGAGCTCCTTAATATTTCTGTTTTATATGCAGTGATTTTTAAAAATACTCTTAACCATATTTCCTCAAGACCTCTTCAACTGAATACCACTGTCAACTAGTCCTTCATCATCCCTCAGGAGATATTTTATTTGCTTTGTGTTACTTTGCTTAGTATTTCTAAGTGTTTCAGATCTAAAAAAGAAACTAGTAGGAAAGAGGCAGCCACTGTAGACTATTACGTGCAAATGCTAGATTACAAAACCCATCCTGAATAATTGAAATAAATTGTCAAGATTCTCTTCTACGTTCATGGAGCTCCATCCAAGCTGGTGGGGCTGCCATGACAACTTGATCTGGCTCTGTCTTCTCTCACTTTAATCAAGCTTTTTCAGCAGCCTCTAGCAGGAAGCCAGCCCTTCTGTCAGGTAGGTGAGCAGCTGCTTTGGTTTTATTCTTTTACTGTCCCTTGGAGTCCTGTTCTACATAGTTTGGAGTGCCTGGTCTACATTATGTCAGTAAATTGTCAATTACTCCTTGGGGCAAGACATTGTGGTTGGATTTAATCTTTAGACTATTTTATTTCTATCAGCTTTTTTTTTTTCCTTTGATGATGGCTTTGGTTAAAAAAAAAACAAAAAGAACCAGTGGTGGGGTACGGTTCGAACTGGTTCAATTGAACCGGAAGTAATAAAAAAAAGCCTCCAACGATCAGCTGAGGGGAGGAAGAAAAAACCTCCCCAATCAGCTGAGAGGAGAAAGAAGAGAAAAGTGCAGGATCGGCCCTCCCATCTGACCCTGAGCTTTTCTCTTTGTTATCCTCTCAGCTGATTGGCGCTGCAGGCCTCCGCTCGTGTGGGGAAAGCCGCACAGTGCACATTAGGGCAAAGCACGCCCACCAAGCCACGCCCACCAAACCGGTGGTAAAACAATCTGAATCCCACCACTGCAATGAACAATTAGAAATGCCAAAACATCTTACTGCTATCCTATGGTGACCTGACTCTTTTTTTTTGGGGGGGGGGGGATTCCCTTGGGAATTGAAAGCTCCCTGTGGACCACCTTAGGGTAAAAATAGCAGGATGATGTGATGTCACCAGAATTCCAACAGAGAAAGAACCAAAAAGGAGTAAGGCCAGAATGTATTGAGGGAAGAGGACTAGTTGACAATCATTCAGTAGTTTGCAAGGTATAATTTTAAAAAATCTACCTACCATTGCATATTAAAAAGAAACAGAGCTTCAATCACACCTGCATGAGCACTCTCTTGACTTTTTGACGGGCACCCCAGTTCATCTAATTTGCATCCTGAGCTCTACTACACTTGGGTACATCGACCAGATATTTCCCAGAAAGCCTTTTTTGAATTGAGCTCCATCCCTGATAAATATGTGGCTCTATCCAGGTAGCACAAGGAAAAGGTTCCCCATGCATCTCAGAGTCTAATCTGTCCAAGGTTTAAATACTTCCTGTAATCCTGTAGTTTCACTGGCTACCCTAAAGGAAGGAGCAGTGGCTGTAGGATGTGATACGCAGAGTGGGTTACTAGTTTGCTGCAATAACTATATGGAACCTCAGAAATGTTCCTTCTCAGGAATTTTTCTTCTCCTGATATATTTGTTCTTCATTGTCTCAAGTTTAAATTACTGCTTTCGGTAACATATAGCTCCGCATAATGACTACAGTCCCCTCTCCAGATATATTATGCACAAATATACTATATTCTATACATGGGATGTAGTGGCTCAGTGGCTAAGACGCTGAGTTTGTCGATCAGAAAGGTCAGCAGTTCAGCGGTTCGAATCCCTAGTGCCGCGTAACAGAGTGAGCAAATAGAAAAATGGGGACCACTTTGGTGGGAAGGTAATAGCATTCCGTGCGCCTTCAGGGTTTAGTCATGCTGGCCACATGACCACGGAGACGTCTTTGGACAGCACTGGCTCTTTGGCTTTGTAGCGGACATGAGCACCACCCCCTAGAGCTGGAAACGACTAACACGTATTTGCAAAGGGAACTTTTTACTTTTATGCACCATAGTAATTAGCCGATATGATTAAATTGGTAGCATTCAAATATTTATTTAAATGTATTGGTATCCCAATATGCCAATGTGCACCTGTTGGCTTCTTCCATGATGAGCTCTGAGAAAGAGATGATCAGTATAGTATCCTATAGTTCACAGTTGTCAAACTTGACCATGTCATGTGACATATCATGACGTATAACAATGTTTTTTGCCTTTGCGGAATCAGGGTGGGCATGGCCTACATGTGATGCATCTGCCCTGTAGGCCGTCAATTTGACAGGCCTGCGATAGTTGAATTTAATTCAGGAATTCAGAGAAGGAGACTAAGGAACAGGCTATAAGGATCTTGTGCTTCCTGGAACATTTTACTACATTTCATACTGCAATTCTTGCACGATGGCAGTCATAAGAATCTGGAAGTGATCCTGGGTCCTGGTCATAATGCATCCTATCTGGTATAGGATCAAAAAGGTTCAGAAAGATAGAGCTATTCTATATACTCTCCCCTTTTTGCAGTCATTGCTGTGGAGGTCAACTTTTCTTTCATTAGACAAAGGACACAGATTTACTGTATAATCAGTTATGATGAAAATTGCTGAGATATTGACTGATGAACAAGACATGTTGAAACCACAAGAGACAATGTTTATACAGCATAGCTTTTTTTTTTTTTAAAAAAAGTTTTTTATATTTTAAAATTATTTTTGATACTATACTTATAATATATTTTTTAAAGCTGTGTATTTTTATAAGGCCTTGTTAAGGCAACATTTGGAATCCAGTTTGGTTCGCCACGATGTGAAAAAAGATATTGAGACTCTAGGCAGAATGCAGAGAAGAGCAAGAAAGATGATTAGGGGACTGGAGGCTAAAACATATAAAAAAAGATTGCAGGAACTAGGTATGTCTAATTTAATGAAAAGAAGGACTAGAGGAGACATGAGAGCAGTGTTCCAATATCTCAGGAGCTGCCACAAAGAAGAGGGAGTCAAGCTATTCTCCATAGCACCTGAGGGTGGGACAAGAAGCAGTGGGTGGAAATTAATCACGGAGAGAAGCAACTTAGAATGAAGAAGAAATTTCCTAAGAGTTCAAACAATTAATCAGTGGAACGGCTTGCCTCCAGAAGTTGTGAGTGCTCCAACAGTGGAGGTTTTCAAGAAGAGATTCGATGACCATTTGTCTGAAAAGTTAGAGGATTTCCTGCATGAGCAGGGGTTGGACTGGATGGTCTCTTCCAACTCTGTTATGCTGCTGTGATGAATAATGAATTCATTGACAAAAGCAATTAGGAGAAGAAATGTAATTATAAGATTTTATTCCTCAATCTCAGTTAAAACACTGGAAAACTCAAAACCATTTAAAAACAATTTTGGAAACCAAAATGGAATATAATTCACCAGGAATCAGAGGTTTGGAAAACATTAAACAAATTAAATTAGTCCTTCACCCCAGTTTATGTAGATTAGGATTTTTGTCCCATGTCTCCCCCCCCCCAAAAAAAACAAAACAAAAACAATAACAGAGTGTGAAAGAACCTTGGAGTTCTTCCAATTCAACCCCTTGCTCAGTCCGAAGACCCTATATCATTCTCTACAAATGGCTATCTAATCTCTTCTTAAAAACCTCCAATGATGGAGCACCCACAACTTAACCAGCCATTCCACTCATTAATTGTTCTCACTCTTTTGTTGTCTGAATATTCCTCAAACATATTCTTCCTCCCACCTTTTCAAGCAAACAGGTCCTGGGGGTGGGATAGAGTTTTCTAAATCAACAAGTGTGCATATGGGAGTTTAACCATCCAATCTATTTAGCAGTGTTCAAATGTTGAAACATCATTCTTGACAGTTGGACAGAGCAATTAGGTGGTTCAGGCTAAGCTGCCTTTAGCTGTCTTCTCAGCATGACAGAAAGAAACAACAAATATTCCTGATTTCTGGTTTTGTTCATGTGTGTTTTAAATTATACCATTAATCACACTGGAAAAGTGCATATTTTGGCCACTGTAACGGTCAAGCTCTACCTGTTGTTAGGTTGGAGGTTGGAAGAGTTGAGAAGTCTACAGTGAAATTTCTTCCCTTGGTTATTACAACCTTCTACAGAGCACGGATGGTATGGCTTCAGTTTAAAACTTTACTGCATTTCAGAATATGATAGTTTATAGGTACAGCAATAACTGCTTGCACTCTTTGTTAGCAAAGAGAGTCTTCTATCAAAGAGCAGACTCTTAATGCTAACCCCCCATAGTGTCTATTGATAATGGTTGCTTGTTTACATACTTTGATTCCTGTGATCTTGTTCAGATAAGTCCTGGAATTCACCAGACATTAATTGATCATTGAGAAATATTCCTTTTGATTAGGTTCTGATATTTGAACTTTCCAGTGTAGAAACAGCCAATTGCAGAAGCATCAGGGCGACAGACTTTGATGTTCATATACCCCCCTTTTTTGATCAGAGGTGGCTGGCTAGAGTCTAAATATTGCAAAACACATATTCCAATGCATATGTTGTGAGAAAAATGCACATTTAAATAAACATGATAGAAGAACAAAGAGGATTCAAACCTGCTGAATATCCCTCTCTATGTTACAAATGGTTCATTGGTGCCAAGTGCTTGTGGGAACAAATTAGAGAAAAAGGGTGAGGAAGGCAAAGAGCTTCTCAGAACATGGCTGCAGCCCAATGTTTTGTCTCGAGCCAAGTGACATTAATCACTCTGTGACAAGGACTTCAGAATATATGGGTCTTGCTTCATTGTGATTACATTAATTTATGTTGAGATGATTTCAATTCCAGTAAAACAATCCTCTTTTCCCATAGGACAGATGCTCCTAAAAACCCTAAACCAGGAATAGGGAAACTTGGCTCTTTTATCACTTATGGACTTCAACTCCCAGAAATCCTGACTGAGCCATAAAAGGTTCCCCATCCCTGGCCTACTGCTTTTTCAGTTGTGGGGGAAATCAGTTTTTGACTTGAATGGGACTGTTTAATATACAAATGTAGGACATATACAGAATAGAATAGAATACTTTATTGGCCAAGTGTGATTGGACACACAAGGAATTTCTCTTGGTGTAAATATATTAAACAGTCCCATTCAAGTCAAAAATGGATTTCCCTCATAACTGAAAAACCATTAGGCCAGGGATGGGAAACTTTTTATGGCTCACTCAGGAATTCTGGGAGTTGAAGTCCATAGGTGATAAAAGAGCCAAGTTTCCGTACCCCTGCCCTAAACATATAAACCAGACATCTTCAATTTGGATGTCTTTCAGATTGTGGAAGAATCGTGGCCTGTAAAGGTTGGAAAAAGCTTGAGAGATCATCTCACTGAACCTTTGTCAAGGGCAGAAATCTGATACTCTAGCGTTGATAACAGTTGGGCATCTTCATTTCAATATGTCCAATGAAGATGAGTCCAACACAACTTGAGGCAATCTATAACATTGTTAAATAACTCTTTTGCAATTTTTCCTCATCTCCAATCAAAATCCAACTCCCTATCTTCTGGAACAGTTCTGAACAATTCTGCTCCATCTTTTATATGACAGCCTTTAGATAAAAAGAATTATAGTATTTTCCCACAATTCATTACTTGTCCAGGTTTAGTTTACTTTATTGTCATTGCACCTCATACAACAAAATCGAACACCATTTTCAGTGCACATCATGACCATGAAAATAAACACAAACACATATCCTTCACACTCCACACATTGAACTGAAACCCCGACACCACACCAACACTGCACTATATATCAGAATTCAAAAGAGCTACTTACTGCCCTGAGATAGAAGCTGTTTTTCAGCCTGTTTGTCCTTGTTTTTATTATTCTGTACCGTCTGCCAGATGGTAATAGTTCAAAAAAAGGGTTTCCAGTATGAAATGGATCTTTGAGAATGTTTTAAACTTTCTTAAGACAGTCGGAGCTATAAAGCTCTTCCAAAGAGGGTTCAACA
This sequence comes from Bungarus multicinctus, assembly GCA_023653725.1. Taxonomy (NCBI): domain Eukaryota; kingdom Metazoa; phylum Chordata; class Lepidosauria; order Squamata; family Elapidae; genus Bungarus; species Bungarus multicinctus. The sequence continues at coordinate 34,761,144 of CM042851.1, forward strand.
ATCCAGGAGTTCTTTATAATATTCTTTTTTCCCAGGCACCTTAACTTCTTGCTTGCTCTCTTCTTCAAACACTCTAATTTGTAAATGTCTTTTTTTTAAAATGCAGCATTTAGAACTGGATAAAATATTGTAGGTGTGGTCTCACCCCTTTTTTGAAATTTTGATTTTCCAACTCTCATGAAATGTTCCTGTGTTCCAATTGGACACGTTAGAGTTTATATACAAGTAGTTCTTGACTTACTGCCACAATAGAGCCCAAAATTTCTGTGGTTAAGTTTGTTGAGTGACTTTTGCCTCCATTTTACGATCTTTCTTGCCACAGTTGTTAAGTGAATCACTGCAAATTGGTTAGTAACCTGGTTGTTAAGTGAATCTGGCTTCCCCTTTGACTTTGCTTGTCAGAAGGTCGCAAAAGTGACCTTGGGACACAGCAACGGTCATAAATATGAACCGGTTGTCAGATACTGCAATGGTCATAAGTGTGAAAAACGGTCATAAGTCATTTTTTTCAGGGCCGTTGTAACTTTGAATGGTCACTAAACAAACTGTTGTAAGTTGAGGGTTACCTCCAGTAATATTAATAGTCTATGTATTAAAAAATCTAGAAAAATATACCTAAGTACTGGTATCTTCAGATTTCCCACAAAGGAAGAGACTGTTTATTAAATAAAGCAACAGTGACTGGAGATTGTTCTTTACATGTCTTGCAGCTATTTCCTTAAAATGAGATTATTGAAATTATCCATCTGATCTTCTGACTACCCACTGATAGTTCTAATTGGGCCTGAAAGACCTGCAGTGCAGAAGTAAGATCTATATTTACACAATAGTTCCTCTTTAAGCTAGTTGGGTCCGTGTTTTTTCGTACGTGGCTCAGTAGGCATTTTTGCTTAACACTCTATAATCAAAACTCATCTAGCCAATCAGGCTTGTTTACCAAAAAAGAATGAGATCATTAATCAAGAAGCTAGCAATAAGAATAATTCCCTTATACATCCTTCGAACAAGTGGGGTTGGTCATGGAGAGGGAATAATTTTGAATGATGCTTAATTGTGAAGGAAATTCCTCCCATTGCTCTCCTCTTCAAAAGCTCAGCAGGAGCAAGTGAAACTTGGCATCTTCTGTAAGTAAAGCTGCCATCTGCTTCTCATTCACCTCCACTGTCTTTAAAAACAGCCTGACAAACACAAATTAAGCAGCTTAACATTTTAATTTCCAAAGGGCATGTTGAACACACAAAGAGTTGAAGAAATCCCACCCAAATGGTGGAAGATAAGGGGGAAAATTATGATGAAAAAAAAAAGGGATGCTTTACTATACAAACATCCCTGTACATGTTTAAAGAATACCTCTGTAGTCAGGAGACAGGGAAAACAAATTGAAATGACATTTTTACAATGTATAAAACAAACCCCAATACATCTTTAAACAGCCCTGAATATCAAGGAACAATATGTGTTCTTAATGAAGGGACAGAACAGTATGAAACTATGAAAACAAAAATGTAAAACATAGAACATCAAGAACAAATACAGAAATAATTTTTAAAGGGAAACACCATTGTATCTTACATATACTCAGATTAAAAAGCTATTAAAATTAAAATATCGAACAAAACAAGAATAAGGAATGCACAAGGATCCAGAATGGAATAAATAATCAGTCAAACTGAAGGGAATGTGAAAATAATTCCACTCAGCAATCCCTATGATTTCTGACACAAGGGGTTAATACTTATTCACTAATCAAATCTGCTTTTGAATCCGTTCATCTTCCTTTTACTCCACTGTCCAACTCTTGTTTTATGTCCTCTCTCATCAGCTCCAATTCCCCAAGTGGTCATCTGCCTCTGTCAAAATGGTTTATTGAGAGCATCCATAAAATTTATTTCACCTGACTAGGTACGAGAAATTCTTCCTTTCTCAGTATCAGCAGCATTAAGATATGGGGACTTCATCTCATCTTCAACTCCTGCTGGGAGTTGGCTTCTCTTTCCCCATCAATGGAAGGTGGGGGAGGAAAAAAATTGATGGTCTTTTTTGAGTGTAACATTTGAACTGGAGTTTTGCAATGAACACGGACTATACTCTTCAATCCATGATTTTAAGCAAGAGAGTAGTCACTTAGACTTAGAAGAGTCACAGTGGTGCAATGGTTAGAATGTAGTACTGCAGGCTACTTCTGCTGCCTGCTGGCTGCCTGCAATTTGACAGATTGAATCTCATCAAGGCTCAAGGTTGACTCAGCCTTCCATCCTTCCGAGGTGGGTAAAATGAGGAGCCAGATTGTTGGGTGCCATAGGCTGATTCTAAACTGCTTAGAGAGGGCTTTAAAAGCTCTGTGAAGCGGTATGCAAGTCTAAGTGCTATTGCTATTTGTACTGAATTTAATTTGGAATTCTGTATTCTGAATTGCTGCCTTCTCTTGTTTTTCTGCTATCCTCTTTCTCCCAATAACTCCCATGTTTATATTGCAAATGTTTAGTTTTAAACAGTTTCTTGTTACAACTTTTCTGGTGGACTGCATGGATGTGCAGCCACTCCAAGTGATTCTGGGTGGATTTACAGTTTGTCAGGTTTGAAGTGCCTGACAGAGGGCAAGGTAGCTATTTCTCAACTGTCAACCGTCTCATTCAGTCATCTAGCAAAGGAAGTCTCCTGGCCATTTGTTTTGGCAATTCTATTCTTTACTGAAGCTTAAACGGCTACAGGAGTAGCGTAAACTGAATCGGAGGCTTTCCCATACAAACAGCACAAAGGAAAGTTCCTTTTCACCCTCCCCCAGCCATCCCCTTGCCCCCCACCAGTTATCTGCAAATGTCCAGTCAAGTGCTTGTATATTGTATATTGTTCAGGAAACAGGTGCTTGGTTCCCAGTGCTGCATATCGTAAGCCCATTGTAATTCTGATTTTCTAGATTTCTCCAGCCCATTTCTGCCACTTAAAGGTCATCCATTTTTTTGCAGTTTAGATGTGGTATGAGTTAGAGGTGGGATTCCACCAGTATAACAACCGGTTTGGTGATTCGCACCAAACACGCACTTTGCATTTTTAAAAGCCCATACTTACCTTCAACTGCAGCCTCTGTCAATTCAAATATTTTTACCACTGGTTTGGTGGGTGTGGCTTGGTGGGTGTGCTTTGTGCATGCACATGCTTTGTGTATGCATGCACGCCAAATATGCACTTTGTGCAGGCGCAGAGACGTTCTAACTCACCCTCCTACAAGCCTGGTCTCTCCCGGTTGCTTCAGCAGCTGCCATGCAACACTCTTCTGTGCCATGCAAAGCAGCTGCGCTTCAAATTCAGAGGATAAAGATGAGTATGGGCAGGTGGGCCCAACAGCAGAGCGGTGGAGAGAACGGGTTCGGTCTCCTCTGCTCATCGCTGCTACCGGCTCAGCAGAACCGGGCCGAATCAGTAGAATACTACCACTGGCCTCTGTGAACTGAGGTGCAATAAACTGCTCTGCCATGCGAATCAGCTGTGCTCTAAACAAAGGAAATAAAGGACAGGAAAGAGCAGAGGTGGGTGGGTGGGCCCACAAATTTGTCACAGAGGTTCGGAGCCAGCTGATCATCAGAACAAGGGTTTTAATCCCACCCCTGGTACAAGTCAATTTTTCAAAGCAATCAGCATATTCAGTAAAAATAGAATAGGAAAAAAAAAGATTCCCTCCCTCCCTCTCTCACTTTTTTATTTTTATATAGATGCAGAGAACAGAACTGCATGTGGCTACAAGTTAAGGCCTTGCTCATGGTCATTCATGCTTTAATCACTTGTCCCGTGCATTATTAGCCCCAGTTACAAGCCCTGGATGACATCTCCACATCTCTGTTTGAGAAAGTTGCACAACGTTCTCAGAGACTCTTCCCATCCTGCTCACAATCTTTATGAACTGTTGCCTTCTGGCAGAAGATACAAAATAATTAAAACTCAGGACCACATGTTTTCTGAACAGTTTTAATTCCAGTTTTAATCTGGTTGTTATGTGAATTTTGTTGTATGTATACTGTGTATATATATACAATGACAATAAAGAATTCAATTCAATTCAATTATTACTACATGTACCCACTAGACCACCCAAGAAGTTACAACTTGTCCAAAATATAGCAGCATCTACAGTGTTGGGCACCTCTACTTTTGCTCATGATTTGCCCATGATACACTCCTGTTGTGTAAGCTCCGCTGCCTTCCAGTTTCCTTCTGGATGAAATCCAATGTGTTGGTTATCACCTTTAAAGCCCTACAATGTAGGAGTTGATCTAGGCTGAGAATTTTTCAGAAGGTTCAGAGAAAGGTCTTTAAAAAATCACCACTCCTTAGCATAACCTTTTAGACATGATAACTTCGGTGGTATCCCTCAGCTGCGACCTCACTGGATGATGGTGCTGTTTCTGTATACATCTTATTTGTATCAAAGGTTATTCAGATTAGATGAAATTTAGATGGGCCCTGAAAAATTTCTCCTTCTGCTCCTTTAAGATCCATAAAAGATCTACAAGAAGATAGATTAGGCTCCTCCTTTGTCTTTAAAATGTTTTCTGAGTTGGAAACATCTATAGATAAAAGACTGCATGGAAGAAACAGCTATTTCTGCCAGCTTTATGAAGCTCATTCCGTTTATGCAATATTTAAGGTTTGGAAAACAAAATCAGGGTTTCTCCAAACAGCCAGCATTAAATATATAAATATTCAGAATATGTAAAATGAGTGTTCCGAATAAAAGCAAGTTGCATTTATTTTTTAAAAAAGTTATTTTGTTTATTTAGGGAGAAAAATCTTAAAACAAATCAAGCAAGCAAGCAAGCAATTAAATAAAAGCCATTCTTATGTTTATCTACTCAGAATCAAGTCCGGAGCTGTCGGTGTCTATGTGACAAAAAGGTTATTATGAGCTTAAAGTATTAGTTTGCAGCTGTATTTAAACAACGCATTTATCCCAATTATTGAATTAAGAGCCATTTGCTGTATTTATGCTATAGGTAGACTGTTGTTCATCGAATCAGTTAAACGTGCTGAATACCTGTAAAACAATAAAACACAAAATAAACAGAAGGTTAACCCTAATGGAGTTTAACAAGTTCTGCCAGTTCAGTTGTTTGGGTCTACAAGTGATCTGGTTATGCTTATTTATGATTTCTGCATAATAAAATTAAACGCAAGGGCTAGACTGCATTCCCAAGTATCCTCAAAGTGAGGATGAAATATGGGGAAAGGAGACATTTCATGCTGGGCTGGGCAGAAGCAGCAGGTGAGTTAAACATCTCTGCTGCCTAGAATGTGCTCGTGCAAGTCCTTTCGTTGCCTATTAAAATTCGGGGTTATGAGAATCAGCAATCCTTGCAGAGATGAAGGGCAATTAAAATGATTTGTCCATGGAGGCCGATGGTTCTTGTGTTTCATATAGTCCCCTAAAGGACTTAGAAGTGGCCTTTTTCTAGGTCAGAGAGAAAGAATTAGCTTTCCTCGAATACCCTGGCTTGCTGCATTGGCTGCATTTAATGATTTTGGGAGCAGGTACCTCTGACATCACTGTTTGTGACACAATATCCTCTCCTTAAATAAATATGAGGTCATTCACTAGTTTCCCGGGAAACTGTTATTTATGTATTTGTTAGATTTATACCCTGTCATCCCTCCCTCCCTGGAGTTAAGTTTGCATAAACAGCATCTTCTCTTCCATGATACTCCTTTGAGATATTTGGGCTGAGAGATATTGAGTAACCTAACGTCAGCCAGGACTTTCTGTGGCTAATGGTAGATACTGAACCTGGGTCTCCTCATGTCCAACATTTTAATTTAATATCTTAGCCATATGAGACTCGTTGCTAAAGAAAGATGGCTGAAATGCTCTCCTGTCTTAGGCAGTCAATTGGATGAGAGGTTCTTTCCAGCTCTATGATTCTATGATTCTGAAGTACCCATAGCAAGTCTGAACAAATACACCTTAAGTCTCTTTGATATCCCACTATTTGAAGGTGTTCATGATCTGAACTAGTTAGTGTGTCCCTTCCTTGTACCTAAAATTTGAAAGTCAGAGCTTCCTAATTTTCTAAATCTAAAATTTACTTCTCTGTTGTTAGACATGAGCTCTGATCATGTTGGTCCTATCCATATTCTCATTAGTGAATTGTTTTGCGGCTGTTTTTAGACTTAAATGTTGAATAGCACTTGTACATTTTTAATTCAGTGCTAAAGCTTTTATGAGATGGATTTATGCTGCCTGAGTTAAAACTGGTAAGGAAAGTGCTTAAATAAGTTAATGGATAGGGCTATCAAATAGTAGGAAATATGCTTAATTATCCTGGCTTTATGAAGGCTGCATTTATAAAATCTGTATAGTTTGCATCTATTATCAAGTATTCCAAGTATATTACTATCTCTCCATCAGTGAAGGGTATCTTTTTTGCATATACTTAGATAAAAATGTAAAAATGTCCTCAAGTTGATCTCAATTCCTAGTTTACGTTTAAGCAATTTTATTGGAAATAATATTGAAGTGTTTTGACTTTCTAACGCAGCCTATAATTGAGTATTTCTAGCTCAGGAAGAAGGAATTAGCTTTGGTTTTAGAATAAAACCTTGGCTCCCATCCAAGTATTAACTCAGCTGCCAGTCAAGCCACAGGGTAAATCTGACCCTAAATATTTCTTGCTCTGTTTTTAACATTTAAGTTGTCTAGAATCATATGTCATATCTGTAATAGCAATAGCAATAGCACTTAGACTTCTATACAGCTTTACAATGCTTTACAGCCCACTCTAAGCGGTATACAGAGTCAGCCTATTGCCCACAACAGTTTGAGTCCTCATTTTACCCACCTCAGAAGGATGGAAGGCTGAGTCAACCTTGAGCCTGGTGAGATTCGATCTGCCAAGTTTCAGGCAGCCAGCAGTCAGCAGAAGTAGCCTGCAGTACTGCACTCTAACCACTGCACCACCATGGAATAGTGGAATAAAGAAATAATAATCCCCCCCCCCCCAAATCTTTCCTATTGCTCCTTAATACAGTGTTTGCATTTTCTACAAGTGCAATGAAAGGACTCATTTTATTTTCTACTATATCCCACTTCTACAACTCACATAACTGAGTTTACCAATATGTGCATTTGCAGATAAAACTTTTTTTTAATCTATGCTGTGAATACACATAACCTTAAAAAAAAATTAATCTATGCCATGAATACACATGTAAAATAAAATGTTTTTTAATAATAGACAAAATCCAAAGTTTTTGTTTGTGAAAATGTGGATTTAGGAAATAACATCTTTTATGCCGCTGGCTTCTCTTTGATGAAGCACAGATTCGATTTCAGTGTTTGTGATAGATTTCAGTGTTTCCTACTAGAGCTTATTCAGAAAGTAATCGTTCTTGCATTGTGTGCTTGGAGAACATCCACTGTTGAAAGCTCTCTGTTCTTGTAAAAGGAGTCCTTGGGTCATAAAATTCACCAACCACATCCTTTTTGTGGTAGCCTTTACATTCATCTGCTTGTGCGTGCTAGGGATCTCTTAAAACGAGAACCAGTTAGAAGGCAAAGCTGAATCAGATTGAACAACATATTGCTTAACTTCTGTAAAGAGAGGCAATGATTTACAGTCGATGAGAAGAATTAAGGAGAATCTCCCAGAATGAAGACGTAGCCCATCAATTAAAAGAGAAGTTAGAAACCCTTAACAGAAGTTTTAATTCCTTCTTAGGGAGCAGTGTTAGACATTTGTTGTATTCAGCAATTGGTCTGTCAGATTTATATCCCAGGGGGAAGGTGTCTGTCTCTGCATGAAACAGGAAATGAGTTTTGGTTTGAAACAAACAATTTTCATTCTGGGAGTTCTGCCAAACCATTCTGGATTGGCCACAGACTGGTAGGAGCAAAAACCCAGAATTGTTTTGTCTCACATTTTAATTGAAACAAAAGTCACAGGATTCCGCATGAGTAGGGTAAAGTGTCTTGCTGTCTCCTCTCCTTTGGAAACAAAGTTAAGTGATGGCAGCATGGTTTCCTCTTCATGAGCACTTCCTAGCATGGCATAATTCAATAGCTCGTGGGTCTCCAGATGTTCTCAGCGCCTTCTCTTCTCTCTATTTCTCAATTGTCACTGCCAAGAAACTTGTCTTTTTTCCTCTTTTTCATCCCAAACACTTCTGCATTTTAATCCATGTTTATTGCAAAGCAAGCCTGGTTTGGCCAGATATTGACCAAATGCACGTATGCCCTCTGGAACAAGATTCCTCTTGAGATCTAGGTTCTTCTACTCTACTGTTGTCAGGAAATGAATTTGAAGATGCATTTAGTAAAAAGCAAATGGGAGACCTAATAATAACAGCAGAAATTATCAAAAAAATCGAGGGAAAGGTTTAAAAACTGGACAGCTTCTAATGTGATCATTTGCATGGCTTTGGGCTCAAATATCAGTCTAGCAGTGGTGGGATTTAAAATTTTTACTATCGGTTCTAGTGGGCATGGCTTGATGGGCATGGCATGGCTTGGTGGGAGTGGCAGGGAAAGGTTACTGCAAAATCCCCATTCCCTCCCCATTCCTGGGGGAAGGTTAATGCAAAATCCCATTCCCTCCCCACCCCACTAACCTGCTTTCCAGCTCCGTTCTCCTGTGCAGGGCAACAAAAGACCCAGCCAATCAGCTGGGATTCAAACTTTGTCAAGGACCTTGGAGTACTCATCTCAGATGATCTAAGTGCTACAGCTCACTGTAACTACGTAGCCAAAAAGCATTAAGAGTTGTTAATTTAATCCTACGAAGCTTCTTCTCTGGTAATATCACACTACTAACTAGAGCATACAAAACATTTGCTAGACCTATAATTAAATACAGCTCATCAGTCTGGAACCCATATCATGTATCTGATATTAGCACAATTGAAAAAGTCCAGAAATATTCCACTCCTCTACTCATTGCAGAATACCTTATGCCATCAGACTTGAAACTCTAGATCTAGAAAATCTAGAACTATGTTGCCTCTGGTCCGATCTAAGTATAGTATATAAAATCATACAATGTAATGTCCTACCTGCAAATGAATACTTCAGTTTCAATCATAACAACACTAGAGCAAACAGTAGATACAAACTCAAGGTTAATCGCACCAAACTTGATTGCAGGAAATACGACTTCAGCAACAGAGTGGAATACTCTGGAATACTCTACCTGACTCTGTGGTTTCTTCCCCAAACCCCAAAAACTTTAAACTTAGACTGTCTACTATTGATCTCACCCCCTTCCTAAGAGGTCCTGTAGGGGGTGTGCATAAGTGCACCAATCATGTCTACCGTCCCTGCCTATGGTTTTTTTTTATTTTTCTTATAAGTATCTATCTCATGTATTCATATTTATTCTTATACCTGTATCTTGTAAGCAATTGACAAATCAAATAAATAAATAAATAAAAAAGGGAGGCAGAGAATAGATGAGACAGGGCCAGTCAGAAGTGGTATTTACCTGTTCTCCAAACTGATCAGAACCAGCTAAATACCATCTCTTCAGTCTAGCTTACATCCAATTATAGCTCAAGAGCTTAAGAAGCATTACATAAAGGAGGCATCAGTAATTGGTTAATAGTTGGCAAAACATATCTGATTAAAAGAAGACCCAATAAAGGCACAACAGTAGGAAACTATAGCAGGAAACTTTAGAACAGGGGTGTCAAACTCAAGGCCCAGGAGCTGGATCTGGGCTGCAGGGTGCTTAGATGTGGCCTGCAGGGCCACCCTGGAAACAGCGAAGGACCAGCCCACAGTGCCTCTGCCAGTGAAAATGGAGTTTGGAGAGCCGTATAAGTTCCTCCCAAGCTCTGTTTTCACTGTCAGAGGCTTGCAGGAAGCTGTCGCAGCCAAAGACAGAACTTAAGTGCCCGTTTTTGCTAGCAGAACACTCAGTCCCTTGACATGAGTGATATCAAGCTGACCATGCCCCACCCCGGCCATGCCCATCTCCCCGCCCGCCCGAGGTCAAACACAACACTGTTGCAGCCCTCAATGAAATCGAGTTTGACAGCCCTGCTTTAGAAAATTGTTTTGGAGGTCTTCCATGTTCATGTTGTTTTTCAATCTCTTCCAATTCTGCATCCCTGAATATTTTATTTATGATAATGTCTCCTTTGATCTGCTAATAATTCTCCAGTGATATTTGAGTCTGATTAAATTATTTTCCAATGTTTGGTACCCCCACTTTGTTGGTTCTGATTTATGAAAGCAGACCACAAGGATGCAATTTTCAAATGTAGCATACTTTTGTCTTTTCTGTGGTTTTTATTTTTTCCAGTAATTCTAACAGGTTAATCTCTGGTTGCCCAGCCATAGCTCTTGAGTCCCGTTGCCCACTTGTCAACAGACGCCCAAAAACTCTAACATCTGACAAGGTCCTTATTGATATGAGCAATGATCTGGTCTAGGTTTCTGTTTCAGTTTCTCATTATATTAAATAGGTTGGTGGATACACTTAGTCTGGCTCTTCCATAAAGACCCGTCTGGCATGGATGAGTCTTCTGATATACTATCACCAGCATAGCTCTGAACCTGTTACAGTTTGTTGCACAGTCAGCCAGGTATTTAGACTGAATTTGGCAATTCTATTTACCTATCCCAAGGATCTAGGACAGGTAGATGTTGTTATTTGATTGTGTTAAAGGTATCTTCACAGGATATGTTCCAAACAAAGCTGTCTTTTGGTAACTGATCAATGTTGCTCTAATTGCACGTAAAGTTCCTGTTGTTATAGATATTATCTCTGCTTTCTTTTGTCACAGTTGTTCTATTTTTATTTGTATGTCTTTTGTGAATTTTCTTCAGTTCTTTCTCTTCTGTTCTACTGTCTTCAGATATTATTTTTATTGTTCAGACATGAACCACTGGAACCAATATTTCTCTTTTTCTCCAAGAGGTCAGAGGAATTTACATGGGAACCTCTCTTCTTTTGATTTTCAGAACAACCTCTAGTGGACAAATTTGTCAAAGTCTGGCTCATTGTCACCCATGAATTTCCATGGCTCAACTTGGTTGTCCCAAGATTAGTGTCTTAATCACAATACCACCATTTATGACAATTGGCTATGGCCACCATGCCACAGCCAATTCACCATGGTCAATTGCCACAGCTAATTTGCCACGGCCATCTTACTGCAGCCAACTCACTGCGGGACAATTTGCCAAGGCCAACTCATTGCAGGACAACTCGCTAAGGACAAGAGTTATACCAAATAAATGGTGGAATAGAACCATTAAAGAAAGGATACAAAAGGAGGAACAGAATGAAATGGGAATGACAATGTTAAATTGTCCTGCCATGAGTTGTCCCACTGCAAGTTGGCCATGGTGGATTGGTTGCAGTGAGTTGGTTTGGTGAGTTGTCCCATTCTAGTTAAAAAACCAGAAAAATAAGTTCTGCATATAAATGCATGGTAATTTTACAGCAGAAGCAAATAGGGATCCATGACTATTTCTCAGAGATAGAGGTGCCATTTCAGATATGGCTGCTGAATTAAATATATGCAGAAAATTCACAGGGTGAAAATAGTAGGATGTGTCCATCACCTTTAATATGAAGCCCAAGAAAGACATTTTTATGTAAAATTCCAGCAGACCCCAGCTAAATACTGTTTTTCCCAAATTCCAACTGTTCCTATAGTTTTTGTTACTAACTGGGTGGACACATTTCCTATTGCTTGTTACTGAATCTGTAAAATTTAATTATCATCAATTTTGTTTTCTGGTTGTGGAACATCTTACAAATGGTAGGGAGAGATTTCTTGGGCTCAAATCATCTTTGGAGCTGTTATAATTAAAAAAAATTCCACATGCAAATAGACTTCATTATATATATATTTTCTTTCATTTTTCAATGCACTCCCTTCAATCAAAACTTCACTCGGAATATGTCGCAGAAATAGAAAATGTGCATAGCAAAAAGCATCTGTTATTAGGACTGTCAAATGAATTGAATGGTGTTTAATCTCAAGTAAGTTGTTACAGAACAGTAAGTAAATTGCTTTTAGCAGAAGTCATGACCGCAGACAACAGATGTCACAACCAGCGGTAGGTAAGCTCTGCTGATTGAAGCTGTCCTCCTTAGAGCAGCGATGAAAAGATGTTTTCTCAGTGGTTGCCTAAAGTAATTGGAAGCCATCTATAGTTTATATTACAGTTGGTCCAGCCTCTTAGAGCTATTGCTTTTAAAGTTTGCTTTCCTGAGTTTGAATCCTCAACTTCTAAATAATCAGGTAGAGGAAAATGTTAATTCAGTAGAAGAATGACTTCTAAAGCACACAGCTTGCACCTCAACCTTCCTTAGGAGAAAATAATTTCTTAACTGAAAATTAGATCAATTTGAAAGAAGCAATCAAATAACTAGCCAGCCTCAGTAAACACAGGCCCTGACCACTGGTAGGTTATCTAAAAGGTTTAAAGAGCATTAAACTAAAGCAAAGTTTTAAGAAATTTCTTCAAAGTACAACTAAGGGTACTGTACTAGATCTACAATCCTACATGCTAGCTGGTGATCTATAAGTGGATAATCCACTCTGCAGTTGGCTAAAATCTGGATATTCAATAAATATTGTCCTCTTCCAAAGAAAAGTAGGGCTCAAGGGAGAGAAAGTTAACGATTTTTTTAAATTTCTGGACAGTTTTGGCTGGAAACCTATAAAGGAGCCAATTAGGAATGAAACAGATTTCAGTTGACCAGGTCTATAACTCAACCCATTGCCTACGATTCCAGTGAAGTTAGAAGGCAAAGTATCACATTTATTATATTTGTAGTGCTGGTTCAATAGCTTTAGTAAACCATGGCTCAGAAATCCAAAATTCTCTTCATAGCATTAGCGACTTATTTCAAAGATCCTTTGCTCCCTCATTGGGTGTTAACCTTTTGTCAGAAGTACTGATGAAAACACTAGCTGTACACTTCACATTTTTCATTTCCTTCCTAGCTGCTCATAGGCCATTGATATTGTTTTTTAGGCTCCTTATTATATCATTTGTCCCAATATAAAAGAGGAGAATGGGATAATAATTGGTGGGCTTGATTATTTGTGTAAGCCTCTCTGTCACATCTTTGATTTTTAAACTAAGAAGACAGCATACCTCCCTTGATAAGTTGTGTAGTCTAAAAATTGCAGATTCTGTTCCTTTGAGAAGTGAGTCACCAATCACCACCATAGGCCTTTTTTTCTTTAGGAAATTCAGTGGACTGTTTTTCTTTGTTGAAGAATCTGGCAAATGTGATCTCGGAACCACTGAATGAAAACTTCTAGAGCTCATGAACATGAGTCATTGCCAGAAGACTAGAAAAGAGCTGATATGGCTCCAATTTTCAAAAAGGTGAAAAAAAGTGGATCCAGCAAACTGTAGACAAACGGTGTCAAACTCGATTTCATTGAGGGCCACATCAAGGTTGTGTTTGACCTCTGGGGGCCTAGCGTGGGCATGGCCAGGATGGGCGTGGCCAGCTCAATGTCACTTATTTGTGTTGGGAGTACCTGTGATGTCCTGAGATGGTGAAAATGGGCTCCCGAGCTCCATTTTTGGTTGCCATGGCCTCCTGCAACTCTCTGCCAGTGAAAACAGAGCTCAGGAGGGCCACATGGGCTCCTCCGAGCACTGTTTTCACTGGCAGAAGCATCACAGGCCAGTCCTTCACTGTTCCAGGGTGGCGGGGTATTTAAGTACTCTGTGGACTGAATCTGGGCCTCGGGCCTTGAGTTTGACACCGCTGCTATCAATACCAGGGAAAATGCTGGAGAAGATAAGCAGCAGATTTCTGAACACTTAGATATGGCCCTCCCCCTTGGCCCCCATCCATTGAGGGATGTAATTGGCAGGGGCAACAACAGGACTGGCTGGCTCGAAGGACGCCGGTGATCTCGGTGGTGGTCCCTGATCCGACGACGGCGAGGGCTAGAAGAACATACTCCTCGGCAGAATTGCGGGCCCTCGGGAGGGTCCCCCACTCCCTGGAGTGGCCCTCCGGTCTATCGATGGCCTACCTCAAGGACGGTTCCTGGGATCCGGAGAGGTGGCATGGCCATCAAAAAAGGATTTTTAGAGGGGGTTTTAAACTTTTTAGATTTTTATTCGGGGTTTTATCGAGGTTAGGGAGGGCGACGAAGAGAGGGTTGGGGGATGGAAATTTATTGGGGTTAGGGAGGGTACTCGGTCCGGGTTTGGGGGATAGCCCGGGGGGATTTGGAGTCAGCCAGGCTGGAGTGCACGTCTGGGGGAACCCAGAGGGTCATGAGTCGTGGGGGCAAACACAGGGGGTGGGTTTCATTGGCACCATAAGTGGGAGGGGCAGATATGACGGGGGTAGAGGGCCGTATCAAGTTAGGGGATCGAGTGCCCGCTGTCTCCAAGCGGTGGCGCGCTCCGACCCTCCCGACCCGTCTGGCAGGCCTGGTTGTGCAGAGTCTCAGGCCCTGAGTACCCGGCTGATGTTATGTAATGCCAGGTCCGTCGTTAACAAGGCCCCCCTGATTTGCGATCTCATTCAGGAGGAGGGTGCGGACCTGGCAGGGGTCACCGAAACCTGGTTGGGCCCAGAGGGCGGTGTCCCACTGGTAGAGATTTGCCCACCAGGTTTCCAAGCATTCCATCGACCGAGATCTCAGGGAAGGGGTGGTGGGGTGGCGGCGATTATTAGAGAAGTCCTTTGTCCTAGGGAGGCCACTGTTCCTCAGACGGCTGGTTGTGAGTCTCTCTTTGTGAAGTGGGGTCGGGGGGTTCAGATGGGCCTGTTGATAACGTACCTGGCTCCCTGCCACGTGTCATCGGCCCTGCCCGGGCTCCTCGAGGTGATAGCCGGGCTGGCGGTTGAAACCCCCAGGCTTTTAGTCATGGGTGATTTCAACCTGCCTTCGCTCGGGGAAACCTCTGGGGTGGCCCGGGAGTTCCTGGCTTCCATGACGGCCATGGATCTGACCCAATTAGTTTCTGACCCCACTCACACGGGGGGACACACACTGGACCTGATTTTCGCCTCTGGTCAGTGGTTGAATGATCGCGTTGGAGATCTAGTCATAAAACCCTTGTCATGGTCCGATCATTCTCTTCTTAGACTGGACTTCGGTGCCGCCACCCCCCATCGCAGGGAGGCGGAGCCGAGGAGATGGTTCCGCCCCAGGCGCCTGATGGATCCGGAACGGTTCCAGATGGAGCTTGGGCCATTTCCTGAAACTCTGGCTCATAACTCGGCCACAGACTTGGTGGCCACCTGGGATAGGTTGGCCGCGGAGGCTCTGGACCGAGTTGTGCCTTTGCGACCTCTGACTCGGCATAGATCCCACCTGGCTCCGTGGTTTACGGGGGAGCTGAGGGGGATGAAATGCCGGAAAAGACGTCTGGAGGGTATCTGGAGGGCCAGTCGTGCTGAGTCTGATCGGACACAGGTGAGGTCCTATATTAGGACCTACCTAGTGGCGATAAGGGCGGCGAGGCGTTCACACTTCTCCGCCCTTATTGCGTCTGCAGAAAATCGGCCTGCTGCCCTGTTTAGAGTGACCCGCTCCCTGCTTGAGCCGAGAGCGCGGGAGGACCTCTTGCAGGGTAAAGCAGAAGAGTTTTCCCGATTTCTGCATGATAAAATCGCCCAGATTCGGGATGGGCTGGACTCCAGTTGGGTGGTCCCGGGGGAGGTGTCCGGGGCAGGTCTTGAGACGGTTATCTGGGAAGAGTTCGATCCTGTGACCGCCGAGGGTGTGGACAGACTTCTGGGGAGGCTGAATGCCACCACATGTTTATTGGACCCGTGCCCTTCCTGTTGGTTTCTACCTCCAGAGAGGTGACACGAGGCTGGCTCCAGGGGATTGTCAACGCTTCGTTGACGGAGGGGGCGCTTCCGACCGCCCTGAAAATGGCGGTGGTGCGGCCCCTCCTCAAGAAGCCTTCCCTGGACCCGGCTCTTTTGAATAACTATCGTCCTGTCTCCAACCTTCCCTTTATGGCGAAGGTTGTTGAGAGTGTGGTGGCGCGTCAGCTCCCTCAGTATCTGGAGGAAGCATCCTATTTAGATCCGTTCCAATCGGGCTTCAGGCCCGGGCACAGTACTGAAACAGCATTGGTCGCGTTGGTAGATGATCTCTGGAGGGCCCGTGACAGAGGTTATTCCTCTGTCCTGGTCCTCTTAGATCTGTCGGCGGCTTTTGATACTATCGACCATAGTATCCTATTGCGGCGGTTGGAGGGGTTGGGAATTGGGGGCACCGTTTTGCGGTGGTTCTCGTCCTTCCTCTCGGACCGCTCGCAATTGGTGTTGACGGGGGGGGAGAGGTCCACCCCTAGGCCCCTCATGTGTGGGGTGCCTCAGGGGTCGGTCCTCTCCCCTCTTCTGTTCAACATCTATGTGAAGCCGCTGGGAGAGATCATCCGTGGTTTTGGGGTGAAATGCCATCTGTATGCTGATGATACTCAGCTTTACATCTCCACCCCAAGCCACCCCAACGATGCTGTGGAGGTTATGGCCCGTTGCCTGGAGGCTGTGCGGAATTGGATGGGCGAGAACAGGCTTCGACTCAACCCTTCCAAGACCGAGTGGCTGTGGTTTCCGGCGGCCCGATATAGTCAGCTGACTCCATCGCTGGCTATTGGGGATGAGATCTTGACCCCCACAGAAGGGGCACGCAATCTTGGTGTCCTCCTGGATGTACGGCTGTCTTTGGAAGAGCATATTACGGCCGTCTCCAGGGGGGCTTTTTATCAGGTTCGCCTGATACGCCAGATGCGGCCCTTTCTTGATCGGGACGCCTTACGCACAGTCACTCATGCCCTGGTCACCTCCCGTCTGGACTACTGTAATGCCCTCTACATGGGGCTCCCTGCGGGGAGCACTCGGAGGCTTCAACTGGTACAGAATGCAGCCGCGCGGGTGGTTATGGGGGCAGTCGAGATACTCCCACGTGACGCCCCTCCTGCGCGAGCTGCATTGGTTGCCAGTGGCCTTCCGGGTTCGCTTTAAAGTACTGGTTTTGGTCTTTAAAGCGCTCCATGGCATCGGACCAGGATACTTACAAGACCGCATTCTGCCAGTAGTCTCCCACCAACCGGTGCGCTCCCACAGAGAGGGTCTCCTCCGGGTCCCGACGCCTTCTATGTGTCGTCTGGTGACCCCGAGGAATAGGGCCTTCTCTGTGGGGGCACCCGCCCTTTGGAATGGGATGCCCCCTGGATTACGAACGACCAGTGACCTGAGGGCCTTCAGACGTGACCTGAAGACCTGGCTCTTCGAGCAGGCCGGCCTGAGCTGACTCAAATGGGATTTTAAATGGGGTTTTTAGATTAGTTGGGATGGGTGCACAAAGTTTTAATTTATTTTAATTGGGGTTTTTAGATTTTTATAGGGACAGCCTAGGGTTTAATTCTTTTTTAACTATTTATATTTGTATACATGTATTTTAGTTGGCTGTTCACCGCCCTGAGTCCTTCGGGAGAAGGGCGGTATATAAAACCTAACATAAATAAATAAATAAATAAATATGAGCAATTTGATTACTAAATGCCAGCATGGGTTTCTTAAAAGCAGGACATGCCAAACAATCTTTATTGCCTTCTTTGATAATGTGACTAAATTAGTGAATCAAGGAAATGCTGTGGATATAGTATATTTGAACTTCAGTAAGGCATTTGATAAAGTTGACCACAGGCTACTTGTTAATAAGATAAAACAATGTAAGGTAGACAGTACCACCATTTTTTGAGTTTTTCTAATGCTGTATTTCTTAAATTAGAATCCCCCTATCCTTTGTTTCTCTGGATTTGCTAATGTCAAGAGTCACATAGGCCACACAACTCTGTTTCAAAGAGAAAATGAGCCATTAATTTAAAATCTTATTCCTGGAGGAGGAAGGCTTCATATTTTGCCTCATCTAGATGGAGCTCAGAGAAAGAGAAAGTTGAAAGGTCTGGAAGGTCTCTGCTGCTGTTCATTCCTGATATAGATGCATAATCATAAAGAATTCTCTTGGTTTTCTTGACAATGGGGAGATAGCCAAATGGTGTTTATTGTGATAAATTTTAAATAAAAAGAAATGAAGTTATAGCAACCACTGTTTGAACAATTGAACTGATAGCTGCACCAATAATATGTTTTCCATTTACAAAAGCTGTCATTGAACTGGATCTCTGATATTTTGTGTGCAGAATATGGAATGTGTTTTATAACATGTTTCAGTATTGCTAGCTGAGGTTAGTCTATAACACATCCTCAAATAGTCAAGATTAGAAAATAAGAAAAATCCATCCAAAAGAGAAAAACAGAGACCAATAAATTGTTTATGCTTTATTACATTAGAGTTACATTTTCTTTTTTAGATACATAGGCCATTAATTGGTAATTTTCACTTCTAATATGGCTACAGGACTGTAATGTGTTCCTTCAACCATATAAAAGGTTTCTGGTGATTCTATTTAAAAGAATTGTTCAGTCATATTCACACTAAAATTGCAAGCATGTAATCAACAAGTGCTCAAAAATATATGCCATAAAAGTATAAGGAGCAAGGAATAGTCATCTCATTAAATGTTCAGTCATGGGCAAAGATAGGTTTATTGCCTTGTAAAACATGAAAGGCCTTTGCACTCTAAGTTGTAATAGCAATATTTTGTAGAGTTTTCTACTGTATCAATATCTTCTCTAAATAACCTTAACAAGATTTAGATGTGCTTTAAGCTTCAAAGCATTGCATGGTAAGCACTCTTCGCTTCATGGGGTCATATAATGGCAGAGAGCACTTAGGAGTAAGTCACAAGGCAGGGGAAAAATCTTTAAAAGCGTAGAAAGGAGCTTATACAAGACAGGAATCTCTTCAAAAAGGACCACCACATTACAATCACTACCTAATGGATTATAAGATAAAGTCTTTGGACCAAAGCGTGCTTCTTGGAATGAAAATTCAATTGAAATAAATAGAAATAACTTCCATGCGAAGGAAAGGATTACAAAAAAGTGACTGATAACAAATGCTGAGGTTTTGAGAAAAAAAGTGATATATTTTTGAACCAAGGGTGTATGCAGGGTATGGTCAGGAGAGACAAGAGTTCTCTCTATTTTTATGTGATCAATTCTAGTTTGAATGCTGTATTTAGTTCATGCCATCAAGATGACAAGAGACAGAAATGCAATTTTGGGCTCAGAAATATCTGAAGAAACATGTTAGGGTTGCAGTGCACAAAAATGGCTTGTTAGGAAATATACATCCAAGAATAAGAGATTGTAATGAATTGTTTGACTTCTGAACCAATTAAAGGTTGTTGCAATCTGAACTCACTGAGTTTAATCTGCTTGTTCAGACATTTTCATAAAGAAACCTGGAGCTGAAAATGATGCATCTTAAAATTGCTGAGATGGCAAAACAGTGTATTTACAGTGATTAAAGCCAAAATCAAGACCCTTACATTTTTTTTCCATAAAATTAGAGTGGTTAATAGGAATGGCCATCACATACAACCACAGTTTTGGTCGTAACTGTCTCAAAAGTGATTATCTTCATAATCACTTTTGCCAAACCTGGCCCTTAATGTGACATATTATTCTCCTGATTCTTTAAATTTTATTCCGTGAACTTCAGCACCTTTTCTAGTGTCTCATTTTCCCCCTCTTTGCCATCCTCTAATTTAAACTGAAATACGCCATTATCCTTCATCCACCTCATTATATTCTGAGCAATTACAGCCAATCTCTTTGATAAAATGTTGAGTAACTTTAATTTGAATCTAACGTCTTCTAAGATATTAAAAGAACCCATGAGTTCCAAAAAGATATAACTGCAGCTAAGAATGCTTTGATTTTTTTTAAAATGAGTGAATAATTACAAAGAGCAATCCTGAACTGAATAAAGAATTGTAGTTAGCACGCAATGTGTTTATATGTGTGTGAGAAAGAGGTGAGATGAGGATTCATAAGAACATAAGTTGAATACAGAAGAATCAGATGAAAGGAACACTTTTTAAAAGAGAAATTTTATTAAAAGTTTATTAAAACTAACAAATATCAATGCAGAATAATGGAAAGAAAGAGAGAAAAGAAAGTAAAAGACCAAAGTCCAGAAAAAAAGAGAAAAAGTAATAAAGGAAGCTTCCAATTTCCTTTGCAACAAATGCAAGTACATTTAAGAAGTTATCTCTTATAAGTTACAAACATATAATTCATTTTTTCAATTATCTAATTATTTTTCTAACAATCAAACCCACAAATCATGAGTACCTTTTTCCGTTTCATGCAAAAAAAATTCTATAAGGGGTTCCAGTTAGCCGTAAATGCAGTGGTGGGATTCAAATAATTTAACAACTGATTTGTGACAGCCAACCTGACCCTGAGAAAACCTGCTGTTAAATTACATACACTCACACCCTCTATCAAAGTGGATCTGGGGCGTTGCGCTGCACTGCAATGGAGAAATGGCAAACAGAGCGGCTGGTATGAGAGGAGGAGAAACAGGGAGAAGAAAGAGAGAAAGCAGCCTTCTCCTTCCCTCACACCAGCTACAGGATCCACTTTGATAGCGGGGAGTGAGTAATTTAACAACCGGTTTGCCTGAACTGGTGAAAACCGGCTGAATGCCACCACTACATAAATGCAGATGTTGTCTTTTTTCTAATCAGGGATGTCAATTTAGCCATCTGTGAAACTTCTATCACCTTCACTAACATTCCTCTGTTATGGATAATGTCAGAGCTTTCCACTTTTGAGCACATAGTAATCTTGCTGCAGAGATTAAAGGAACTTAGAGGTCAGCTTCCTCCTTTGCATCATGATCAAACAGATGCCTTCAAATCAAGGCCAAAGAGCCTTGCTTTGCTTTTCATATACCCAGTGGCAAAGAGCTTGGATGTAGAGATAACAATTTATCATGGCTAATAACCCTGGCACCTAATTGCTAATGCTTTTCATCCCTAATCTTTCCTTAAAGCTGTCTAAAATCAGTAGTGAACCGCATGTGCTGATGATTTTCATACATTAATTAGAGTACTTAATAAATGTTAGAATGATCAGAGGGATGAAAACTACTTATCTATCTAATAATCATCAAGCCTAGACATGAAGAACATTTAAAGGAACAAAAATATAGGAGTAAGAAAATGTGGTCTTCTAGACTCAGCCTGGGTTATGAATGATTGGGTTGAAGGGACTTTTCTTTGGAGGAGGGCAATATCCCCTTGGGACCATCCATTTGTATGGAAATTTAGGTACCCCTACTCAAATGACATATTTCAGCTTACTGAATAGAAACTGACACAATCTGTACATGAGATAAAGTTAAGCACAACTCTTTTTTTTTTGTAAATGTGAATATACACTTTATTATTATGTTGAATTATGTGGTTGCTAAGCATAAACTGCTCTGAAAAAAAGGGCAGGTTAGAGAAGAAGGTTGAAGGGCACACCAGATAACAACTAAGAGAAGCCTAACTTGATATGTTATCCTTTTCAGTCTATACACAGTAAATGACATTCCCTGCTGTTCAGTGATGGGATTCAATTTTTTTTACTACTGGTTCTGAGGGCGTGGCTTGGTGGGCGTGGCAGGGGAAGGATACTGTAAAACCTCCAGTCAGAGGTAGTATTTGCCGGTTCTCTGAACTACTCAAAATTTCCGCTACCGGTTCTCCAGAACTGGTCAGAACTTGCTGAATACCACCTCTGCTGCTGTCTGACTGCAACTTATTTCATTGCCCAGCTCATCTATGGTGAGATTCAAATTTTTTTACTACCGGTTCTGTGGGGGTGACTAGGTGGGCATGGCTAGGTGGGTGTGGCTAGGTGGTCATGTGACTGGGGGGGGGTCAAAGCTCTTTTTTTTGCATCACCCCCCACACACCCGGTTTTTGGCCTACTGGGCCTCAGGGAGCTGAAAAAAGAAGCATTTTGAAGCCTTCTGAGGTATTACAACAGTGAGGGGGGAATCAGCTGTGCCACATGATTTAGATTAGCTAGAAAGCAAGAAACCCAACGATTTCCTGCTTTCTAGCTAATCTAAATCGTGTGGCATAGCTGATCGTCACCCAGCTGATTGTCGGAACCGGTAACTGTTTTTTTACTACCGGTTTGAGTGAACCAGGCCGAACTGGCAGCATTTCACCTCTATCATTGGTCATTGCTAAGTTACAGCCAGGGAGCATAGAAGGGCGGGGAAGTTCATTTATATAAGCTGAAAAGGGTAACCAATTGTGAGAAGCTCTCCTCCCCTTGAAGAATGAAATATTTTGGGGAATATTAAAAGAAGCAGACTATTATGTTTCCCCAAAGGGAGAAATGGTGAAACATACTCCAACCCCAATTTCCTGCATAGTAAAACAGCTTCCAGCAGAAATCTTTAGAGATAGAGATTTTGGGTCCATTAAGAAATCCGGACCAATCTATTCATAAGCAAAACATCTTCAACACCAGGATGATGGGATTAAGAAGAGTAGGACATGACCTTTTAGGACATAATAGGATTAACCCACCACCATTTAGCAAAAGACACAAGCCCCTTCATTGCACAATCTCCCAGAACAGTTCAAACTTCAAAGTCATAGAAACCTATAAAGATTCATCCACTCATTCAACCATTTGGTCAGCTGCCCCAGAACTGCACACTGTGTATGTGTGCTGGTTCTGCTTATCAATAAACACTGTCTTCCTTTCCAATCATCCTCCATGTTATTTCCAGATCTTTCTCCCAGCTTGGAACTGAACCAAATGGATTTTCCTTCCCATAATATCAAGTGTTTTCTCTGTAGACTTCTCTTCGTTGGCATCTGGCATTAACTGGTTTCTCACATTAGAAAACCTTACTCGAAGGAAAGGAAGGGACTAAAGATTACTCAAGTCAGAAGTTTCTCATACAAGTTTTAATTTCCAAGGTTATGATGGTAATTGGGATTTTGATCACTAATCTATACAGCTGTAAATGCAATGTCACACGACTCTGCCATTTAAAGATGGCAATACGACTTCAGCAAGAGAGTGGTCAATGTCTGGAATACTCTATCTGACTCTGGTTTTTATCCCCAAACCCCAAAACTTTAACCTTAGACTGTCTACTATTGACCTTACCCCTTTCCTAAGAGGTCTGTAGGGGGCGTACATAAGCACACCAATGTGCCTATCATCCCTGTCCTAATGTTTCATACATATATATATATATATATATATATATATATGCTAGTCTCCCTTATTTATTATTTAAAATTATCAGCTTAAAAACCTTACACACACACACACACACACACACATATATATACATACACATACATACACATACATACACATGCACATATATATATATACATATGTATTCGTAACTATGTTTTTACTTATACCTATTATCTTGTAAGCAATTGACAAATGAAAATAAATAAATAAATAATAAATGAATGAATGAATAAATAAATAAATCCTTACAGTTCCCATTGCCAGCATTAAGTGAGGGCTGTGGATTTTCAAGTGAGGATCTCACATGATGGTGATTTGTGACTTCTGCAGGCTTCCAACAAACAAGTCAATGGAGAAGCCATCAGAAAGTCATAGACACAACATGCCTTTCCTTCTTAGGCAGATTGCAAGCAGAATGGTGGGTGAGAGTCACCTGAAAACCTGCCACTAAAATAACTTGCAAGTTAGAGGACTTCATGGGGACAGAGATAGTATCTGATAAGGTACATATCATCTTGGGCTGTAGGCTAAATATTTCTGATCTAGGTCTTGCTGAGGTTTCATGGGCCATTTTGTTCTTGAGAAGATTTTAGAACAGGGGTGTCAAACGTCGTCATGGCAGTGTCATATGATGTATCGGCACTTTTTCCCCTTTGCTAAACCGGGCCAGTTGCATGGCCAGTGCATGACATATCTTGCCCACAGGCCATGAGTTTGACAGCCCTGCTTTAGAAAGCCAAGAGGTTAGTCTCCAAAAAGCAGCGCTACCACTTCTCTGTCTTTGACAAAGAGAGGGGAATAATTGAATAATTGGCAAGTCTGTTTTCTACTCGTAAAGAAAGCTTTAATTAGGTGTTCTTCCTTCCCAGTGTTCCAAGGGAACCATAAAGCATCTTTGTTTTATTTATTTTTAAACAATGTTTTTTTGCATACTCTCCATTTCGTGTATCCTTCCCATTTCATGGTTTTCTGAGGTACATAAATATTTGTGTAAAATAAAAACCATTAAAAAGGTAAAGAGCTAAAAGCTTTTTCAAAACTGAAAGACCTCCTAGGTGAAACTACTGTAAACTATAACAAAGGAAGGCCCAATCTCATTTCCAGCAGGAAAATAATTCATAATTCTTTATATAATTATGGATTTATTAGGTCTGGAAAAGGCTTAGATGAAGATCACTCTTCTAAGTTGGGAAGATAGAGCTGTCCCAGATTTATAGGCTTGGATATGTGTTCACTTTCTAAATATGATAAAATAAATAAATAAATAAATAAATAAATTTATGGGCTGGCTCTACCATTGCTTTGAAATGAATTGTAAGGTCCCAGAAATTTCCTCGAGCCACGGAGATGCCAAAGAGGGACACTTGAGGCTTGCAAAAATCACAGCTTTTATATTCTTTGGCCAAAGCTAAAAGTCTGGGTGAATACTATGTCCAAAACATACAGACAAAATGCATGTAAGGAATAGCCACACCTGTGAGAATGGCTCAGAGTACCATATACATTTTATGCTGACAGAAACAAAGTTTATCCAATCAGAGACAAAGGTTCATTATTAATGTGGGCAATGTCTTGCTCATGGCCTCCCCTTCCTTATCCATGGAGCATTCTTTGTCGTGCTCTGTCCATACTTTGTTATTTTACACAATATCTCTTGCCTTGTGTGTTCGTGCTCCTAGGCAGTCCCCCACTTATATATGGAGCAGGATGTTCCTGGGAATTGTCTCCAAGGATGTGTCTAGCTCTGAAGCAAATTGCAGAGGCGAGAAACCAGATAGAATTCTCTTACAGAATGAATTCCTAACAAATGATTTCCATCCTTAGTAAAATAGTACAAGCAACTTCTTTAACAGATGCAAAGAGCAAAGGTTAGATTGATTCATGTCAAAATGTCCTTTCAGTATGATGAACATGTTCTCACGTTGTTAGGTTTAATTATGTGCTAAAAAAAAAAACCAAGGTAAATGATTTTGTGTTTGTGTCATAGTATGCCTTGTTTTCGTTGCAGCTCTGGTGGCCTAGAGGTGGAGTTCTCACCTCACAATCAGGAAGCTGTGAGTTCGATCCTAGGTAGAGGCTAATATTTGGAATAGACTCTCCTGCTTGATCAGGGGGTTGGACTAGATGACCTGCAAGGCCCCATCCAACTCTGTTATTCTATGATCATCCCCACCCCCTTTGTATATTAGAGTAACAGAATTGAAGGGACCTTGGAGGTTTTCTAGTCCAATCCCTGCTCAAGCAAGAGATCCTATTCCTTTCCAGACAAATGGCTATCCAATTTCTTCTTAAAAGATCTCCAGTAATGCAGCACCTACAACTTCCAGAGGCAAGCCTTTCCACTGGTTAATATTTCTCACTGTCAGGAAATTTCCCCTTAGTTCTAGGTTGCTCCTCTCCTTGATTAGTTTCCACCCATTGCTTCTTGTCCTGCCCTCAGGTGCTTTGGAGAATAGCTTGACTCCCTTTTCTTTGTGGCAGCCCCTGAGACATTAGAATATCATGTCACCCGTACTCCTTCATTTTTCTAGATTAGCCATACCCAGTTCCTGCAATCATTCTTCATATGTTTTAGCTCTCGACCCTCAAATTTTTTTTGTTGCTTTTCTGTGTGCTCTTTCTAGAATCTCAACATCTTTTTTTATATTGTGGTGACCAAAACTGGATGCAATATTCAAATATTAACTGTCAGAATATTCATGAACTGACAGAGGCATGGTAACCAGGGGTGGGATTCTACCTGGTCGGACTAGTTCTATAGAACCGGTTGTTATGATTCTGCGCAGTTCGGAGAACCGGCAAATCGTGCCACTAGCTGACCCCACCCCACCCCACCCACTTCCTTACCTAGCATGCATGCCCTCCAACTTGCCTGCATTGTGCCTTCGCCTAATTTTTGGTAAGTTGCTATTTTTCCTCCCCCCGCCCCCAACCATCAGTTGTTCCAACTATCAGCTGTGTTGGGAGATGTAGATTAGCTAGAAAGCAGGAAATCATTGGATTTCTTGCTTTCTAGCTAATCTAAAGGCAGAGCTGAACCTTTCTTATGACTGAAGCATTTTTTTTCCCAGTACAAACTCAGGTAGCAGATTGCAGAAAGGTAGATCTCTGAGTGAATCTGTGATTCTGTGAGCAACTCAATCTGCCTGCTTTGCCTGATTTGGGGTAAAAGTTCCTTTTTTTAATAAAAATTCAATATTTACATACATGGTGTGTTGTGAGTTAATTTTGTGAATTTGCTTGCAAGCAAATTTTATGTGACAGACTCAGGCAGCAGATTGCAGAAAGGTGAGTGAAATCTGTGATTCTGTGAGCAACTCACTCTGACTGCCTGCTTTGCCTGATTTTGGGTAAAAGTTGCTATTTTTTTAATAAAAAAATCAATATTTACGGAAATATTTACAATATTTACATACAAGCCACACACCCAGCCAGTCATGTAACCAGCAAGCCACACCCACAAATTAGGCCATGCCCACAGAACCAGTTGTTAAGAAATTTGAATCCCACCCTGGATGGTAACAAGGTCAGCCAATGAATAGGCAAAGCAACTAAGTCAGCCAATGAAGACTGTTTGGGAACTGAAACTGGAAGGAGCCTGGGAGTGGCTGTGTATTAAGCTCTGAGCTCTGAAGCTGCAAATTAGTCTGCAACTCTGAATCAAAGCTGAAACTTCTTTGCTGTTCTCTCCTCTGTCTGTGTTTTTGCCTATAACTGCTACCACGCTGGAAGAATCTGCTGTTGGTATGGTAAATTTACTTCATGTATTATTATGTATATAAAGAAGTTAATGAATCCTGCTGAATCAGTTATCTGTGTGTGCTTTCTGGATTTGATTTTTACAACAAACTGATATTAACTATTATAGTAATTATTATATTAAGAAGAAGCTAAGAAAGGATCGCTTCATAGTCAAGATCCCATGAGGAAAATAGCAATAATAGTTAAGCATATTCATGAGACCTGCTAAGCTTAAAATACATAGAGTGAACCATATGGGGTAATGGGTTTGGTATTTCATCTGGTCCCATAAGGTAGCCCATTTGAGGAACTTGAATTGGACCCAGAAGCCATCTGGTAATTAAGGAAGCTGTTTCTAGAGATGACAAGGCATTTATTAGAAGTGCCATCTATTATCCATAGTTCTTAATTCTGGATTAGTTGGAGTTTCCAGAGTATCTTCAAAAGATGCCCTAAGAAGAATAGATTATTGTAATGCAATTTCAGATCACTCGAACATTCATTACTGGCTCCACATTTCTGTCCTTCTGAAATGGAATTGCTAATTTAATAAAATTGATAAAAGTGCCCTTCTTATTGATCATCAGTGGTGGATCTAAGAGGACTCTCAAATTGTAAACCAGAAGGGAGTGTGACCCTCTTCAGATTTGGTATGTCTTCGAAACCCTGAAGCTCATCTGCACTCATCAACCATTTTGTTCGGATTCCTTGTCTTTTCCCACATGTAGTCTTTACATGAGAAAACAAAGGCACATCAAACTGATCTCACTGAATAACAAATCTGAATAAGTTCAGAAGATCTCATAAAAACACCAATACTATTTTTCTAAGACATTAAGTTTGTTGATCTTCTGCTATGCTTATTCTGTATTTCAAAGATACTTGTTCATATGATTATATGTGTTATGTTCGTGGTTTATTTTTGCCTTTTCTTCATGGTTTGGTTGGACAATAATATTCTTTGCTTGTGAGGACAGAAGAAAGAGTTAAGACGGGGAAAAGCCAATCCTGCTCCTCTGTTCTACCTAGTATTTCTCAGCTTCTCAGGATACCAAAAATGAAGGGAGACGCTGGCCCATCTAGTACACTGGCCCATTCCCTATCATTCAGTGTAGAATTGAAGATGCTTCTTGGATGAGAAACAAAACGTTTTCAAGGAACAAACCAAGAAAATCCTGTTGCCTTTTAGGAGAGCACCATTGGGACTAGAAACCAAATAAAATATAGGCTTGTCCTCTAAAGCAGAGGTCTCCAACCTTGGCAACTTTAAGACTTGTGGACTTCAACTCCTAGAATTCTCCAGCCAGCTGCTGGAGAATTCTGGAAGTTGAAGTCCACAAGTCTTAAAGTTGCCAAGGTTGGAGACCTCTGCTCTAAAGCACATGACAGCCTATTCAACCTGTTTTATTTGTTTCCCCACAATTTCTTTTAGATATGAAGAATAATGTGTCTTAAACCAGAAATGGTAGAATGATAATCCAAGCTAATGGCAGTCTGTGATTCATCAAATGGCTTCTTCAGTAATTCCTAATTAGATGCAATTTTTTATAGTCAGGATGTCATTTCAGATTTTGCTCTGTATTGTATATTCAGTGAGTAATAATATCAGTCAAAATTAGCATTGAAGTTCAGCATTGCTACATGCAACAAATATTGACATTGTGGTTATATCGAGCCTGAAAAAGGGCTTCATATAAAGCTAAGTCAATATTTATGTAATTAAGTCAATACATATGTGATTCAAAAGGTAAACTTTAATATACTGCAACAGACACATTAAAGGGAAGCACAGTTCTAAGCTGACATATTGATTTTAGAGTCTGTATCTTTGCATTCTTTTTCTTTTCCCTTCTTTGGATGTTTAAATTACCTTTCAAAGATGAATAAATGTGGATGAGGGTGCCAGCACACATAAGAAGATAATGGAAATCTGCTGAGTTACTCTGCCATATTGCTTGAGCTCTTAGACTTGTTTTTACACTTGAAAAGGTCTGGCACAGTTTCTGACCACTCTGCCAATCTTAAAAAAGAAAAGAAAAGAAATATCTCAGTCCTTCATGAAGTCTTGAGAACAGTAGCACCCTTTTCCAGCTTCAAATCCTTGCAGCTTGCTTCATTGAAAACCAGAGGTGGTATTAAGCAGGTTCGGACCAGTTCTGGAGAACCGGTAGCGGAAATTTTGAGTAGTTCAGAAAACCAGCAAATACCACCTCCGACTGGCCCTGTCCCCATCTATTCTCTGCTTCCCAAGTCCCAGATGATTGGCTGTATCTTCTTTTGTTGCCCTGCACAGGAGAACAGAGCTGGAAAGCAGGTTAGTTGGGTGAGGAGGCAATGGAGATTTTACAATATCCTTCCCTTGCCATGCCCACCAAGCCACGCCCACCAAGCCATGCCCACAGAACTGGTAATAAATTTTTTTGAATCCTACCACTGTTGAAAATATATAGCATTGCTAAATAGCAAAGCGCCATTTAGAAATCATTTTCTAAATAAATATATCCACTTTTATTTTTTAAAAAAAGTTCCTCAAATGAGCATGGATAAAGGGTCACCAAATTGTTCCATTCACTGAAGCTGAGTGCAAAGTGTTGTTTTGCTCCTTCCTTTCCAAACTGAAATGTCGGTGGATGCTTTCCCAGACCCTTCCCTTACCTCACATGGCATGGATTCTACAAGAAACTAAGTGCTTTTCAAGTGAGTGGGTTAAGTGTATATCAAGAGGAAGAGCCCTACCAAGGCCTCTCATGGCAGAAAAAGAGATTAAACAGTCCTTGACCTAGGTCTTCCTTTGGATAAATGGAGGCACAAGGTATATGAGAGAAACAAAGAACATCTTTAGAATCAGAAGTTTTACAGCAGCATCTCTCCAGCCCTCTATCACTGTGAAAAATTTAGATAATTGAATCAGTCTGAGGCTTATGTGTACTGAATGGAGAAATGGACAAAGCATCAGAGCTTCGCGTGAAGAGAGGAAAGTAATAGGTTAAAATAGAATTGTGTACATTGCTGAATCTACAGAATAGCTTTGGGTCAGACTTAAGAGTCAGTCCATTAAAATCAGCCGGTCTCAAACAGTCATGCTGTCTTAAGTTGTAGTGATATTTACAGCTCTATTCCAAATATAACTCAGTCTGGATTCATACCATAGTCTCCAAATCATGTCCAGGAATATGTATTCATTCAAGAGGTTTTATACATTTTCCAGGTGAATTAGGATTGGGTCTTAGCAATTTCCATGGTACAAAATCACAGTAAGAGTTGTACTTCCTAGCGTTCACACATTATGGTCACAGTGTGGTTCACAAGGATGAATACAACTGCAACATTTGCACACACACAAAAATAACTGGAAGTAGCAGGTTGAAGGAAGCTGTTTCAGATACATGCTTTCCTTCCCAGGTAATAGACAGGTGAGTGGGGTTGTGGGATAAAGGGAAAAACTCTCTCTTGAAGTTTAATCATCATCTATTCCAGCAGTCACTTTTTGGACTTTCACCTTGTTGATGCATAATTGGCCCAGAGAAAGAGAGCTGGGTGGAAACGTAACCGCTATTGTAACACTTTGCTAACAAAACCAAGTGCCTCTTTTTCATGAGGTGTTTTTGGAAAAGAGTGCTTTTATCGAGTGGTTTCTCAGTCGTATCTGTTTCAAGGACCTTTTTACCATAATTAACAAACAGCCTAAGATCTCAGTAGAACAATCTAGCAGCATTAGGGATTTGGCAGGAGTGTGAGAGAGAAAGAGACGTGTGTGCATCAATGAGTTAATGACAGGCGGTGTTTAATATGCCACTACTTAATACGCACTTCTAAGAGCTGTTCCCATATATGGAAAATTGATGGATCTATTTGACACACATGAAAAGAACTGGCTGACTGTCAGTGGATATCGTTGCTGTAATCCTGAATTTGATTTATTTCTGTAGGGCAACTGAGGACACAAAAGGATGTAGAGAATTAACCTGAAGTGGTTTACTAGTGAGGTGATAACCCTCTTATAGTCTTGCTCCCTTCTGAAAATGTAAAACATCTGGAATGACACAACTGAGTTTGGCTTTACTTTAGACAAATTGAACAGGGAGCTTTCTGTCACCATCTTGTTCTGCTCCTTTCATATTTTCTCCCAGAGGTCTGTAGGGACAAATGTAGGAACTATATTCTTTATAAATAAAGAGTTGTTTGCTTGAAGATCCTTGAAGATCAGGTTGAATGGCCCATGCATGGCATGAAGCTAAATGTGGTTCAGAGAGCAGAAAAAAAAAGCCAAGAATATCAGCAACCAATGGAGAGAAAGGTGCTGGGAAGATACAATCGATAGGTTAGTATATACTTTGCTGGCAACTGTGAAGGGGAGAAAGAGCTTCATGCACACCAGCCTGTACTATACGGAATAGAATAACAGCTGGAAGGGACCTTGGATTCACCTGCTACAGACTTTGTTTTGCTGAAAACCAGAATAACCCAAGCAACCTAACATTCTGGGTTTTGTTTCTGCCAAAGCATGGCTTTGGGTCCTGAACCTCTGAGACCAAATGGATTATTATGGATTCAGAACAAAGCATTTTCTCCATTACATGCATGACATTTGAAATGTTCACAGTGATGGGAGTGCTTAGGGAGCCCTGTGTTAGAAAGCTGCTTTAGGATATTTTTTTGACCAATGAATGATGGAAGAGACAGTCATTCTTCTGCTAAGGTTGTAGAATCCAAGGAAAGCTGGTTTATTGGGTGAAGGCTTTAGTTTAATCCTTGAACTAAATGTAAATATTTTTGGGTTAATCAATTGTGTTAACTGATCACTTTTAAATATTCTCACACCTCCAACTGATCTAGTTTACTACACTGTGACCTATGGGTATGATCAGATTTATCAATACTTCTTTTACTTGTTCATTGCAAAGGTTCAGGGATTCACACACCTTGAAACTTACGTAGAATTGATGGGAACGAATTAAGCTAGATATGTACAATTAGGCCAGAACACTCAAGCGAAGCATTAAAATTAGCTACCTCTTGCTCTGCTGAGCCAATCCCCTTTGTTTCACCAAGAAAAGTGAAAGGAAGCAAGACTCCTCCATGGGCAGGTTTTCATGGGAATTATATATTATATGTTAGCACTTTTGAATATGCCAACAATTTTGGGATGGTGGTTTTTATATATAGTATTTGTCTCCTTTTAATTATTGTCATAATAACATTGTTTTTATGTAATTGAAATTTGCAACCCATAAGTGGTGGGCTCAAGGTTGACTCATCTTTCCAAGGTTACTAAAATGAGGATTTAGATTGTTGGGCCAATATGCTGACATTGTAAATTAACCAGAGAGTGCTGTAAAGCACGATGGGCCAGTATATAGGTCTATTGCTATTAATTCCCATTGCATTTGCAGAAATGAAGATAAGAAATGAAGATATTTAAACCAGGGGTGGGATTCTACCAGTTTGCACCTATTCTATAGAACCTGTTGTTAACATTCTAAGCAGTTCAGAGAACCGGTTGTTAGAAGAAATTACTGGCCTAATCCTGTAAGGAAGGCAGGAAGGAAAAAACATTCTGGTGTTGCTTATAGAAACTGCCTCTTCCATTAACCCTTATTACATTCTTGGCAGGACTAGACTTCCTGTCTCAGGAGCTTCTCTGGAATTTTTTTCCCTCCTTTGCTGATACTTTGTTTGTGTGGAGTCACCATTCAAAGTTACAATGGCACTGAAAAAAGTGACTTATGACCATTTTTCACACTTACGACTGTTGCAGCATCCCCACAGTCATGAGAGGCCAAGTGAGGAGATGCGTGCCTTGATTGGAGTGATGTTAAGTTGGCCCCGCCCAGCCAGTCACATGACCACCAAGCCACGCCCACCAACTAAGCCACACCCACAGAACTGGTTGTTTAAAAATTTGAATCCCTGATTTAAACTATCCTTAAGATTATAGCCTAGAAACATTTTATGTTGCCCAAACATCTAATGATTTGAACTTTTTATGTTTTTCAGCTTCACTATTTTCTGGAAGAGTTTGCAGTACTGGGCTAGGTAACCCTATCAATGCATCTTGGCATCGAGAGCAGAACAAAATAGGACAGAACTTAATAACAAGGAACTTTGGAAGTCTTCTAGTCCAACCCCCTGCTCAAGCAGGAGACCCTATACCAGTGGTGGCTAACCTTTTTGGGCTACTGTGCCAAAAACTACTCGCGCGTTAGCACGCACGCATTCATGTGCCAGCATCCAGAATGCAAATGTGCCCCTCACACCCCTTGCACATGCATGCACAAACCCCCTGCCCCACCCATCACCCTGAAAATGGTCTCCAACCAGCTGTGAGGCACGCGCATGTGCAGTGAGATAAGCTTGCATGTGGCTTGCATGCCGGCACAAATGGTTCTGCATGCCACTTGTGGCACGCATGCCATAGGTTCACCATCACGGCCCTATACCATTCCAGACAAGTTGCTATCCTGCCTCTTCTTAAAAGCCTCCAGTGATGGAACATCCACATCATCCGACGACAAAATGTTCCACTGGTTTAATGTTCTCACCATTAGGAAATTTCTCCTTAGTTCTAGGTTGGTTCTTTCCTTGATTAGTTTCCATCCATTGCTTCTTCTCCTGCCCTCAGATGCTTTGGGAAAAAAAACTGCTATCATGTCACTCCTAGTCTAGATGGGATTCATTGAGAAGTGAACCCTTTGGAGATAGGCCTCTGGAAAGGGTTATCAGAATGTACCAATAAAGGAGAATATTTATAGCACAGGGTTGAAATAAGGACCCTTTATCAGAATGCAACTAATAGGAACCATTTGCTCCTACATGGCAGCAAAGAGAATTGTATTTACGGCCACCTAATGTCATTCAGATTTGGCAACCCAGTTTTTGTAGTCCTATTTCTTACATCCCAGCAATAATGTTGGTGAAATTCTTTGGTACCAAGCAATTTTGTATTCATTTTTCTTTCTCTTGTGGAAATAAACAATTCTTATAAGGAAGTTGTAAAAAAATACGCTTTGCAATGCTGTGCACACTATGAGGATAGCTATTTTAAAATAGCTAACTTTTGGGGGGCATTTATGTGGGTGTGGAAAAGGCATTTATGTTTGTGTGGAAAAGGTAAAACTTAAAAGTTGCTTCTTTTTGGGATAATTTTATTAAGAATTATAAGTGAGGTAGGTAAAGTAATGAGCAAGAAAAAACAATTTTAATAACCTTCTCCAAATAAAACATAATCTTTCTTTTCCCCATGGCTCATTTTTTAGATAAGGAAAACAAAGTCCAAATGCTATATCAATAATCTTTGTCAGCAAAAGTTCAGTAAGAGGAGCTAGATGTAACTATTTTCTTCTTTTCTTTTAACCCTGGTTGAACAAGTCAAACTTATAAATCTTCCCTGATTTTTTAAAAACGATTCTTTAATCCCTTCACAAACAAAAGTACCAGAGGTAGTTTACTGCTAATCTCAAAGCGAAAATCCTTCAGAATGTCTTTTGAATCAAAAAGTAAAATTTACCTTTTTATTTGTCACTTCTAAAAATGTCCTTCCAAATCTTAGCAGGACTCTTTTGTATATCCAGGAAGAATAAAATCTGTTTACTGGTTAAATATCTGTTCAACTCCTTTAAGGGATGAATCAACCATCAAATATGTTTATATTACATTTAGACCCTCTTAATGTTGCCTTATTTGAATGAGTGGATTCCTTCAAGCAGCTGTATCATTTTTCTCAGTCTCATGTTTCTAAATGTTGCTAACTTTAAGATGTGTGGACTTCAGCTCCCAGAATTCCATGTGGACTTCAGCTCCCAGAATTCCCCAGTCAGAGTCTTGGTGTTACATAGAAAGGTTTTTAGCAGGACTCCCTCAGATGATTTCATTACTCTGATATACTGTAAATATACACCAGAAGAGTCATCCATTCAGATATTCCCTTCCTTTCCCTTTCCCTTTCCCTTTCCCTTTCCCTTTCCCTCTCCTCTCCTCTCCTCTCCTCTCCTTCTTACACCAGAAGAGTCATCCCTTCAGAAATTATGGTTCCTACCATGAAGACTTCCTTCTCATATGAAAGTTCACTTCACGAGTACTTGAATCTTCTTTTATCTAGGAACAGAATAGCATTATTCTCTGTGCCTAAGGGTAGTCAGCTAATGGGGTGCCTACACAGCTCTTTTAATCAAAAGATTAATTTTAATTAATTCCTTTCTTCCCAGCATCTCACTCAGCTGAATGGCAGGCGAAGCCCTGCCAAACAGACAAAACTGTAACTATGGCAAGCCTGAAAATCTGATATTTAAAAAGAAACACCCAAGAGGACTTCATTTTACAACATGATGTACCATCCCTACGCTCAGAAAGAAATGAAGAAATTGAACTACTGTTAAATGGAATTGGAACTTCCTTTATTAATGAAGAGCAAATTAAGTACTAATCCTCAGAGCCCTGAGAATTCTAAAAAATTCAAGATCTGTTCCAAAGGGGCTTTGGGAATTTGCACATAGAAGTGACTTTCCTATTTAAGGGGGGAAAAAATCAATTACTGTGTGAAACACATGGGTTTCATCATCTAAATTAAATATATTTTTAACGTTCTGTGTTTATTCATCATTCATGGCAGCTACATAAGGTGATATATTGCAGTTTGTAAAAGGCAGACTGAAAATAAAACAAATGGATGTAAATGAGCAGTTGCAACTGATTTTAGCACCACAATGTCAGTTGTTGCTTAAATGCTTTCCTGGCCTGTCCACACAAATAAG
Organism: Bungarus multicinctus; assembly: GCA_023653725.1. Lineage (NCBI taxonomy): Eukaryota > Metazoa > Chordata > Lepidosauria > Squamata > Elapidae > Bungarus > Bungarus multicinctus. Next base: position 34,796,779 of record CM042851.1, read on the forward strand.
TACTTTTTATATTATAGGAATGCTTCCTGAGGAAACATGAAGTTTTATTTTATGTTGATATCCCAGAGAAGAATAAGCTGGTTCAAGAATGCATTATCTGTGTTAGTGCTGTAAATAGAGATTCAATATTTTTCATTAAGATGCATGGTTTGCTTCCAGAAGAACGGCTGTGCAATTTCACCTGTATTGGGAAACTTCAAAACAGACTGTTAGGATTCAGTTTTCTAGCTTTCATGATTACAAAGCAGTGATATTTTCTAAAATCTCAACAAACATAGATTATTATTATTATTATTATTATTATTATTATTATTATTATTATTATTATTTATTTGTCAGTTGCTTACAAGATAATAGGTATAAGTATAGTTATGAATACATGGATACATATAAGAAAAATAAAATATAAAAGAAACAATAGGACAGGGACGGTAGGCACGTTGGTGCGCTTATGCACGCCCCCTACAGACCTCTTAGGAAAGGGGTGAGGTCTATAGTAGACAGTCTAAGGTTAAAGATGATAGAGGATTCCTTAAAGTCAATGTCCAGAGCAGAATCAAGGAAGGCTACAATTCAAAGAAATACTATATTATTTTCTTGTATGTTTCCTGATATTTCTGTATCCCAGACAACAAACCTGTAGATCAGAGGTCTTCAAACTTGACACTTTAAGATTTCTGGACTTCAACTCCCAGAATTCCTCCTCCAGTCATGTTAGCTCAGGAATTCTGGGAGTTGAAGTCCACAAGTCTTAAACTTGCCAAGTTTGAAGACCCTTGCTGTAGATTGTGGGTCCTAAACAGGAAGAAGAAATTATCAAATTTTAGGGTTGTGCATCCCTTACAATTCAGTTTCCCCAATTGTTGCAGGATATGTGGACAGTTGAACCTCACTGATAATTTCTAAAGAGGCCCCTGAGATTCACTGTAATACTTACTCAGTTTATCAACTGTAGTGCAATTTTAAATATGTATATCTATGACTATCTGCATATAAACAATGTTATGTCATGGCAGAAACATTGTTTTGTCTCAAAAAGCATTAACTGATCTCAAAAAAAAAGTTAAGAAATGTTAATAACTGGATTATTAACAGCAGGATTCCTAGAAAATTGGTAAAGCACCCCAGAAAAAGGTAGCAATATACCACTTACACTAAGAAAACTAATTAAGCTTGACTTGAGGGACACATCACTTTTCACTTTAATCAGGATGGCATTACTATAAAATTGTACCAGAATTGTTTTGGATGATACTTTTTTTTTACTGTGGCACACTATAGAAAATTCTAATTATAATCAATGATTATTTAATAGGATATTCTTGCTGTGATTGCAATTAGGATTTAGCTAGTGCTATCTTTTGATATTTCATTTTAGAAAGGATTCCTGCTGATCTAATAAGCAATAAAATATGTAGTGCATGGGAAAAAACCCACCCATGTATGATATTTATATTTTAAAGGCAGCATTTGAATTGAAAATTTTTGATTGGATTGTAAAAGAAAATTTCCAGCTGAGAGGGCTAGGCAAAGAGGATTTGAACTGAGTGAAAGTCCTTACTTAGAATATACATTTTATATGGCTGCAATCATATTCACAATTAGTTTACCTAAATCACATGACCGGCAGCTTAACTAAATAAGGTGGTAATCTAATATGTTTGTGGCTCACATACAATTACACATTCATAGGTACAAATGTGCAAAGTCTCTACACATATACTTTTGTAGAGAGCACTATATTCTTAAGGTGTTTCCTGACTTACCATATACAGTGGGGCAAAAAAGTATTTAGTCAGCCACCAATTGTGCAAGTTCTCCCACTGAAAAAGATGAGAGGGGCCTGTAATTGTCATCATAGGTATACCTCACCTATGAGAGACAAAATGTGAAAACAAATTCAGACAATCACATTGTCTGATCTGGAAAGAATTTATTTGCAAATTATGGTGAAAAATAAGTATTTGATCAATATCAAAAGTTCATCTCAATAGTTCGTTATATATCCTTTATTGCCAATGACAGAGGTCAAACGTTTTCTGTAAGTCTTCACAAGGTTGTCACACACTGTTGCTGGTATGTTGGCCCATTCCTCCATGCAGTTCTCCTCTAGAGCAGTGATGTTTTGGAGCTGTTGCTGGGCAACACGGACTTTCAACTCCCTCTAAAGGTTTTCTATGGGGTTGAGATCTGGAGACTGGCTAGGCCACTCCAGGACCTTGAAATGCTTCTTACGAAGCCACTCCTTCGTTGCCCGGGCAGTGTGTTTGGGATCATTGGCATGCTGAAAGACCCAGCCACGTTTCATCTTCAATGCCCTTGGTGATGGAAGGAGGTTTGCACTCAAAATCTCACAATATATAGCCCCATTCATTCTTTCCTGTACACGGATCAGTCGTCCTGTTCCCTTTGCAGAGAAACAGCCCCAAAGCATGATGTTGCCATCCCCATGCTTCACAGTAGGTATGGTGTTCTTTGGTTGCAACTCAGCACTCTCTCTTTTCCAAACACAACGAGTTGTATTTCTACCAAACAGTTCTACTTTGGTTTCATCTGACCATATGACATTCTCCCAATCCTCTTCTGGATCATCCAAATGCTCTCTAGCAAACTTCAGACGGGCCCAGATGTGTACTGGCTTAAACAAGGGGACACGTCTGGCACTGCAGGATCTGAGTCCCTGGCAGCGTAGTGTGTTACTGATGGTAGCCTTTGTTACGTTGGTCCCAGCTCTCTGCAGGTCATTCACTAGGTCCCCCCGTGTAGTTCTGGGATTTTTATTTACCGTTCTTGTGATTATTTTGACCCCACAGGGTGAGATCTTGCGTGGAGCCCCAGATTGAGGGAGATTATCAGTGGTCTTGTATGTCTTCCATTTTCTAATTATTGCTCCCACAGTTGATTTCTTCACACCAAGCTGCTTGCCTATTGCAGACTCAGTCTTCTCAGCTTGGTGCAGATCTACAATTTTGTTTCTGGTGTCCTTCGACAGCTCTTTGGTCTTCACCATAGTGGAGTTTGGAGTGTGACTGTTTGAGGTTGTGGACAGGTGTCTTTTACACTGATAACAAGTTCAAACAGGTGCCATTAATACAGGTAATGAGTGGAGGACAGAGGAGCCTCTTAAAGAAGAAGTTACAGGTCTGTGAGAGCCAGCAATCTTGCAAATACTTATTTTCCACCATAATTTGCAAATAAATTCTTTCCAGATCAGACAATGTGATTGTCTGGATTTGTTTTCACATTTTGTCTCTCATAGATGAGGTATACCTATGATGACAATTACAGGCTTCTCTCACCTTTTTAAGTGGGAGAACTTGCACAATTGGTGGCTGACTAAATACTTTTTTGCCCCACTGTACTTTAGAAAATTCCCTCCAGATGAAGCTTAGTCTGAATTTATCCATGTACAGTCTCCTTTTTATATTGGTTCTCCGTCATTTCTTTTAGACCTTGGGTTGTTTCAAGTTTCAATGTATCTTCTGTACATTTCTTAGAAATGTAAAAGAATTCTTTTCTTCTGGAAAAGAATTCCCCAAAAAATTGTGAGTCAGAGAAACAATGACCGTGAGACAAAAAGTAAATTATACATATATTTTATTCAACATACAATATATGCAATCAAAGAAAATCACAGATTCTACCATAATTTGCAATACATGGAATGGAAGGCTTCCAGAATCAGTGTGGGTCACATTATTATCCACTTTCAGAAATTTTCACATTATTATTATTTTCACATTATTATCCAGAAAGTGGATAATAATGTGACCCACAGTGTTATCCAGTGTAACATTATTATCCACAGTGTAACATTATTATCCACTTTCTGGATCTGGGCGCACTTCGCACAGTCACTTCCGCCCTCGTCATCTCCCGCCTGGATTATTGCAATGCTCTCTACATGGGGCTCCCCTTGAAGAGTCTCCGGAGGCTGCAGTTAGTCCAGAATGCAGCCGCGCGGGTGATTGTGGGTGCTCCTCGGAGCTCCCACGTTACACCGCTTCTCCGCAGGCTGCACTGGCTTCCTGTGGCCTTCCGGATTCGATTCAAGGTGGTACTGACAGTATTTAAAGTGCTCCATGGCTCGGGACCTGGGTACTTACGGGACCGCCTGCTGCCATCATCAACCTCCCGCCGCCCAGTACACTCCCACAGGGTTGCCCTCCTTGGGGTACTGCCGCCCGGCCGTTGTCGGTTGACGGCCCCGAGGGTTCGGGCTTTCTCTGTGGGAGCCCCCTCCCTATGGAATGATCTCCCCCCGGAGATACGGGCTATGACGGATATTCTGACCTTCCGGCGCGCAGTGAAAACCCTATTTTTTAAACAGGCTGGCCTGGCCCAGTAACTGTATTTTGGTTTTAACTTAATTTTAATTGGGGTTTTATTAGCTTTTAACTTTTAACTGAATTTTTGGGATAGACAGCCGGATCAATTTGGTTTAATTTATTTTAATTGTATTTATTAGGTATTTATTGTATGTTTTTAGTAGGCTGTACACCGCCCCGAGTCCCTTTTTGGGAGAGGGTGCGGTATAGAAGTTTAATTAAATAAATAAATAAATAAATTATTATAAAAATGATGTGGAGACTCTGAAAAAAATGCAGAAAAGAGAAAAGAGCAACAAAAATGATTAAAATTTATGAAGAATGGTTGCAGGAATTGGGTTTGTTTAATCTATTGAAAAGAAGGTTTAGGGCTGACATGATAACAGTATTCCAGTATTTGATGGGCTGCCACCAAGAAAAGGAAGGCATAGCAATGTTCCAATATTTGCAGGGCTACCATAGAAAGGAAGGGGTCAAGCTAAAGCACCTGTAGGCCAGACAAGGAACAATGGATGGAAACCGAACGAGGAGAAATTCAACCTGGAAATAAGGAGAAACTTTATGACAGTGAGAACAACCAACCAATGGAACAGCTTGCCTTCAGAAGTTGTGGGAGCACCATCACTTGAGGCTTTCAAGAAGAGATTGGACTGCCACTTGTCAGAAATGGTATAGGGTCTCCTGCTTGGGCGGGGTGGGTGGGATTGGACTAGATGACCTACATGATCCCTTCCAACTCTATTAATCTATAATCTAAACATATTTTCTAAAATACTAGAAGGCAAGAAAAGAAACAATGGATGGGAACTAATAAAGGAGAGAAGTAACCAAGGACTAAGGAGAAATTTCCTAACAGTGAGATCAATTAACCAGTAGAATGGCTTGCCTTTAGAAGGTGTGGTGGTTCATCAATGGAGACTTTTAAGAAAAGCTGATCAGTCATTTCTCTGAAATGGTATAGGGTCTCCTGCTTGGATAGAAGACTTCCAAGATAGAAGACTTCCAAGACCCCTTCCAACTCTGTTATACAGTTCTGCTTTGTTCATAAAGTTCGAAGGAATTCTTCCTAGATCTTCACTGCTTTTCGACTTAGAATCTCAATGATGGGCAAAAGCTGAATCAAAGAAATAAAATAGTGGGCTTCTAGACTTTGGCTCCATTCAGTTACAACCAGCATGGCTACTTAGAAGGACTTATGGGAGTTTTAGTCCAGTGATATGAAAGAAGCAAGAGGCATATTTTGGATTTTAAAAAGGATATGTTAATTCACTACTTTCTTGTGCAATTTATCTTCAGTATTCTCCTAGTTGTTCATTATTCTAAAAGACCACGAACACTGCAGATGACTCAAATTTAATAAAACCTGCAGATGCACTCAACATTCAGAGATAAGGATTGTCTTTTCTATGGCTATGGGTCATAGCAATAAGACAAAATGCATTTGTTTATTTACATGGGAGCAATACATCAAATTTCCCACTACAAAGCAATAAAGGCAATCAGTGGAGCTATATTTATCCATGTAAGTCATTGAATCATTTTTCTGTGTAAGCTTTTCAATCATGATATAAAACAATGCACAATCTACAATCTGATACTAGTAATACCAGAAGCTTACAATACCTGATGTTCTTTGCAGGAAAATAATAATACTACTATTAAGAAAAATTGGCCTCAATATAACATCCACCTCCAAATTGGGGTGGTTTTTTGGGGGTTGGTGGGTTTGATAGCTACAAAATAAAGCAAAAACATCTGAAAATTGTATTTTCAGTCTGATTCCAAAATATTCCAGGACATAAATGTCAAAATTTTAATCTCAGAGTCAAAATTCTACAAATCTTACTTTTTTTTTCCAATAGAGAAAATGTTCCCATTGAAACAGGATTCAGAACTAACTAGACAACCCATGCCTCACTGAGTCATGGATAGAGATATTTTCTTACCTAAACAGAGAAACAGAAGATCGGGGTGGACAAAATGTTCTTTTGACTTCTAACTTTCTGCCAGCTTCCCCATTGAGTTTTCTTGTGGGAATCTGGCAAGGAAAAAGTCAGTGGGGAAACCAGCAGGAAGCTGCAAGTCCAAAGCCAGTAGGCAACTAAATGGCTCCTGCTAGGTGGGGGAAAGGCTGTGTGGGAGTGTGGTCAGGATTAGTAAATAGGGGTGCGAGAGAGTGCCTCGTGGGTTGGGAAAAGTGTGTAGGGATATGGCATAGATTGGGAGGGATACCTGGGGATGCATAAGAGATGTTATGCGATTCAGAGAGGACATTCGGAAAGACGTCATGGGTCAAGAAGAGTTTGTGGAACTTATGGGAGCAAGAGATCCTGCTTGGGTAAAGTAGAGTGTGTAGTGGGGTGGAACAGGTCAAAAATAATGCCTGGAATAACAGCAGTCTATGTGTTGTGTCAGTTGGGGATAGTGCATGGGAGAGATGATGTGGGTTTGGAAGGATGCATGAGGGTACACAAGGAAGGGCAGCCCCAGTCCAGGTGTGTACAGGTGAGTGTCATAGGCCAAGAAGGATGCATGGACACCCCTTCCCCTATCCTTTGCCCTTGCCCTTTACTTTTTTCCTTCTGTTTCCCACAGCAGCCAGTAACACCAAAGCAGGCACAACTTTCTCAAATTTCATTCCCTTGGGAGTCATGGGTCTCTAATTTGGGGCACCTTCTGTAAGTTGACTGTCCAAGGTATACCTTGGTTCAAAAACTGTTGTCCTCTGATGTCCTATTTTACCCAGTTAAAGAGGAGCACAGTGGCTCATGTAGTTAGGACGCTGGGTTGGAGGTTAGCAAGCTTATGTTCTAGACCCAAATACTGCTGAGTGGCAAGAATGAGCTCCTGTCCTTTCTGCTGACTCCTTGATGGGGACATGAAAGGTTCACCCATGGGTGCCCCAGGCAATGGTGATGTCACTCAGTAATCATTTTGACCTGGTGCCTCTGACATGAATGGGATGGGGACCCAGTTAAAGGAGAGTTTTAGTAGTATATAATGTAGTATATAGTACTATAGTGTATAGTACTATATAATAGCCAAATATTCCAGCAAAATGGTAAACATTTATTATTTTATGAATGAAGACAAATATACATGTCCTAGGATAACATAGCAGAATCCAATATTTTTTGGTCACCGGGACTGGTGTAGTCTTCTGAGTTTTCAGACTCATGCTGGAGCCAATACTTAGGAAGCTTCTCTGTGCCAGAATGTGTGTTTTGGGCTACTCTATAATAAATGATTGAAGCCTGGGAAACAGGCTCCTCGTCAGTCAACTGGACTGCTGATTTACCAGTCCTTAGGAGCCAAGGACTTGGCAGCACAAGATAACAACAGCCAATGACTTAATAGCCAGCTATCAACATTCCAATCAACAACTAGAGAACAGCAAAAAAGATGATTAGGGATCTGGGGGCTAAAATATATAACGAATGATTGCTAGAATTGGGTATGTCTAATTTAATGAAAAGAAGGAGTGAAGTACATGATAGCAGTGCTCCAATATCTCAGGGGTTCCCACAAAAAACAGGGAGTCAAGCTATTTTCCAAAGCACCTGAAGGCAGGACAAGAAGGAAACTAATCAAGGAGAGAAGCAACCTAGAACTAAAGAGAACTTTCCTGACAGAACAATTAATCAGTGGAACAACTTGGCTCCAGAAGAAGAAATTGGACAACAATTTTTCTGAAATCTTATAGTGTTTCCTGCCTGAGCAGGGAGATGAAGACTTCTAATGTCCCTTCCAACTTTGTTATTCTGTTAAGTAAAAAGCCACACACAACCAGGCACCACACATATACTACACATAGAATAGCCCAAAGCATACATTCTAGTAGACAGAAGGTCCCTGAGGATAAGCTCCAGCATGACTCCAAAATTTCAGAAGATTCAACCTCTGATTCTGGTGACTGAACCAGTTTGGGTTTATTATTTTATTATCCCATATCTTTTGGAATATACTGATTCATTCCAGAATCAGAATGTCATAAGTTTTGCTGTTTGTGAGGTAGAGTGGAAAAAGTTAAGTGTGTAGTCTTAGCAAGGACGACATTTTTTGCCCCATATCCCACATGCTGCAAGATGCCCAAGATAGCCAATAACAGATGGTTGGATTTGCCTTCTTTGAGTGTCACTGTGTTTGATATCTACAATGAAGGAAGTCTCTGTGTTTGAACCGTTGGTCTATGAAGACTATTTTACACATGCAACTGAATTGCTTGCTGTTGTGCCCATCAAATTAAAATGCATGTATAAATTAAAGGTAAGGCATGGCTCAGAGTCTTAAAACCTTTATGAAGGATATCCATATGGAGATATGGAAGAAGCAACATTTGGCTCAGAGTGACCATCTGGATGACAGCAATTAAAAAAATGAAACTGTGCTCCCTCTTCGCCATAAAAGTTTAGCTGTGGGCATATTTGCTTTTGATCAGGTGTTTTTTTTTTCATTTCACAAGGATGATATTGAGAATAGGGTGGGGAAAAACCACTCTGAGCAGGATATAATGTCAGAATGGGAGGCTGATGAAGTCAGAAAGGCCTTAGAAAATAAAGAAGCAAAACGTTTCCCCCATAAGTTTTAAACTTGAAGATTTTTTTCCTAAGATTTTAAACTAGTCCTTCCCTGAGTGCGATTCCCCGTAAAAATTGGATGGACTTTAAAATTGCCAAGCAATCTGCTTCCTCCTGCATTCTGACAAAATCAGATTTGACAGACTTCCATGGGGCCTGATCCTGTGGAGATGAGCAAAATCTGTGGCGGCCAAGAATTGCATTTGAATTCAGGAGGGTTGCGTGGAAATGCAAAGTAGTATTATAGTATTTAGGGTGAAAACATAGCACAAGTAAGTGAGGCTGCATCACACATATGGGAGGAACATTTTTTCCTTTTGGATCTGTGGAGTGGACTTTTGAAGATTTAAAAAAAAATTATTTTAAGTCTAAGCCTGTTTTGAATCATTGTGTTATAGTTTTATCTGTTTTTCCACGATCCCAACAATGAACAACAGACTGTGTGATGGTTCCATCGATTGCTGACTTACAGGAGGAGGAGGAGTCAGACCCGAGCCATTTGCAAAGGATCCTACCGTCCCCAGGAGTGTGCAGAGAGCCGAGAGATGGAGGAGGACACAGTTTTTCAGGCATCAGGGGGCTCAATAAACCAGATGGACAGCTGTCCCTCAAGAAGAGGAAGAAGAAGCTCAGCTGCTGCCAGTTAACACTGACAATCAGCAACAGGCTGCCTCTGATGAGGAACAGGTGCCACTCCTGCATGGCGTGAAGAACAGAGAGAGGGGAAGTTCAAAAGAAGTCAGCGAAGCTGCTGGCAAAGAAGCAACCTCATCCCTCCTAATGAGCAACACCAGGTTGTGATTTACTTAGGCACATGGGAAGAAGCAGTTGTCCATTCCTTTTCTTGTGCATCATCTTCAGCTCCATGCTTCCTGTATCCTGATTTTGTGCCGTGGTCCTTGGGTTTCGCTTGTGGGCTTTTCTGGGACTGGCTTGAATTTGGACAAAGATTTGGACTTGGATTTATATCTGGATTCAGACTCAGGGAATTTCCTGGTTGAGTGTGTTTCCTTAAGGACTTACTGCTTCAGATGTGTGTGTGTGTGTGTGTGTGTGTGTGTGTGTGTGCCTAGTCACTGAACTACTTGGGAAAGTAGTTTGTGACTTGGGGGATTTTTGAAGATATTGTAGAACAAGTAGAGTGGTGCAATCCTTTACTTACAACTAACTATTGTCGTGGTGTGACTTGGGTCAGAACACATTGGTACTTTTCCAAAGTCATGAATGTAAGAAGCTATTGATGTTCTGGAAGTTACAAACTTGGGTTAAGTGCCCTGTGGGCATGAGTTACCTTTCTCTGCCATAAGTCATTGTCACAAATTTATTAACACTCAAGCAGGGGTTATGTTGTTGTGATTTTTAACATGCCTAAACATGCCACTAGTGAGGTGAATTCTGCAGTATGGCCATTTTAAACAGTCCAAATAAATTTCTTGTATCCTGTGACAGATTTGTGGGTGTTTGATAAGCTTTCTTCTAGGGACAGGAATTCAAAAAAAATAACCCTTTTCTGATGAACATTGGAAAGGATTGCTGGGAGGTCTACTTTTGCAATATTTTGAAAACATAAGGGTCCTCCAATTTATGCTCTCTGGTGCATAATTCAGCTTAGTTAGTACAGATAACTAGCAGTATCCCTCCAGATTTAGCCAAGCCAAGTGAAAGCATCTACCTGATCTTGAAAAAATGAAGTCAGACCCCCAGTGGTACCTGTGGTGGTAGATCACCAAAACAAAAACAAAACAAAACAGAGCTGTAATATACATAATATTAGCTGTAATATATATTAAGCTGAAAACACCAGCCTGAAGATGGTGAATGGGACCTCGTCGAAATGTCGCCAAGATATTCTCAATCTTACACGGGAAAAGACACACCAAGACCTGCATATATATGTGTGTATGTGTGTTTTCGTAGATTTTTACAGGTACAGGTATGCAGATCTTGGCGTGTTCGGTTCTTTTCTTGTGTAAGATTGAGAGTATCTTGGCAACATTTCAATGAGATCCCACTCACCATCTTCAGGCTGGTGCTTTCGGCTTCGTGCTTGTGTGAGCAAAGCGTGATCGGAGCTGCAGTCTCCCTATATATACTGGTGGGAAGGTTGGCTGTGTTGTCATTTCTTGATTGGTTGATGGAGTTGGTGTTTGCAGATTGGCTGGCTTTTTCGTAAGATATATTCATATATATGTTAGAAATAAAAAAGTAACTTATGAAAAAAATAATGGCAAGCCATTTCCAAAGATGCTGAGATTCTGGAAAGGGTGCAGAGAAGAGCAATAAAGATGATTAGGGGCAGAGGCTAAAACATATGAAGAATGGTTGCAGGAAATGGGTGAGTCTACTCTACTGAAAAGAAGGACTGGGATGACATGATGCAGTGTTTCAATATTTGAGGGGTTCTTACAAAGATGAGGGGGGTCAACCAAAGCAATTGGTTGACTCCCTCATCTTTGGGTCAACCAATTTTCCAAAGCACCAGAAGGCAGGACAAGAAGCAATAGATGGAGACTAATTAAGGACAGAATGTATCTAGAACTAAGGAGAAATTTCCTGACAATGAGAACAATTAACCAGTGGAATGGCTGGCCTTCAGAAGTTGTAGGTGCTTCAATACTGTAGAGACTGGACAGCCATTTGCCCAGAATGGTATTGGGTTTCCTGCTTGAGCAGGGAGTTGGACTAGAAGATCTTCAAGGTCCCTTCCAACTCTATTATTCTGTTGCTGTCAGGAATGCTACCTGAATGTATCAGTGCTGTCACGGGAGTTCAGCACAATGTGAAGGTGATTTACTGTTCCTTCTACCCTCTAGATATCATATGAAGGAAGGAATTATATCATTTCCACCAGATTTACAGTATAGATACTTGGCTTGGTTTTTCTTTTGTTCAAATTATAATTCAGTTGCCCAGTCCTTGTACATTCCCATGGTAGTTCCATCTTTCAGACCATCAGTTCTGCCTCTATTACTGATTAGTTCATTGAGGTACAAAGCATGTAGTTAATATTTAAATATAAGCTTGTGGGAAAGAAGAAAAAGACCAGAAAAGCTTACTGTTATTAGGCATGTAAAGAGAAGACAATGAAAGGGCTGAAAAATCTTCTGGGTCACCTGGAATTCTAATATGGTAGAAACATCCATGAACAACAAACAGGAGGTGTCTGTTGAGATTTTTAGCAGCTTTCTTAAACTGCATCTGCAGTTCTCTCCTTGTCATTTAATACCATCTGGGACAGATGCAGAAACAATGCCGTTGTTTTTCAAGGACAAAAAAGGTGTCACATTTATAATGCTTGAAAGCAATGACTGATATACAGGTAATGAAGCAAAGATAGATTCTCTCCCTTTTATAGATGTTTGGAAAATGAAGAGGAGTTCTAACTATATAATCCTTTTATTGTCACAAGGGTTCCTCCCTCCAGGTGTGAGCTATTTGGAAATCCTATTTCCAAATTAGATTTCTAAGATTGTAAATAAATACAATGCATTAAAAAAAAAACTCAGTTGTGTATTCTGTATACCTTCTGTGCAATTCTGTTATCTTGAAAGAAAAATAAAATTCATACGGCTTGTGTATTTCATTCCAAGCTGTCTACTCAAGTTAAGGAAAAAGGAAGAATGGATGTTGGAAAGGAATACAACATGTACATCTATCTTTCTGCAGTGAACAGATTCTGAATAATATTTTAATTAGCTGTGAAGAATGATTCAAGTGATGGAAACCTTAAATTAAGATCAAAGCTATACTCAATAATTATATGCTATGGTTTATCTCAATCATAATGATTCTCAATCATCCAGGTCATGATTGTCCCAAATTAGAAATGAAGAAACTTCTTGAATAAGAAGCAAAACATTTCCAAGGAAAAACCCAAGAAAGTCCTCTTGCATTTTGGAAAAACATTTGGAACATATAGGCTGTGATTGTTGAACTACATTTCTCACAATTCATCATTATTGACCATACTGGTTGGAGCTGATGGAAATTGTAAGGCAACTGTAACTGGAGGCCATATTCCCTATTCTCAAATCAGAAAATTGATGTCAAAATGCCGGCAGTTACCCCCATTTAAATCATGAGTCTTGAGCCAAACTTCCAAAACTGAAAAAGGATTTATTGGGAATTAAACTGTCCAGCACTACCTGGGTATAGCCAACTCTGACACACATAATTCATTGTTATCCCTGACCCTGTTTTCCCCCCCATTCCCTGAGTGTATCATAATTCATATTCTCCAATGGGACACATCCATAGCCAAGAGTCATCAATCATGCTCTCCAGTTAGAATTTTGCACAGCAGAAACTTCAGTCACCTTGTTACTCTATTTGAAAACATTTATGGAATACAATTTCGGTTTGTAAGCTGCTGCACTGCTCCCACCTCCCTTTCTGTTGGCAACTCTAAAAAGACTATAGAAATATTTTATGAGTCGACAATTGATATATGTGTAATGATAACTATATATGCAGAAAACATCATTCAACTTAAATCATGTAATAAAGACACTGAAATGGGATTGGTCACTTTGCTATGTTTGACATCTACATTTTTATTGTTTTTTTTTTAAATGCCTGGGACTTATATAATGTTCTTTATGAAGAGGTAAGATTGCATAACCAGAAATTAATTCAGTTTTCAAAAAAGATAAGTACATAAATAATATATACCATGAATGACCTTGTTTTGTTCAAAGGAGTCCAAAACCAAATTAAAACCCAGGCAGAATCTTAGCTAAGGAACTAGAAAAGGAAACAACTTGACCAGTTTGGAGTGACCATTTAAAGTGGAATAAATGTTTTTTTTGTGTGGTGCAGTGAAAGCTCTCAAGTAAAATGCAACTCTGTCGTCTTTTATATCTCGATTTGTTTTCAGAGTTTTGTATTCAGCATTTTGTACTGTTTTTCATAGCATTCTGCTCTCTGCACCAAGAAATGCTCAAGAAAGATATTACTCTTTTGGGAGTAAAGTGTGATTCTTCTAAAGGTGTTTTATTAGTGTAACAGCCTTAAAGCACCATAGAATTACTGAAATCCTGCCTTCTAATAGCTGTTGTTTACTATCCTGTTTATTTATTTTACCAGCTTTATTTCTCTGACTACAGTCTACAAACCACTTATTCAAAAAACCCTCCTGCAGCTTCCAGCATGAAGATAGGAGTTCCACTGTCTTCCAGTAAATACTGTCTAGAGCACAAGTGGTAGCAATTTCACCAGAGGTGGTATTCAGCAGGTTCTGACCAGTTCTGGAGAACCGATAGCGGAAATTTTGAATAGTTTGGAGAACCAGCAAATACCACCCTTGACTGGAGATTTTACAGTATCCTTCCCCCTGCCACACCCACCAAGCCATGCCCACAGAACTGGTAGTAAAAAAATTTGAATCCCACCACTGAATTTCACTCTCAATTTGGGAATCTCTTTTAAATGCATGAGTAGATGTTGAAAATTGCAGTTAGTAAAATTAAATAGTAGGATATCCTGTTATAAATTTTAATATCAAAGTCAGATAGCAAGTGTCGGGTTATAAGTATAGGATTTTGTTCAACATCTATATGAAACCGCTGGGCGAGATCATCCGTGGTCTTGGGGTGAAGTGTCATCTCTATGCAGATGACACCCAGTTATACATCTCCACCCCGGACCACCCCAACGATGCTGTGGGGGCTATGTCCAGGTGCCTGGAGGCCGTGCGGGATTGGATGGGCGGGAACAGGCTCCGGCTCAACCCATCCAAGACCGAGTGGCTGTGGTTTCCGGCGTCCCGATATAGCCAGTTGACTCCGTCGCTGGCTATTGGGGGGGAAATTTTGCCCCCCACAGAGAGGGCTCGCAATCTGGGAGTCCTCCTGGATGTGCGGCTGTCGCTTGAACACCATGTCGCGGCCGTCTCCAGGGGGGCATTTCATCAGATCCGTCGGATCTACCGGTTGCGGCCCTTTCTGGATCGGGACGCCTTGCGCACGGTCACTCAGGCCCTGGTCACCTCTCGCCTGGACTATTGTAATGCCCTCTACATGGGGCTCCCTGCGGGGAGCATCTGGAGACTCCAACTGGTGCAGAATGCGGCCGCGCGGGTGATCATGGGGGCGTCACGTAGCGCCCACGTGACGCCTCTCCTGCGCGAGCTGCATTGGCTGCCAGTGGCTTTCCGGGTTCGCTTTAAGGTTCTGGTTCTGACCTTTAGGGCGATCCATGGCATTGGACCAGGTTACCTACAGGACCGCATCCTACCGGTGATCTCCAGCAGACCAGTGCGATCACACAGGGAAGGCCTTCTCCGGGTTCCGTCGGCTACCATGTGCCGCCTGGCGGTCCCAAGGGGTAGGGCCTTCTCTGTGGCGGCCCCTGCCCTCTGGAATACTCTGCCACCGGAACTGCGTACCGTCATGGACCTGAGGTCCTTCAGGCGCGCGCTGAAGACCTGGCTTTTCGAGCAGGCCGGCCTGGGCTGAGAGAGGGTTTTAATGTGTCTCCATTAATTTTAATTAGGGGGTTTTAAGGGGGTGGGGTGGGCTTTTTATTCGGCCTAATCTAATTTAATCTTTTTCTTAACTTTTGTATTGTTGGGGTTTTTAGATTGGCTGTACACCGCCCTGAGTCCCTAGGGAGAAGGGCGGTATAAAAGTTAAATAAATAAATAAATAAATAAATAATTTTTTTATTTGTATATTATATTTACGGGGATTGTAAATTTATCTTTGCGTGTGTTGATTTTTGTAGTGTTGAGTATTTTTTTTAAACTTTTTAAACACAACTTAATACTGGTTAGGATTGGATTGGGTTGGGATATACTTTATTAATATGTTATTTATCTTCCTTCTTTGCTTCTGAAAGTTAACTGCCTGATAATTAAGAAAGGGCCCACATTGCAAATAGAAATATAAAATTGCCCCAATGTCAGAAGTTTCATGTTTTTACTAATTTGGGAAAGTTTTTTTTAACATTGTAGTCATTGCAAATCTATAATAAAGATTCCTTTCACCCTTTAAAATATTATTTCCATTTAAGATGTCTGCCCCTTTAAGACTCAAGGTTTTCAATGGGAAGGCTATGTGTAATGTAAAATCATTAGACTCTGGCAATATTATCCCAAATTTATTACAAAATTAATCTATTGCCCTTTCAGATGGATTTTGTTACAGCTGCAGATGTCAGCTTCTCCAGAGTGGTCAATAGTGAAAAATGCTGGTAGTTGTAGCTCAAGAATATCTGGAAAACCACAGGTTCCCCACTCCTGGTCTAAACTGAGTTGTTGAAAACCTAGAATGATAGGTTGAAGAGGATATTGGAAGTCTTCTAGTCCAACCCCCTGCTTAAGCATGAGACACTATACAATTTCAGACAAATGGCTGTCTGGTCTTTTCTTGAAACCCTCTAGTGATGGAACATCTACAACTTCTAGAGGTAAGCCATTCCACTTATTCATTGTTCTCATTGTCAGGAAAGTTCTCCTTAATTCTAGATTGGATCTTTCTTTAATGGTCTCCCACCCATTACTTCTGATCTGTCTTCAAGGGGAATAGGTCAATCCCCTCTTCTCTGTGACAGCCCCTCAAGTACTGGAGGACTGCTAACATATCAGCCCTAGTCCTTCTTTTAATTAGGCTAGACATGCTTAGATCTTTCAGTATGGTTTAGCCTCAAGACCCCTTGCCATCTTTGCTGGTCTTCTCTGCATTCTTTCTATGTTCTCAATTTCTTGCTTTGTACATGGTGAAAACATAAATTCTGTTTAGGATACTTTTAAGAAACCTATTTCTATAGGTTGTACTCAGATTTACTAATAGATGTATGTTTGTTAGAATAAATGTGTTCTGGATTGGTTATATTTGAAATACTTACTGTTCATTGGTCTACATTCCGGCGGGAGATCCTCGCCCCGTCATTGGCTGACTTAGGCGCGGGAGCCCTTTAAAAGAAGGGCTGCCGTGCCGCCGAGCCAGTCGGTGTTCCTGTAAATAAACAAAAAGACTGAATCACTAACCGTGTGTGCCTCGTTATTGCCGCTCCAAAACACTGGCGACGAAGGTGGGATCGAGGCAACACGTTTAGAGAGTGAATAGCGGCGGAGAGCGAGCGGCATCATGTCCGGAAGCAACGCCCCGCCAGAGAAATTCAATCCGGCAAAGGAGGAATGGCAGACGTATGTGGACCGCTTCCTCATGTTTTTGGAGAGTAGCGATCTGAGCGGAGTGTCGGATCATCGGAAGAGAGCGGTTTTCTTGACCCACTGCGGCCAAGCCGTTTTTCGGATGGCAAAGGCGTTAGCGTCTCCAATCGATGTCAAAACGCTAACCTGGCCCGAGCTAGAAAAGATCCTGCGAAAACACTACGCTCCCACAGTCTCCTGCCTGATTAAGCGCCATGAGTTTTACCTCCGGAATCAAAAAGAAGGTGAACCTATCGCTGATTTCGTGGCAGATTTAAGAGAAATAGGAGGGGAGTGCGAATTCTCAGATTTCAACGAGGCTCTGAGAGACCGGATCGTATTAGGCTTAAAAGATCCAATATTGCAGAGTAAGTTACTAAACCGACCCAAGATAACAGCCACAGAGGCCATTGAAGAAGCCACCGCAGCCGAAGCTGCTCACAAATCGGCGGCAAGAATGAAACAGATTAATCAAGCTGCACACCACAATCCCAAAGAGGCCACCAAAACTGAAGACGAACGGGGAAAAACCTCAACACACTACGAGGATCTGGAAACTGAGACCAGTAGTGAAGAAGACGAGGTTTGCCACCTAAAAGCCACGAGAGGGAAAAAAGAGCGGGCAAACAGGCGGTTTGATTTTGAATGCAACCGTTGTGGTGGAAACCACCCCAGATCAGAGTGCCGTTTCGTAGACGCAATATGCAGAAAGTGTGAAAAGAAAGGGCACATCGCAAGAGTATGCAGAGCCAGATCAAGCTACAGCCCCAGGCGGAGAGAAAGTCCTCCTCCAAGAGAGAGAGAAAAGAAAACAAGCAACCATTGGAGCCAGGAAGGAAGGAATAGAAAATTTAAGGAGTCATCTTACAAGAAAGAAGAAACTCACCAAACAGTAATAATTGGACACTCTAATACAAAAAAACGTTAAAAAAGTCCACGTTCAAGTAAGAATTGAAGGAAAAAATTGTGAAATGGAAGTGGACTCGGGATCATTCCTTTCCATGGTCTCATGGGACACTATCAAAGACTTGATCCCAGACATACGGCGAAGCGAACTAGACAAACAGAACTTAACGCTTAAAGACTACCAGGGAAACAAAA
Source organism: Bungarus multicinctus (assembly GCA_023653725.1). Classification (NCBI taxonomy): domain Eukaryota; kingdom Metazoa; phylum Chordata; class Lepidosauria; order Squamata; family Elapidae; genus Bungarus; species Bungarus multicinctus. The sequence goes on from CM042851.1 coordinate 34,814,937, forward strand.
TTCCGGTAGTAGGAATTGGACATTTCCAGGTAACCTTCAAAAACCACACCGAGATTCTTCCCCTAACAATTGTGGACCGGAACAGACCAAGCCTTTTAGGACTGGAATGGTTCGAACCGCTTGGAATAGGGATGACCGGTATCAACCATATTACAGACGCTGACTGGGAGGCAGACCTCATTCAAGAATTCCAGGACCTGTTCAGCGAAGAATTAGGCAAGTACCGGGGTAACCCGATATCTTTTAACATAGACCCTAAGGTAGCCCCAATTAGACTAAAGGCAAGACGGGTACCTTTTGCTTTAAAGCCAAAAATAGAAGAACAACTGGATAAATTAGTTAAGCAAGGGGTCCTCGAACCAGTTGACCACGCTAAATGGGAGACCCCTATAGTGACCCCTATAAAAGCGGACGAGTCGGTTCGTATTTGTGGGGACTATAAGGCGACCCTTAACCATGCATTACAACAGAGCGCATACCCTGTGCCTGTCGTACAACATTTGTTACATTCTATCAAAGGCGGAAAAATTTTCGCTAAACTCGATTTGGCTCAGGCTTACCAGCAACTGCCCGTTGACGAAAAAACAGCTGAAGCCCAAACTATTGTGACACACCGGGGCGCCTTTAAATGTAATCGCCTCCAATTTGGCGTTAGCGTGGCACCTGGCATTTTTCAATCTCTTATGGAACGCCTCCTTCAAGGAATTCCAGGGGTCATCCCATATTTCGATGACATCCTGATTGCAGCTAAACACAAATTGCAACTGCGAGACCGCCTAAGAAAAGTGCTTACCAAATTTACTGAGGCTGGTTTAAAAGTCAAAAAAGACAAATGCACCCTAATCACAGACAAAATAGAATTCTTGGGATACCAAATCGATGGCAACGGCATCCACCCAACAGCAGGAAAAACCCGTGCCATCAAAAATGCCCCCAACCCAACTAACAAAGCTGACCTACAAGCCTTCCTATGGTTAATAAACTTTTATCATGTCTTTTTGCCCCAGAAAGCCACGGTGGCGGAACCCTTGCATAGACTTTTGAACAAAGACACGTTGTGGAAGTGGGGAAATCGGGAAGAAACAGCATTTAACAAAATTAAAGACATGATCACTTCAGCAAAGGTACTAATACAATATAACGAGACTTTGCCATTGTTATTAACTTGTGATGCCTCGCCTTTTGGGATCGGAGCTGTCCTGAGCCACCTTCTACCTAACGGCAGAGAGGCTCCGATTGCCTTCTATTCAAAAACCCTGTCTAAAAGCCAAAGAAATTACAGTCAACTGGACAAGGAGGCACTAGCCATAATTTCTGGTATTAAACGTTTCCATGAATACCTGTATGGCCGACCATTTTCTATTATCACCGACCACAAACCCCTACTAGGTATTCTGGCGGGAGACAAACAAACCCCTCACATTTTATCACCCAGAATGACAAGGTGGTCAGAATTCCTTGCCGCTTACAATTACACCTTGTCTTACCGTCCGGGTCCGTCCATCACGCACGCAGATGCTTTAAGTCGTTGCCCGTTACCAGACACTGATCCTGAACCAAACCCCAGCACCTCAACATTTTTGATTGAAACCCTGCCAGACCTCCCGATGACAGCAGCAGACATCGCGCACGAAACCTCTAACGACCTCCTACTGCATACCGTGAGTAGGTGGATCATAAAGGGATGGCCAGACTCTGATTTACAAGAACATTACAAACCATTTAAACAGAGACAAATGGAACTTTCCGTGCTAAAGGGTTGTGTACTATGGGGGGATCGAGTGGTCATTCCACTAAAACTTCGAAATTCCATATTGAGGCTATTGCATGAGGGACACCCCGGGGTGGTGAAAATGAAAAGTTTAGCCAGGAGTTATGTATGGTGGCCTGGGTTAGACAAGGATGTTACCGACTGGGTCGCGGGTTGCCAGCCCTGCCAGACATCCCGGCCCTCACCCCCAAAGGCTCCAGCCACTGAGTGGGATCTACCTAGGGGCCCTTGGTCTAGAATCCACATAGATTTTGCGGGTCCGACTAAGGGGCATACCTTCTTGATTCTGGTAGACGCTTATTCAAACTGGCTAGAAGTAAGCCTAATGAAATCAACCTCTTGCGAGGCTGTCATACGACAGCTCAGTCAATGGTTTGCCACCCACGGATTACCAGACGTCCTGGTCTCTGACAACGGCCCTCAATTCACGGCTACAGAATTTGAGGGTTATTTAGCAAGCTTGGGCATACGCCATGCCCTAACCGCGCCGGCACATCCGGCAGCGAATGGACGGGCCGAACGCATGGTCCAGTTTACCAAGGAGACCCTTCTTAAGTTAGACCAGGGCCCTATACAAGCACGCATCGACAAATTATTATTTATCCAACACACTACACCTAGTAGCACTACTAACAAAACTCCTGCTGAATTACTTATGGGGAGGAAATTACGTTCCCCTCTAGATAGACTACACCCTACATACTCTACAGACAAGCCTCTAGATTCTTCAACCAGAGTCCGAACATTCCGAATTGGGGATTTAGTTTACGCTAAAAACCTGGTAGGGCACCCCTTATGGGTGCCAGCCACCATCACACATCTAACCGGACCACGTTCTTACCGGCTTACCACTTCTGATGGCAAAAGCTGGAAGCGACACATCGACCAACTTAGAACTCGCACCCTTCCCAGACCTTGAGATTTTCCTGGGGGGGAAGGGGAGCAACCACCAAGCAATCAAGATAAGGAAAGCCCACTAACAAACAATGACGCCCTAACTCACACACACACACCCTCAAATCTAGCTCCGGTCGGGTCTCGCTGCTACGCACCTGATCCTGGAGAACGTCCCGCTGAAACATCTGACAGGACCGACGATAATCCAGGCCGGGCAGGGAGCGGCATGGCCACATCAACTAGCCTAGCTAGGCCCGTTGGTAGTGACGCAGCCGGCTCGACCTGCTCGAAGTTTCCAGGGCCGGAGGCGAGAGGAGCAACAGGTCCTTCCGCACCAGCCGATAGCAACGACTCAACTGAGCCGCGCAGGTCCAGTCGGACCCACAGGAGCCCCGCCTATCTACGTGATTACGTAACATAGGCGTGGCTCCTGATTGGTCAGACTGGACCAAGGAGGGAGGGGTGTTCTGGATTGGTTATATTTGAAATACTTACTGTTCATTGGTCTACATTCCGGCGGGAGATCCTCGCCCCGTCATTGGCTGACTTAGGCGCGGGAGCCCTTTAAAAGAAGGGCTGCTGCGCCGCCGAGCCAGTCGGTGTTCCTGTAAATAAACAAAAAGACTGAATCACTAACCGTGTGTGCCTCGTTATTGCCGCTCCAAAACAAAATGTACAAAAATCAGTAAGTCTAAGGTTGATCATTAATCTTTCTGTGGGTTTAAACCAGTATGACCTAACACAACATTCTTACTTTTTGGTATTCTTTCATCCCCTTTGTTATTTCAGGCCCTGTCTGGAACATTCAAGTTATAATAGCAGTTTGAAAACACCCAGCAGTCTAAGGCAGATATGAATGTATGATATTTTAAACACTAGTTTTAGACCTAGATGTGACCAGTGTGTAAGTATGGCATACAGCTGCTATTTATTTACAATAATGAGGGCCACATGATTTTTCTCACACAGAAACACTATAGGTACTCTCTTTTCTATTTTCTGTGCTGGATGCCAGATGAAGCTATTCTATACTTTATCTAAAGCATTTGAGAAGCTAACAGGAGCTTGCAGGGAGAAAATAAATATCATTGTGTGTACTAAAACTCTAAACAATAATTGAACCAGAAAATACTTTAAACATTTTTGGTTTAAATATAGAACTGGGTATTGTAAGAGAATGACCGTATCTTTTTCTCAAGCATAGGAATTAGTTATGTTCTAAAACATTCAAGAAATGTAGAAAGTTTGGATTGGAAAAAAACATGCAAATGTCAATCTTAACTGATTTTGTTGTTTATAAAAACCTTTAAATTTGCTTTAACCCATTTCTCAATCAGTTCCCACATTTCAAATAAGTTCACACAGGATTAAATATCCCCCATACAACAAAATTCCAACATGTATATTTCTGTAAGATTTTTTAAAATCAAAGTGCAATGGTGCACTTTCAAAAACATTTCTATTTCATGTGCTTTTTTGACTAATTATGCCTTTTTATTTGTAACTTTTAAATAGAGTATGGAATTGTAAAACTGAAGAAAATACAATTATAGATTGTATTTCTTTTTTAGCCCATGTATTGGTTTCCCAATGGCTTTAAAGTTTAAAAGAGATAATTACTTACATTTATAATTAGCTTAATACTTAACTTTTAAGGCGAAACAAGAGGTCATTTGAGAAGCTTTTTGGAAAGAGGTCAAGAGAAACACTACCAATATTATCTAGCGCACAGCAGCAACGGTGTCTAATTCTAGACTGTGTTTTGTAATAAGCCTCCAGTGGCATTCAAATGACCAAACTGTCCGAAAGAAAAAAATAATGAGAAGGGCTCAAAGCAGAGATGGTATTCTTCAGGTTCTGACCAGTTCTGGAGAACTGGTAGTGGAAATTTTGAGTAGTTCAGAGAATTGGCAAATGCCACCTCTGACTGGAGATTTTAGAGGATCCTTCCCCTGCCATGCCCACTAAGCCACGCCCACAGAACCGGTAGTTAAAAAAAAAATTGAATCCCACCACTGGCTCAAAGCTATCATGAAACTGGGCAAAACTGCTCAAGATCCATTGATCTGTTTCAAATTGTTTAAGGCACAGCAAACAAAGAAGATCAAAGGCTTCCCCTGGAATAAAAACAAAGCTACATTATATGATTTCAAAGATCTGGTTTTTTTAAAAAAATATATATTTTTTCAGTATTCCCCAAAGTACTTTTCTAATTTTTTTTTCCAGAGAATAAAAAGCAAATATGGTTTGAAGGAAGAATGCATGGTTTAGAAATCCTGAACCACTTAATGCAAACTTAATCAGATCTGAATTATTTTTGTTAAATAAATAGGAAATGAATTAAGGCCAAGTTCCAATGAATTCAGTGTGTTTAATCTCTATATAATTACATCATGGTCCAAATAGAATAACAAAATAACAAAGGGACTTTGGGGGTCTTCTAGTCCAATTCTCTGCTCAACCAAGAGACCCAATACTATTTCAGACAAATGGCTATCCAATCTCTTCTTAAAAGCCTCCAGGATGAAGCACCCACAACTTCTAAAAGTAAGCCATTCCACCAATTAATTGTTCTCATTTTTTAGGAAATTTCTCCTTAGTTCCATCCATTGCTTCTTGTGCTGCCTTTTGGTGCTTTAGAAAATAGGTTGAGTCCCTCTTCTTTGTGGCAACCCCTGAGATATTGGAAAATTGCTATGTCACCTTTAGTCCTTCTTTTCACTAGACTAGACATATCCAATTCTTGCACCATTCTTCATCCAGCCCCCTAATCATCTTTATTGCTCTTCTCTGCACTCCTTCTAGAGTCTTCTCATTTTTATAATGAGATGACCAAAACTGGATGCAATATTCCAAGTCTGGTATTCCAGTTTGAAACAGTTCAAATGTTTCAATTAGTCTATTCACTTCTTAATCTCTAGGCATAGATTGCACAATGATTTGGTTAGGCGTGTACAAGCCATGAAAAATTCTAGCTATGCTGTGATTTTTGAATAAAGGAATGATAAAATCATTGGCAAATAAATTCTTCATTTCCCCCTTGTTCAAATTCTTTGGTGGCAGATTTAGCTTTAAGATATAAATGATAAAAAGAGAGATCAGAATATTGTATAATATAAGTTCCAGAGCTGTAACTAATCTCAACTATAACCCCAACTCTATCATGGAGTATAGCTCAGAGTTGTATGAGGGAGGGGTTCTTCCCTGGGGAGCAAAGAGATGATATAGCTTGGAATTTTTAGTAAGAAAAAGAATGAATGCTCCCCCAACTCATTATATATCTAACTAGTCGGTTGGATACCCATGCTTCGCTACGGAACTATGTGATTGGGCTTGATAAATTGACAGTTAAAGCTTGAACCTTAATGAGTAGTTACAATTGGCCTCTTCTCTTCACTTCTCCCCCTCAGGTTTGCCCCCAGAAGCCATTCCTCTCCTCTCCCCTTCTCTCCCTCAGGCTTGCCCCACAGAGGCCTTATGTCATCCCCTTCTCTCCCTTTTAGGTGGAGAGGGGGAATAGATTGTCTAAACTCCCAGCCCGCAGGTTGGATGAGTCACATGCTGGCCACACCCACGCCCAGGTGGCAGTTGGAATAGATTTCTTTTCAGGTGGGGCGGGAGAATAGAACATCTAACTTCTTAGCATTACAGCGTGTTAATAATAATATAAGAAATACTAATGATCTGATGGTCATTTTAAAAAAATCCTTTCTTAGTGAGCACCTAGAAGCCAAGAGGAACATATGTGCCAAATTTCAAGTTTGTAGGCTTTATGGTTCTGGAGATTTCGTGATGATGCATGAGTGGTATTTTACTTTTTATATATATATAGATATACAAAGTGTATACTATAATATATACAGGGTATATCTAATATTTATGCAGATAAGTACTTTAGTCTGGCAAGATTTCTGTCTTCAGGGAAGCAACAATAAAACTACTCTGAAGTGTGGTTCTCGGTTCCTTGGGCCTGACAAAATCAGAACCATTCTGAAAAGTTTTGCATGAAAAATAAGTCATGTTTTTCTGTGTTATTAAGATCTTATCTGGGACTAAAATAAGATGGCAATGAAGTCTACTGTATTCAACCCTAACAAATGTAACAATTGGAAGCAATGAGCAAATCATGGCTACTGGCTTAATCTCTTGTAGTGCTATTAATTCAAAATGTCTTCATAAGAAATAAATGTAAGCCTTTTGTATTCTTACACTTTTCTGCTATAGTTTCCTTGACAAAGAGAAACAAAGCAGAAACCAAAGCAGGATTGCTTGAAAGAAGAAAAAAGTCCCCTTGTTTATTTTGCTCTTCCAACTACTCCTGAGAAAATTTGGTTGTCCTGGACTTAAAAATGGTATCCCATCCTTGGTGCAATGATCAGCAAACCTCCAAATCAGGAAAAGAGAGAGGGAAATTTAAATGTCTTGCAGAATCATGGTTTTTCCCCATAATGCATTTCTTTTCTTTAAATAGAGACTGTAAACGATGACCAGATTGATCCTGAGGGAGGTGTCAATTGCATCATCAGACTACATTAAGTCCCTTCATGCCCATAAGAGAGCTAAATTTATCTTGAATTCCATTGACTCTTATCACTGATTGATTCCCCAATTTGTTTTGACTGTTAGTAGTTCAGATTCTTGTAGAGCAGTGATGTCAAACTCGATTTCATTGAGGGCTGCATCGTGGTTGTGTTTGACCTTGGGGGGCTGGAGTGGGCATGGCCAGCTTGATATCACTTGTGTTGGGGGTGCCTGTGGTGGCCTGACCATTCTGCCAGAGAAAATGGGCTCCCAAGCTCCGTTTTTGACTGCGATGACCTCCTGCAACCCTCTGTCAGTAAAAACGGAGCTTGGGAGGGGTGCGTGCAACCCTCCCAAGTTCCATTTCCACTGGCAGAGGCACCATGGGCTAGCCCTTCATTGTTTCCAGGACAGATTCATGTGCCAGATCTAAGCACCCTGCAGGCTGGATCTGGCCCCCGGGCCTTGAGTTTGACACCCTTGTTGTAGAGACTGTAAGCAAGCAATAAAACTGTATTCATTTAAAATGCCTTGACTCTTGATCATTCACCAGCATGAGACAATTGTTGTTAGAGAAAAAATAACGAACATTAACTTTGCAATATGGTTACTAAGTGGTTCATTCCCACTGGGATGCACAAATGTTTAATGGAGAAATATGGGAGATATTTATGATGTCCCTACCATACAGTAACACACTAAGATAAAAATGTCATTACGTCTTTTATGGCATCTTTCCTTGTGGTCTGAGAATATTGGCAGCTAACTAGGGCAACTGTTACTCTACATGAAATGAGCACAAATGAACTACGAGAGATTCCGTTGACCTTCCTAAAGCTCTTTTGGCATCCTTAGAATTTTCTCAGACACTTCAGCTGAGAATAAATGTTTAAACTATTTCCATGTACATTTTGGGGAAAATCCACCATTGTTGAAAAACTCCCATGAAGAACACTGCTAGTCTTATCAAAACAATGGTTTTCTCAAAAATCTGCCTATTGTTTGGGCCAACAAGCTATTCTTTTACAACCCCCATGCTTTGAATGTTGTTGATTTAAAAAGTAGTGATTCCAATTACAATAGAGCCAATTATTTTTGCAACGGCAGTTCCAAGAGACTCCAAAATGAGGTATACAATGGTTTTCAACAGTCAACCTCACTCATGTTAAAATTACTTGCAACCTTACACTTATAGTTTTCCATAGCAGGTTGGTAGCTTGAGATTAAGGCAACTGAAGTGTTTTATGTGCTTCAGTTACAATTGAAACAAACAGGAAGTCCTTTGCAAAGTGTTACGATTGCTTTAGTGCCTATGTTGCAATTTTTGAATAGCTGTAACATATGTTGAAATGTCAGGATGACACTGAAGAATCTAAATGTCATAATGCATTCTTTGATAGCTACATGTGAATGTTACTTTTATACCTGTGCAGGAAACAGCTGCCTCATTCCTTTTTTCTTCCAACAGGTGCAATGTGACAGATACTACAATACCTAATTTATTGTATTCCTCAGTTAGTGCATGAAGTACTTTCTGTCAGTTCCTAATTTTCTTATGAGCAGAATAAAGAAAGCCTTACAAGAAGTTTAATTTTACTTGGGCTTACAACTGTTCCCATATACAGATCAAGCTTTCCTGGGATTTAGCAGTATTCTCTGGAATTTAACCTACATAGGATACTCCCTTTTGTTCCATTTTCTGCTTTGTTACATTCACCAATGATTCCTAGAACCTTAAACGATGCACATGCTATACCTGTTATGCTTAAAGGGATCTTTATTGAGATTTCAATAATTACTCAAGTCTTGACCTGTAAAATGTTCTGGTATAACTTCAGTGTTTCAAAATAGCCATAATTTTTCTGGGTATTGCCTGGGATATGTAGCATATTAAAAGATTCTGAGCATTAACTATGTTTTACTTATACCAATTATCTTGTAAGCAATTGACAAATAAAATAAATAAATAAAAACAAATAAATTAACCTAATCTTGAGATTACCTATCTAGAGCCCATCCTAAACACCTCCCATAATGCTACCACAAGTTCTAGTCTTCATTCAGAGTTCATATAAATGTTACCAATATTTATAGAATATAGAATTTCTATATTAGAAATTCTATATAGAATTTATAGAGTTAGAAGGGATCTTGGAGGGCTTCTTATCTCCTGCTCAAGGAGGAAATCCTGCTTTCATTGCGTTGACCATGTACAAAGTAAAATTCTACTATTCGGAAGGTTATTGATTGATGGATTGAGTGACTTGATTTGATTTATACAGCCATCTATCTCGAGGATGTGAACAACAGCCTCCAAATGAAAAGCCAGCAGACCTCACCTAACCTCCTGGCCTGTGTCTGGGGGTGTTTGGGGGTGGGGGGTGGGGACAGCCAAATCTTTAGAGCAGGGATGTCAAGTTGGCGGCCCATGGGCCAATGCGTCACATGCAGGCCATGGCCACCCCAGCTCCGCGAGTGGGGAAAAACATCATAAAATGTCACATGACGGCAACATGATGCTGTGAGTTTGACACCTGTGCTTTAGAGTCTTATGAAAAGCCAACAGGATGGGGACCATCCAGGTCTCTGGGGCGATGTTGCTCCTCCGGGCAGGTGTTGCGACAGAGAAGGGTCCAACAAGATGGCATCACTTGATGGAAGGGATCTTCATGCTAAATGTGGCAGGATGGGCAGAAACAATGAGGGTCAACAGGATTGGAAAGGTTTGCACATAAGCTTCATAGATAAACATATGACTTGGTCTACAAAGGTGTCTAGTTGTTCTGAAAGAAAATAAAGGTTAATGAGAGGAAGATTGGTAGCTACAATATGAGTTAAGATTAGTTCCAGATACATAAATGTTTTGTGTGTGCCCATTTTCAGTATGGCCCATTTTATGAATGAAAAAGCCATTTTTGTTTGCATGCTTGACAACATATTCTAAAAATGTCAGATACCTTCAATGCCTTTTTCCCCTTCTCAAAAACAGGGGACACCTTAAATATCAGCATATTGAACTGATTTAGAATACATTAATTGCCATAAAAATACTGGCTCTTTGATTAAATATTGCCTTGCTCCTTAAGGGATGTTTAGCTGAGTTGCTCTGTATAGGAGCTAATGCACAAATATACTCTCTTACTTAGATATTCTGAAAGGTTTTGTATGTAAACAGATGGAGCTGCCATGTCTATAGCTTCTCCACAGCACCATTTACCAAAGTCTTAATTTATTGGGACCTCATGGAACAATAATGGAGCTCCTGCTACTATATAGGGTCCAATTTAACTTCTCATTAATGTTGACTGTACAGTAAGGTAGTAGATTATCCAAGCATACAAAGCACTGGAGGCTAAGAACTGAACCAGGGACAATCCAAGCTTATCTTCTGGTTCTTTTCTGCAGGAGAGTGTGATAATAGTGAAGTTGAATGGCCCAGCTGACAATCTTTGTTGGGAAATCTCTGTTCAAAATAGCCTTATAACCAGTCCATGGTTGATGGAATGGCAAAATGCACTTTCCCCCCCTATCCAAAGCTTTCATAACACTTCTCATTCTGCCCATGTCATACACCTGAATGGCATTGCACTCTGCTATTCATCAATTCTCCAAGATGTTCTTCTGAAGGATCCCCTCTCATTTCCTTGAGATGCTAGACGGAGATTTAGCCATAAGGAGCTTTTATCGTAACTATGAATAATGAACATTGCAGTAATGCATTTTCAGCAAAGATAACTTAATTCTCACCTAGTTCTGTTTGCACTATTGTGTTTGGTATTGACAGAGAAGATGTATCGGTCTGCTAAAATTAATTTCTTATACTTTCACAGCCCGGTAGACTTTTAAGACATTGCATGTGAGAATGGGCTCAATAGAGTGTCCATATAATGTTACAGAAAATAGATGAAGACATAATATTGTAAAATTTTGGAAGAACGCATAATTTTATTTACACATTAAACTTGTTATATCACCAGGTTATCTTAGCAACACATAGTTGAACATAAAACCAGATATATTAAAGCCAACAATTAAAAATTAAAACCAATGAAGGAAAGCACAATATAGGGCCTTAAAAATGTAATGAAAAGAAAAAGAAAGAGGTCAGTCCACTGAACTCAGAAGTAAATACTTGGGTTGGCTGCCAAGATGGCAGGATCTCAGGTTGTCATGGCAACAGGCCATAGCAGCTGTAGGCAAATTTCCTTGAATGTGGGAAAATCATGAAGAAATAGCCTGGACCAAGCTGTAAAGGGCTTTAAAGTGATAGTTAATAATGTATTTAACACTGGTATAACATGGCCTGAGGGACATGGTAGCTTAGTGGCTAAGATGCTGAGCTTGTTGATCAGAAAGATTGGCAGTTCAGCGGTTCAAATTCCTAGCACCGCGTAATGGAGTGAGCTCCCATTACTTGTCCCAGCTTCTGCCAACCTAGCAGTTTGAAAGCAAGTAAAAACGCAAGTAGAAAAATAGGGACCACTTTGGTGGGAAGGTAACAGCGTTCCATGCGCCTTCAGTGTTTAGTCATGCCAGCCACATGACCACAGAGACATTTTTGGACAGTGCTGGCTCTTCGGCTTTGAAACTGAAATGAGCACTGACCCCCAGAGCCGGAAATGACTAGCGCGTATGTGCGAGGGGAACCTTTACATTTACCTTAACATGGACTGTTTGGGTTTAAACACCAACCTGGTTGCTGAGTTCTGAAATCAGTTACAATGGGAGGCCATAAAGGAGCATAATATGATAGTAGCCAAGCCTTGGTCTGCTATGTCTGTTCTGAAAAAATTCAGATAACCATTAGATGGCAAGAAAGGGAGTGTTCTGTATCTCCCTACTGCCACCTTGTGATCACTTGTATATTTCTAGCTGAGACAAAGACTAGCTAACCTTTAAGTATTTCCTCAGATTAATTATTTCTCAATTTCATAGAACAATGAGCAATAAGCCAGCCTAACCAAACATCAATTACATTAATTTGTATTTCTTATTATTATTGGGGGGAGGGGAATCAGAGACTTTCAGATAAAAAGTAGATATTTTGTAAGCAACATAAAATTAGTCACATGAGAAATGAAGCACGACGGTAAATTTAAAAGTCAACCATTCCATTAAGTGCACAGATCTATAAAATTGTTTTTAACGAGTTACATTTGTAGAAAGTATACTAGGAAAACACTCCAGTAAAGATAATTCCACCACTGTTGGTGGTGCAACATTGCAAATAAAGCCCTGTTATAGATCTCAACAGTCACTTGCTTGGGTTCAGAGGACATAGGCCAGTGAGAAGGACTTCCAAAATCATTGTCCGTATTGATCAAATTTAGGTAGCATGAAGGATAGAAGAACCTATTCCTTCAGAGCAGTCAGATTTTCCTCTCTCTGGCCACAGGAGTCATTCAGAGAGAGTACTTCCATATCCACAAGGCTGAGCTCAAGTTTATTTGTGCTCATCCTCTTCATTATAACACCTTATTGGAATTGAACCCAACAAAGAAATAATGGCTACTATCAGTTTTTCAGAAACCCAATGCTTTCAAGAAATGGGATAGAGCCCTTATTCATAAGAGAGACACAGAGAGAGACAGACAGAGAGAAAGACAGACAGAGAGACAGACAGACAGAGACAGAGACAGAGAGACAGACCTGTGATCAAAAGTGACTTGAAGGAGTGTTGAGTGGTTTATTGAAATGTTTATGGCATTCTATCCTTAATTTTTCCAACACTTTCAACTACAGATTTCAACTACAAGTTAAAATACACAGTGCAGTGCAGTTTCACACTGAAAGGCAAGAAGGTGCTGTAGAATATATGGAAGTCCTTACAGCACAGGTGCCAAACTGACCGCATCATGTTGCCGTCATGTGACGTTTTCCCATTTACAGAACTGGGGTGGATATGGCCTGCATGTGACATATCCGGCCTGCGGGCTGCCAGTTTGACACTCCTGGCTTACAGCATCTGTCTGTAATTCCTTAAAGCAACGGTGTCTTTTTCAGTGTCTGGTAAATAGTGAACATATTTGAGTTCAGGAGTTGCACAGATGTAAGTGAAAACTGTTGTAAGCCACTACTACAGGAGTGTCAAACTCAAGGCCCGGGGGCCGGATCTGGCCCGGGGGGTGCTTAGATCTGGCCTGTGGGGCTGCCTTGGAAACAGCGAAGGACCAACCTGTGGTGCCTTTGCCAGTGAAAATGGACCTTGGGATGGCCACAGGCAGCCCTCCCAAGCTCCATTTTCACCGGCAGAGGGTTGCAGGCGGCTGTTGCAGCCAAAAACGGAGCTTGGGAGCCGATTTTTGCTGACAAACTGCTTGGGCCACCACAGGCATCCCCACCTTGACCCCCTAAGGTCAAACCAACCCTGATAACAGCCCTCAATGAAATTGAGTTCGACATCCCTGCACTACAGGGAAATACTGTTGAACAGTGAGCTAAAAAGAGAGAGGAATTTATATAAAATTATTGTTTTCCAGAAAATCCATGGAAATGGATCACATATAATTTGGAATTGAGATTACTTATGGATAATTGTCTGTTAGGTGTGTGTTGTGAAATGCATTCTAGTTGTCTACCACTCATTGGGAACTTGAATGCCAATTGTCTCATATAGTAGTGAACGATAGAGCACAGCTCATTTTTACAAGGTGAAATGTCTGAATTTGCTTAGAAAAACATTGATGGTGCCTCAAAGAGGTCGACCTCTTTTTGTTTGCTAGTGATACTGCAAAGAAGCTGTTGAAGGAAGAGTGTTAGCAGAAATCTCACATAATACAAAGTCAGAAGAAGGAATTTCTAAGTCCAGTTTAGAATATGCTTTTACTATTCTCAATTACCTGCAAGTTGAATCATTTGACAATGTTTACTGTGAATAGAACACTATTTCCTTTGAAGTTTCATTTTATTCCAGTTTTTACCTTCATGCTTTTGACCTGAATCCTGACAAGAGTGGTTGGCCATTATTCTTCAGCTTTTCAGGTTAAACATTTTTCTTTTCTCCTCAATATCAGGAGCTGAATTAGAGCCTTTTACACAAAGCTCTGAGCAAACTCTTGAGGTGTTCAGGATGTTTTCTCAAACTGATCGGCTTAGGACAAACCAGACATATATGTTGACAAAGGATATAATTGCCTGCAGAAAAGTGAAAGTTCAGCTTGTGAGAGAAAACATCTTGCAGAGAACACCTGTGATACTTGAGGGCTGTGAGAGACACTAAGGCAAGAGGAATAAAAGGAAAAAAATGTATTGTTTTATTTCGAAGGGATTAGCACAAGAGTCTTCAAACTTGGCAAGTTTAAGACTTGTGGACTTCAACTCCCAGAATTCCTGAGCTAACATGACTGGAGGAGGAATTCTGGGAGTTGAAATCCACAAATCTTAAAGCTGTCAAGTTTGAAGACCCCTGGCTTAGCATCTGATGTGACATTGTAGCATTCAGCCCTGGTGATACAGTAGTTAGAATGCAGTATTGCAAGCAAACTCTGCCAACAGCCTGGAGTTTAATCCAGAAAGGGCTCAAGGTTAATTCAGCATTCCATCCTTCCAAGATTGGTAAAATGAGAACCCAGATTGTTGGGAGCACTATGCACGGCATTGTAAACAACCCAGAGAGTTCTGTAAAGCAATATGGGGCAATATAACTGCGCCAAACTTGATTGCAGGAAATACGACTTCAGCAACAGAGTGGTCAATGTCTGGAATACTCTACCTGACTCTGTGGTTTCTTCCCCAAACCCCAAAAACTTTAACCTTAGACTGTCTACTATTGACCTCACCCCTTTCCTAAGAGGTCTGTAGGGGGCGTGCATAAGCGCACCAACGTGCCTACCGTCCCTGTCCTATTGTTTCTTTTATTTTTCTTATGTGTACTCATTTCATGTATTCATAACTATGTTTATACTTATACCTTTTATCTTGTAAGCGATTGACAAATCAAATAAATAAAAAAATATATATACTGTAAGTCTAAGTGCTGTTTTTACATAAACTTCCTTTCTCTTCACCTGCCTAACATTTCTCATCTGTGGCTGTTAAATTTATTGCTAGGTTTTTATGGTATGTTTCCTTAGCTGTTTTGCACTCCAGAAAACATCCTTTCTGAGTTTACCTGGAAAGCTCTGAACCCCCTTTGAAATTAAAATTAAATTCTGAAATTAAAAACTCTTCTATCTTGTTTCCACTTAATGTATTGGTTAAATTATAATGACCCTTTTCATTAATGCAGGATTCTTCCAAACCAACTACTTGGGTTTAGCTATCACTCTTTGATTCCAAAGATAGATATCCCTCCCACATCCATCCAGTCACATACATATAATAGACCTCATCCCACCTAAACTTACATATTTCTAGCAGAGTGAGTTATTTCACTCAACTGGATAATGCAGTGGCTTATAAATGACCTGGATAGATCTATTATTACAGACAGTTAACTTCCAGTAAATGTCAGATGTATTGTTTCTCACATATTTCTAGTTGAATGCACACTATTAACTCTAATACATTTCTTTTAGAGAACCCATACTAAAAATTAGTGTATGCCCTTGGATTTTTCCTTCAAGCTATATACACAACTATGAATGGAAGTACAACAATACAAAAGGGAGCCCAGGTTTCCATTTCCAGGACAAAGTTAGACTCTTTCACAAATGCATATAGGAAAGGTAGACTGGAAACCTCAATAGGCACAATTGAAATTAAAAACATTGTGTTTCCCCAAAAATATGACTTACTCAGAAAGTCAGCCCTAGATTGATTTTTATACATGTGCCCAATATAAGCTCTACCCCCAAAATAAGCCCTAATTAAGACTCCACCCACTCCAAGGTGCAGGAGTAAAAATTAAGTTACAGTGGAGATAGGGGGTTGGAGTTGCCCTACTTTACCTTTGGATAGTTATAGCCAGGCCTTGCACACTTCAGTCCATTTCTTCTGCAGCTAGTAGAGATTTCCTGAAGGCCTCTGTAGCTGATAACAGAACTCTGGATCAATCCAAAGCTCTGTTATCAGCCACAGAGGCCGTCAGGAAAACCTTGCTGTCTACACAAGAAATGGGCCGAGGTGTGCAATGCCTGGTTGCAACTATCCGAAGCCAAAGAAGTTCCTGAAGGCCTCTGACAGTGAAAAGGAGGCTGGAGGTGATTCACGCAAGTGAGGTGAGTCAGTGGATGACATCCCCCCCTGAAAATAAGGCCTGGTGCTTTTTTTGGTGGGAAAAAAAGACAGTCGTATTTTTGGGAAAACATTATTATTTTGGGGTATCTGTAGAACACACCCTGTAGAAGCATCAATTCATTTTATTTTAGGGATAAAGCTAAAAAGGACACATGCGATTGTAAATATGAAGTCTAAACATGCATACTTGTATCATATACAGAAGCCATACTTGTCACAGGTGTTTGTTAAGGTTGTAGTCAAAGGTCTACGGAGATTCTCAGTCATCCAGGTCATGTTGCTTTTTCAAGAGACAGCTGGACTTTCTGGGTTTTTTTTAAAGACATTTTGCTTCTCATGCAAGAAGCTTCATTCAGCTGTGACTGGATGGTGGGGAATGGAGGGATTTATATTTCCCTCTATCCAGTCAAAGTTGAAGAAGCTTCTTGGATGAGAAGAGAAACGTCTTCAAAGAAAAACAAGAAAGTCCAATTTCCTCTTGAAAAAACACCTTTGGGACAAGGCTGTAATCAGTTTGTTAATTTATATTTATTTATTGCGCACATTTCTACCCCGCCACAATTTGGAGACTTGGCAGCTTACAAAACATCAATACCAATATCAAAAAATGAAACTCACCTACACAAACAAAAGCCACAGACAAATAAAAATAGTAAATACAGATGGTTTGTTAAAATCAACAGAAGTTTCTCCTGGACAACTGTGTCTTTAAATGTTCCTGCAATGTGAACATGGAAGGGGGCCAGCCCAAGGCCAAACCATGGTATTGGCACTAACATGGAAAAAAAAGAACTTTCTCACTTCAGCCCCCTGGACCTCCCCAAAATGTGGGATCAATAGCAGTTGGTCTCTGTTCAATCAACTTGGGCGAAGGATATCTGGTAGGAGTATGTATCATTCATACATCTGCAGAACCAGTAGCAGAAATATTGAGTAGTTCAGAGAACTGGCAAATACCCCCTCTGACTAGTCTCACCCCCATCTATTCTCTAACTCCCGAGTCCCAGCTGATTGGCTGGGTCTTTTTTTGTTGCCCTGCATAGGAGAATGGAGCTGGAAAGCAGGTTAGTGGGGTGGGGAGGGAATGGGGATTTTGCCATAACCTTCCCTCAGGAGTGGGGTGGGAATGGAGATTTTGCAGTATCCTTCCCCTGCCATGCCCACCAAGCCACGCCCACAGAACTGGTAGTAAAAAAAATTGAATCCTACCACTGATGCAGGATCTCCTGAAGAGATTGTGCGTGACTGTATTCTTTGCCTAACTTCAGAGAATCCAGGCCTGCCATCAAAGTTCTCTGCAGAGTATAATCAGAAAAATCAAGATGATGACTGCAGTAGCAAAATCAAAACTCCACCAATTTTCAGTTGCGCCATTGCAATCGCTGTCTGGACTATTTTGGCCATGCCCTGCACACCTTCAGCTTGCCACATTTCATCTCCATGACTATTGCTGTGAAACATACTTGAACCTTGGCCTTTTGTTTGTCTAGAAATTAAACATTACACTACCGTCCACTGTTATTGGGTGGCCACTCGGTAGGAAACCCAAGGATATTTTTTTCCTCCCTGGAGTAATGTGTGACATGGATGTGAATTTGACCACTGGACAATGTTATGACTTTCAAGGGAAGCTAGCATATAAATTTTGTCCTATGTTCCTCAGTGGTTGGTATCTCACCCAGACAAAGAGCTGGTTCTAATGGATATGAATAATAACCTATCATTTAGATCAATTTCAGTTCTTTTGTGAAATGGAAGGGATGCCTTCCAGATGTGTCCTGATGGGTATCCATCAGCTCAAGTGGTTGCATAGCATAACCTTCCTGATTAAAACTGGGATATTTCAATAAGAAATTCAATCAGTTTGCACATACGATGGAGATCAGGAGGCATCAGGTTATGCTTAATATGCCCAGAATATTTTTTTTTTTGATGGCAGCGGTCATGGCCATTTTTTTTTTTTGCAAATATCAACTATGTCTCTAATGAGAAAAATGTTATGTCTCTCTCCCATGCCCTTATTATGATTGTTCCAATGGCAAATTGCCATTTCCTTTTTATTCTGTGAAAAAGGTTTGAAACATAAACATTTGCCAGATGTAAACAGAGGAAAAAGCCACAACAGAAAACTAAAGCTCTTGTCATCTGCTAAGCATCTTATCAAAGCAACAGCATCTGACATGTTTTTTTGTTTTTTTTTATATAGTTAGTGGTGGGAACCTCTATAAGCCCACCCGAGCATAAGCATTTTTTAAAATAAAAGCTCTATTGGGAAGTTTCCCAAGTCAAACTATGTAAATGAATGGATTGTTTGGAGTATTTTTTAAAGGTTTTAAAAGCAAGGGAAGAAAAGATAAAATGATAAAATATCCCCGCCCAATCATACCAATCTGCTTCCACTTATGCCTTGGCAAAAAAAATAAAAAGGAAAAAAGCAGCTCTTGTCAGATTTATTTTGTATAGTACGAAATGAATCAGTAAATGCTTCTGGGTTTGCTTTTGCCATAAGTAAAAAAAATCATTTTACATGAAAGAGCAAACTAAAATAATAAAATAAAATAAAAACAAGACCTCATTTTGAAGGAAAGCCGGCTTCTGCCATTGTTAAAAAGAATCCAATAGCAAATGCAGCAAGATCAAACTTAATAGTCAGGGAATGTTTTATGTTTTCCTTCAGAGTTATGGAGAATTAGAGGAGGTGATATGCAAGGAAAGGATGATTTCTGATCCTTAAAGGGGCCAGCTCAACATTCACCCCTCCCATTCACAGAGTGCTGAAGCTGGCAAAGATCTGTGTCAATGACTGATGATACTCAAAGTTTCATTGATCTAATCCAAGTGAATGACAGCCTTGCTGTACATAACAAATGTAATTTTCTTTGGGCTAATGTTTTAAATCAGTAATACTCAAGTGTAACATTATTTAAAAAGGACAATAGGCTTTCTGCTCTATTCTTCTCTTTCTAAGCATTAACTCAGGGGAAAAGAAATTACTGAGCAATGCCTGGAAATCATTACAGAAGGAAAGCCAAGAAGGTGAAATCAATTCAATCAATTGAGTGTTGGCGGCACAGTGGTCAGAGTGCAGTATTACAGGCTAACTCTGCATTCCACTGCCAGGAGTTCGATCCTGACCGGCTCAAGGCTGACTCAACCTTTCATCCTTCTGAGGTCAGTAAAATGAGGACACAGATTGTTGGGGGTGATATGCTGATTCTGTAAATTACTTGCAGGATGGTTTACAGAGCACTATGAAGCAGAATGATATTGCTGTTGTTAAATACATGTATTTGTTTCTCTTTAGCTATATTTTCAATTTATCTCCAAGGAGTTCAGGACTGCATGCAAAGTTCTCTTTTCCAACATCATTTCAATCTCTTTATTGGGAGAAGCAGGCTTCCAAAAATTAGGATGAGAGATTTTGAATGCTCTCTGTTTGTCTAATGAATATAATGGATGAATTGGGATTTTTAGTGCAGATTATAATTTGCCTTTCCTCCAGGAGCCTACATTAGTTTAAGAGACTTCCTCTCTTCATCTTATCACCACAGTAATGCTGTAAGTATACGTTAGCCTGAGAGACGGTAACTCAGTGAGGTCTCAGAGTGGCTTGAACCTTGTTTTTCCAACCTCCCATTCACCTTCTTTAAAAAAGAGTAAAGGAGTCCCTGCAAATTTTACTCTGCAAAGTCATTGCAATGAGGGCCAAAGTCATTTCAGGGCCATTGAACCAGTGCTGTCCAAAGACATTTCTACAGTCATGTGGCCAGCATGACATCATGAAGCTCTGTTACCGAAGTGGTATCTATTTGTCTACTCACATTTGCATTGTTTTGAACTGCTGCTGTTGATAAGAGTTGGGTTGAGGATGGGAACTCAACCCGTTGCGTGGAGCTTGGGTCTCAAACATAGACTTCCAGCTTCCCAGCCAAGAAACCCAGTGTCTTACCAATTGAGCCCCAACACCACATTTTCCATTCATCTTTCCACCACATTTGGACTTAGATTTCCAATTTCATTCAATCATTCTTACCGTCTGTCAATGTAGATATCACTGAATTTCTGAAGCAGTTAAAGTACCAGGCTAAAACCCAGGAGACTGGGACTTCTGGTCCCACTGTAGGCACAAAACCAGCTGAGTGACACTTCTGAAATTTTGCCAGGGGACTTATCCAAGCAGTCTCCAGGACTAATTAAAAGGCACGCACACACAAAATCTTTTCAGCTTTTGTTTTTACATATTTATAAACAAACAAATGGTATGCCTGCATATATAATAAACTCTTGTCCTGGGCAAGACAAGATGACCTTCAAAAACCTTTCATTACATGAGCCTATGATTTTTTTCCTACACATTTTCACAAGAACCTTTTGCATGTGCCATTTCTGTCATATTTTTTAATGATTCTCAGTCATCCAGGCCCTGGTTGTCCCAACTGGACTTTCTTATTTTTCTTTGAAGGGTTTCACTTCTCATCCAAGAAGCTTCTTAGTGCCAAACAAGAAGAAACTGCCTTTTCTCTTTGGCACCAAGATTTCTGAGGACAGCCTCATTTCCTCTATCCTTCCAAGATATCTAATGTAGGACAATTGTTGGATGCTGATCTTTAGGCAGATGTAAGATATCACCAACAAACTGCATTCCGTGTTCATTCACAGTGCTTGACAGGTATTCTAAATCTGATCTTTATAGTACCTCTTCATTAGTGATGTGGTCATGATATGAGATGTAGAGGATTGATTCTTCTGAAGTAGCATTGTTGGAATACATTTAATCATTTAACCATGTTGGTTATATACTTCCATGTTTCACAAGCCTATATTGCAGTTGGTATAACAACACTCTTGAAGGCTTTTATCTTTGTGGTAGTACAGTATAAGTGTTTGTAAAAAGTGTCTGTTTTGGAGGGAACAAAATGTTTTCTCTGTTCTTTATGGTTCCATTTATAGTATTATGATCTACTATGTTAACCCCACATTGGACTGCAGTATATTCCTAGTAATGAAGTTTAAGAAAAGGTTGGGAGCATTCCTTTGTGGTAAATCAACATATTTCAGAGAATTAATGTTTAGGTTCCCTAATTAAATGCATTGTGACCTTTGATTTCTTATTGGTATCTCCAATACCAAAATATGGAATGAGAAAACTCTTGAGACATGCAGAAACGTTCAGATTTCTTTTTGATATTGCTCTTTTTGATGTCCTCTTTTTGATGTTGCTCAGGATACAGGATGCTGGAAAGGAAATTCAAAGTTGACTGCTTCACAAGTCAAATATGTCCAGAAGTTAAACTAATAATAAGTCAGTTTGGGCAAGGCTAAGCCCAGGATATGAAAAGTTGGACAATTCATCTTCATTTCCTACAAGCAATTTGGGTTTATATACCCTTATCTCCCTTTCTTACCTTGCTACAGGTCCGGGGATAGTTGCTGCTACCTATAGCCTGAAGAGATACTTGGCATCCTTTCCCCATAAAATAATAATGTGTTTCAGTTGGGGAAATGAGAAAGGAAAGTATGTGAAAATGGAATAAATTCTATTGCTACTTTCTAGCCTAGCTTCCTAGCTTTTTGAGGTATGTCATTTGAACACCCTTTGGAGTTTAAATCACTCTCACTAGAGATAAGTGGGTCTTTTTTAAAAAGGACCTTTAAACAATCATATGCAAAAGCTATAATTCTGAAAGAAATAAAAATGCATTGCTGATAATATTATGGTCAGTAACTCGGAGGAAACTAGGAAAATACGAAAGATTCTGAGCGAACTCCGAGGTATACAGATTTGCTGTTCTTTCTTTGCTGGAGAGAGATTCCAATTTGCATAAAATACAGTCAATGAGCTTGTATAGAAATATTAAATTCCACCTGCATTGAAGCTATCTGAGGCAAAACATTAACTGCAACGGGAGTTTGGAATCGGGAATAACTATACTGCAATGTTAACTAGCTATTTTATGTCTGTCTATTCAAGCAACAATTATTTGAGCCAGATGTAGCTTTCTGATTTATCCAATCTGTATCACCTCAGAGTTTGCTCAGAATCTTTTATTTAATCAATTTATTTTAGCTGGCCTTGCTTTTTATTTTTCTGGGAGAAAAGGAGAAGATACTCTACCGGGAGCATCTTTTTTCCACCCTGAGGTAAAAATGTGAATTCAGAATGTCTGCAGTCAGTGGGACCTGTGCAAGGTGGGCCTCAGAAGACAATGCTCACATTAGTTATATCCCATAATATGGATTTTTCTGCCCTATTACAATTCTACAGTCAGACTAGTTGGATTCTATGGAGAGAACCACACAGAGTGCTCAAGGTATTTTTTAGCTGTGAAAAGAAGAGAAGAACTGAGAGCCTCATCTATTTCACACATTTTCTGAAGAAAGTATATCCTTGAACTGGGCTGACAAATTTATGTCTGAACAGTTTATGAAAACACTGAACCTAAATCTAAGGGATTATAGATGTTCCTTTCAGAATGACTAATCAAATGGTTCAGTTGTATAGCCTTCTCCACTGTTGTCATGCTTCTGATGGACCATCATCTTTTTAATTTTAACCATCTATTATGTTCAAGAAAATCATCTTGTTCAGAGAGCTTCCATTTAATTAATGTCAGCAGTCGACACATTGTACAAAAAGGATATCCTCTGATCCATTTGCCAAGTTATTAATTCTTCAATTAAAAATAGGACAAGGTGGTTTCCCATTAGGATCTAGATGCAAGATAACAATATCTTAAAAACAAAAATGTATTGCCTTGTAAACATTAATGTTAATTTACAAAACTGTTATATTGTTAAATACACTTAAAAAAGAATTGTTTTAGTATTCTGACACTGAATCTTGTTGTATAATTAGGAGACAGGGAATAGGGGGGAGAGTAATTCATAATTTGATTAATCCATAAATGATAAATGTTATCAAAGTCCAGCTAAAAGGGAACAGAATTGCTTGCTTTCCTCATTATATAAATTATACTCTATCCTTAATAAACATTCTTCTTCTTCTTTTCAAATAGTGATTTTGTTTCACAATGATTAGCCTTAGATTGTTTTGGTTCAATAATTTTGAAATAAGCAGTAATTTAAAGAAAATATTCTCTTTAACATAATATTAAGCAAATGATAGCCAGATGCTATACCGTTCTACTAAAAATGTAACTATTGCATTAAGTCCTGTACAATTGAAATCAGGGATATGAAATTTATAGGACACATGTGGTTCCTTTGAGGCATTTTGTGATGCCCAGAGTTTCTCTTTTCATTCATCAATTACTTCACCACAAAACTTCGGCAGGATGGTTTGACACAAACAGTTGATGGAAACTTTTTATAGCACTAGTTAGTGTTAAAGAAGTAAAGATTAGAAAAAATTGTTTACAAAAAAAAATATTTAGGATATAATGGATATCTTGTATGTAGGTAAACCTCAAAAAGTGGGCATGACAAGAAAATAAAATAGAGGAGGTGAACTAATTTAAATTAAGGATATGAATTTAATTTAATTTACATCCTGTGTTTTCATCTTTAGCCATGCATACTGAGCATGGACCTTTGTCTCCCATCCAAGATTGAACCTGGTCCTCAACCCAGAAAGATTGGGCTGATGTTATCTCTTGGACTTTCCCATATTAAAAAGGAAAGTGAGTAGCTTTGTTTTTAGAATTTAATAATGCTTTTATTTGGTATGTGTTTAATCCAACACAGGCTGCCTTAACATGGGGATACAATTTAGAACACGTGACGTGTTAGTACCACTTTATAATGCCTTGGAATAGCGCCATGATTTAAAAAAAGATGTTGAGACTCTAAAAGGAGTGCAGAGAATAGCAACTAAGATGATTAAGGACCTGGAGGCTAAAACATACAAAGAATGGTTACAGGAATTGGATATATCTACTCTAGAAAAAAGGACTGGGGGGGGGGGGGTCACATGATAGCAGTATTCCAATATTTGAGGGGCTCTTACAAAGATGAGAAGATCACATTATTTTCCAAAGCACCCGAAAGCAAGACAAGAGACGGATACTAACCAAGGAGAGAAGCAACCTAGAACTAAGGAGAAATTTCCTGGTAGTTAGAACGATCAATCAATGGAATTGCTCACCTTCAGATGTTGTGGATGCCCCTTGTTTGGAATGGTACCGCATCACTGGACAGCCCCTTGTCTTTAAGAAGAGACTGGACAGCCTCTTATCTGGAATGGTATAGGGCCATGATCGCGAATCTATGGCACATGGAAGTGGCACGCAAAGCCATTTCTGCCAGCACACGAGCCGTTGCCCGGAACTGATCAACTGCACATGTGCGCACGCCTCCCGCCAGCCAGGTGATTTGGGGGTATCTGCCATGCATGTGTGGGGGCAGGGTGCATGTGGGAGATACATGCGCAGGGGGATGGGGGATTGCTGATGGGTCCTGCATGCATGCGCAAGGGAGCAGGAGGACTGTGTGGGGTCCTGTATGCATGTGCAAGGGGAGCACGGGGGTCCCATGTGCATGCGCAGGGAGGAGAAGGGAACGTAGGGTGGTCACACATGCATTGCATTATGAGTGCAGGCACTTGGGCACATTCCCGCGCATGCAAACACGCACTTTTGGCACGTGACGACAAAAAGGTTAGCCATCACTGCTTGAAAAGGCAGTTGGACTAGTAGACCTTCCAACTCTTTATTCTGTTGTATCTAAGTGCAGTACAGGTAGTTTCAACTTACAAACAAGTTTCAACTTGTTTAGGGACCATTCACAATTACAATGGCATTGATAAAGTGACTTATGATAGTTTTTCACATTTACGAACATTGCAGCCCTATGGTCACATGATCAAAAGTAAAGACTTGTCAAGTGACTTGTGTTTTTCACATTTACGAGCATTGCAGCCCTATGGTCACATGATCAAAATTCAAAGACTTGTCAAGTGACTTGTATTTATGACACTTGCAGTTTCCTGGGGTCATGTGATCACTTTTTGCGAGCATCTGACAAGCAAATCAATAGGAACGGCCAGGTTCACCTGACAACAGATGTTGATGTGAATCAACATCTGCTGTGATTCACTTAACAACTATGTCAAGGAAAAAAATCATAAAATGGGGCTAAACTCACTTAACAACTGTCTTGCTTAATAATATAAATGTTGGGCTCTGTTGTGGTTGTAACAGTGGCAATATTAAGGCTAACAACATAATCATTACACCAGCAGTGTTCATTAGACAATGCCACAAATTGATACTGAGGCCAAGCAGACCCTATCCGTGTTTCCAACTGGGTGGCTGATATGCCTACACTTCCTGACAAATTTTGCCCAAAATAAACAAAACTACTTCCATGCTCCATAGCACAATGGAGGACAAGAAGTAATTGCTGACTGATCATTAAAGAGGAATCCAAACTAGAACTAAGGAGAAATTTTCTGACAGTGAGAGCAATCAATGGAATGGCTCACCTTCAGATATTATGGGTTCTCCATCATTGGGATTTTCATGAAGAGATTGAGCAACCATTTGTCTGGGATGGTGTAGGGTTTCCTCCTCAAGCAGGGGTTTGACTAGAACATGGGGGTCAAACTCAAGGCCCAGCCCTGGATCGGCAGGATGCCTAGATTTGTCCTGCAGGGGCACCCTGAAAACAGCAAGGGACCAGCTCACAGTGCCTCTGCCAGCGAAAATGGAGCTGGGAAACCCATTTTTGCTGGCAGAGCACTTGGACCATCACAGATGCCCCCGACATGAGTGATGTCAAGTTGGCCATGCCTACCTGGCCCCCGAAGTCAAACACAACCCTGATGCGGCCCCCACAATGAAATCAAGTTTTAAATTCCTAGACTAGAAGATCTCCAAGGTCTCTTCCAATCAATGGTGGGATTCAAAAATGTTTACTACCGGTTCTGTGGGTGTGGCTTGGTGGGCGTGGCTTGGTGGGCTTGGTAGGAGAAGGATATTGTAAAATCTCCATTCTCACCCCACTCCTGGGGGATGGTTACTGCAAAATCCCATTCCTTCCCCACCCCACTAACCTGCTTTCCAGCTCCATTCTCCTGTACAGGACAACAAAGGAAGAACCAGCCAATCAGCTGGGATCTGGGAGACAGATAATAGATGGGGGCGGGGCCAGTCAGAGGTGGTATTTGCCGATTCTCCCAACTACTCAAAATTTCTACTACCTGTTCTCCAAACTACTCAAAATTTCCACTACCTGTTCTCCAGAACTGGTCAGAACCTGCTGAATACCATCTCTGTTTCCAACCATATTGGTCTATGCTCTATGCTCCATTATCAATTGTGGCAAAACAAGAGACCCATAACAGGCAACCATTTAGACCTATATTGTTGCCAAAAGAGAGTAAGGGAGTTGAGGAAGAAAATGGTGCTGTTTTCATATAGTTTCTAGGACCTGCTTTGGTCTCTAGCACCAATATGAGGCCAAGTAACATTCCAACCAGTTAAGCCTCTTTCTCAAGTAACAGTTCAAATCTGCCCCCTTTGCCAATAAAATTTGCACTCTGAATTGGGACATTTTCCCTCAGTATTCGCGATGTGTATGCTTTAGTTATCTAATCTGTTGGTAACCATCAGAAATGGAGTATCATAAACTGTCAAACATAGCTTCTAAATATCATTAAGCATTATGCACCGAGTGTCAACAGCTGCTAAATATCATAGTCAGCTATTAAACCACAAAGTGCTAAAAGATTATTGCATACTCTATCCAATGTAGCTAGCTATTTCAAAAAGCTAGAAAAGGGCAAATATCATTTTGTGGTTTGGATATTTGCATAATTCAAAAGGCTTTGTTTAAAAAAAAAACTGGTAACATTTGAGAAAAAACAAGTTGATGTCCGCTATTAAAATTAGATATTGCAGTTATTTTTCTGAGGCTCCTGAGGATTTTGTGAAGAGAAATGGCAAATGGGTGAAATTGTATCCATAAATCTCACTGGATAATATTTATGCATATGTGCACCTGACATTTATCTGTGAATGGATGAATATATAGATAAACGAATACGTCTTCCTATTTCAAGTACAGTATGTGTTATTTTTCTGCAAATGGCTTCTGCATTTTTTCTTCATTCTTCCTCAAGTATATATTCCTCCAGGCCACCCTCTTCTTGGTTGCACTAGATCAGGAGGGTCAAACTCGAAATGACAGGTTGTCAGTCATGTGATGTATCACAACCTTTTTCCCTTTCATTAAACCGGAGGTGGATGTGGCCAGCACATGATGCATCTGGCCTGCGGTCTGTGAGTTTCCACCCCTGTCCTAGATGGATACTTATCATTAGAGAAAACTTCAGATCCTACTCAGGAGAAAGTCACTGAAATTATTCATCTCTTGGAGGGGAAAGAAATACGAAATAGCTTATTTTTTCTATCACATTAAATGAGAAAAATCATCACAGTGCCCCTCCCGCAAAATTAGAAATAGCTATAATAAATTATGAACTCTGAATTCTGGAATTCAGAACAAAATTGTCTGAAGTACTGTTCTGTACTTTTAATAATCATGTAATCGCAATCATACTCATAGTCACTCCACAATAATACAGAGGATATTCAATATCAAATTCTTCTTCAGTAGATTTATTTACCAACTATATCATTTGTTCCCAAAGAAAAAAAATGATTTATCTTATAATTCAACAAAATATACAACGATGTGAACACCAGTTCTCTGCTTGGTGACAGAGTGCAACTGTTCCAGAGACAGGTGTTAAGGAAAAAAGAAAATTTTCAATTTGCCATAGAAATTTGGGTTACTAAATTTGTATTGCACAAATCTAGACTACCATTGAATGACAGCAAGCCTTTACTACTTGTTATGACATGAGGTGCATTGGGTCCTGGGCTTGTCAACTAGAAAGTTGGCAGTTCAAGATTCCATGATAGAGCAAGATCCTCTTCCTAAGATCCTGCCTAGCTGTTCGAAAGCATATAGATCATCATCATCATCAATATCATCATCATCTTTTAATGACCCCATAATCCCTTGCAGGATGGAGGATCCCTGAGCAACTGAATGGAACTAGGAGAGTGTTTAATGGCCGGATGCCCTTCCTATTGCCAATGCAGAGTTTTGTTCAACAGATATATTCTCATTGTGCCCAGAGAGGGAAATACCTGCCTCTACCTAGGATCAAACTCAGCCTCCTGATTGTGAGGTGAGAGTTCCACCTCTAGGCCACCGCACCACTTCTTTCGAAAGCATGTAGATGCAAGTAGATAAATAGGCACCACTTTGGTGGAAAAGTAACAGTGTTCTGTGCACTTTGGCATATAGACATCCCAGTCACATAATCACAGAAGCGTCTTTGAATAACTCTGGCAACTCCTTTTTACCTTCTACTTCTAGCAGTAATCTGGATTGTTGCAGTCCAAGTCTAGTGGACCCAACATATATATATATCTATAAATATATCTTATGTCTAGATCAGAATGGTTAGAGTTGGAAATAGTCAAATCCTAACTCAGCCTAGAAACCCAGAACATTTTTGGCATCAGGATTTACAAAGCTGGCATCAGGATTTTTACAAAAAAATCTGCAGAACAGTCTGCAAAATCTTTGCTCTGCAGATTTAAAAAAAAAAAATCCCGATGCCACAAAAGCATATCTCTCGACATTGTCTGAACGAATAGCATGGTAGCTGAAAAAATAAAGAAAATAAAAATAAAGAATGAAAAACTCTCACAATCTGCATTCTGAAAAATCACAACTCTAACTTAACTCTAAAAGTTAAGAAAAAGGGTACAACAGAAAGAGTTGGTAAAAATGGACTAGATTAATTCAGGATGAAATTGGGAGAAATCACATTTCTTAGTGGTTTGAATTTTTTTTTTCATTTTATAGAAAGTATTTTCAGCACTTCTTCAATATAGTGGAAAGTTAAAAATAAGAGTTTTCAAGATCCAATCACCACTTTCCACTGCAGAATGGGGCAGTTCTATTTTGATGAGTCTAGAGAGGTTTGTTCGATTTTTCCTTCCTTAAACAATAGCTACCCTCTGTATTACAAAGTGAAGTGGGAAATGAGTTTTATAGTGGTTTAAGAAAATGAAAGAAATGTTCCCTTAATTTTTTTTTAGAAAAGTCATTGGGTTATTGATTTTCAATTGCAGCTATTAACTAGATGATCTATTGTGGGAAACTTTGAGAGATTGGATGGCTTAACTCAAGGATCAATTCAAGGTCAGATTTCATGGCACCTGAAGTCTGTTGAAGCAGTGATTTTGAGATACTGCTTGACATAAACTCTGGGAGGGAGGGGAAACACCCTACCTTAAACATAATGTGAGATGTATTGAAAATGAATCCATTTTTAACACATACTGGGGCTATATCATGGTTTTATTGATTTCTTGACCTTCAATCGGCTGAAGAGAATTGAAGTGGGAAGATGTAAAGCTTTAGCTTTTTGGTTCAATAACTCATCTATAGCGAGTAATTAATCTCTCTCTCTCTCCCTGCTCTCTCCTAACCTCCACTTATTTAACATGCTTCCTAAAATGAAGATGTGGACATCAATATTTTTACAGGCATCAACATTTAAAGAAAAATAAAATAACATACAGCTATTGAACTTAAAAAGAACAAAAACCACAAGAATAGAAAATGTATGTGCATATTATGTGTGGTTGCTTAATGCTGAATTCAACAAGTTGTTGATTTTGTGATCAAAAAGGCTCTGATTTAGTGATCTTGAAATCTTGTTTCCTTTTGAAATGAGCCAACTGAAATAATATCTCTTTGGCTGTGGTAGTATTGCAGTATATCTCTTTCTACTACAGGCAGGATAATAGGAAAAAGTGTTTCAGGAACACTTCGTTGCTTTTTTGTAAACCAGCAGCATTGTTCCTCAGGCACCTGTCATGTGGGGAAAGGGTAATAATAATGAGTAATGATGTAATGAATAATAACAAAATAAGATAATTAAGGCCCAAACAGAAGTGATATGAAACAGAAAGAAAAATGGAACATCTAATGAAATTGTTGTAGCTGTAATGAAAGCTCTCTGATAGGGTGAGAAATATAATATATATGTATATATTTTTCAAAAGGAACATATAAACAAGCAGAATATCACAGAATAATCTTAATATGAAAGAATGGATTTATGAAGCCTAAAGCTCTAAATCGGAAAGTTGAGGTTTATAATGAACACTACTACCAGCAGAAATAGAGACGTGTTTTAAATATGTGCAGAATAAGAGGAAAGTCAAGGAAATGGTTGGTTTGCTGGCTGACGAAGAAGGTGGGATTTTCAACAGCACCTAGGTTGTAGTGGTCAGTTCTTATTTTGCATCTGTCTTTTTGCTATGGTCCAACCTTTCAGAATACGAAAGGATGCAGAACAGAAGTTCAGGTCAAAATAAGTAAAGAATCGGTAAGAGAACATCAAGCTCCTTTGAGTGAGTTTAAGTCTCTGGAGTAGAGAGGAAATATCTGAAGACTGGAAAAGAAAGAAACTTCTAAGAAAAATAGCAATAGGGCTTAGATTTAAATGATAGGTTTGTCAGATTGACATTAGTACCTTATTATGTTTCTTGACAAAATGACTAGATTAATTAATCAAAGGAAAATTACTTAGACTTCAATAATTTTTTTTGACAAAGTTGACCGTAGCCTCTTTCTTGATAAAATGGAATAATATATGATTCTGCTACCAAATGGATCTACTACCAAATGGGTTTGTAGTAGTTTGATCATTCACATAAGGTCCTTAATGGTTCTATTAGAGGTTGATATAGAATGGATTTCTCAAAATTCTATCCTAGGTCTAGTCTAATGTTCTTCAAAATTTTCTTAAATGTTCTTAGTAAGAGAGGGATAAGGAGCACCCAACACATTTACAAATAATGCAAGGTCCTGGAGAAAGGGAGAGGGATTTCTAACACCTCAGAAGACACTCAAGATTCAAAAGGCCATGCCCAACAACATGAAGTTCAACTGCAAAAAAATATAAGGTTGTGCACTTAGACAACAAAATACCAATGTATTGGTACTGTACAAGATAAATAGCACCTGTGTCAATAAGAGTAGTTCAATTATAAAAATGGGTCCAACCATGAAAGAAGATTTTAAAATTAAATAGTTAAGTAAAAATCATCTTTTCTTTATTCACTTATTATTATCTGAAAGTTACTTTTATTTAAAGACCAAATCTGCAGAGATGAAACCACACTCTTCAAAGCATAGCCTTAACATTTACTGATCAATAAAAAATAGTTACCTATTGCCTATTTGTATCAGCAGTGGGTAGAAGGGTGAAAATATCACTGTATTTTAATGTTTTTCTGAAAGGATCACTGAGGAAAACCTTTGGAGAAGACAGTGGGGAGGAGGGTTATGGAAGCACATACAAAATGGAGGAAATTATATAGATGTGTAACATAATTAAGAAGATCTTCCCTTGAAAGCTGGAGTTGAGAAACATATTGGTTTAATTGCAAGAACCCAGGCATATTTATCAGATATTTCAAACAGTAAACTGCTTTTCTGTTAGCAGACACCTGATTCTACCAGCTTACATCTGAAGCAATTACCATGAATGGGCTGTCTTTCTTTTTCTTTTCATTTT
Organism: Bungarus multicinctus; assembly: GCA_023653725.1. Classification (NCBI taxonomy): domain Eukaryota; kingdom Metazoa; phylum Chordata; class Lepidosauria; order Squamata; family Elapidae; genus Bungarus; species Bungarus multicinctus. Next base: position 34,846,874 of record CM042851.1, read on the forward strand.
TAAAATCTATCCAACAACAAAGACTGCATCATTTGAGAAACGACATCAAAATGAGCATCTGAGTGGATCTGAAGTAAACAAGCCCATGAAATGAAGATTCATCCCCTTCAATTTGTTAGCAACAATGAATGCTAATAGATTTTAGCCAAAGACATGCTACTGACTGCAAATGTTTAAATTCAATTATTTACCACAAATGAAACACCAATTTTAAGTGGATTGGGCGAAAAGGAATCTTTTGGAGAATCAGATGCTGCTTGGGAGAATATTCATTGACCTAGTCTATCTCTCAATCTTAAATAAGTCTGAGCACTGTGCATGGATTGTATTGATCGTTTTTTGAAAATGAGAGATGATCTGAACATTTAACTTGCAGATGATGGCCTTTTAATAGAATATGGAGCTACTTGTCAATTCTGGAATTGATGAACACATTCTTCTTCTTAGCATTGCAAACAAGTACAGTATATTTCCTGATTATAGCGTTCTGGTTTTGGCATCTTGAATATGATAGTTTCTTCTATAACGTAATTTTTATAGAAGAAGAAACTATCATATTCAAGATGCCAAGAAAAGCTCAGTAGCTCCTAAAGGCTGGAGCCTGAGAATAACCATATTCTTGATCTACACTGCAAGAAAAGTGTCATTATGAAAAACATCTAAGTATTACAGAATTATTGTTAGCTTTTTTTGAGTGTGTGTGTATGTGTGTGTGGGTATGTGTGAGAGAGAATCCATGTTTAACCAGAAGTGCAGCAAACATGCTGGGGGGAGGGGGGGGGGAAGGATTTATTAAACAATTTTCACAGTAGAAACTAATTCTTTTAAAAAGCAGATAGCATCTCTTGAAGTATTACAAATAGACTTGAGGGGGTAGTTTGTTAATAGTCCTGCAAATTTAAACATGGAGTCTAATTTGATGGTTTATTGAAGATAAACTTTTAAGGATTTTTAAGGATTTTTAAGGATTCATAACCTAGAAAACTCTGTGATAACCTTGGTTATACTCCTCCAATTCATTTACTGTGGATCATATTTACCATAGTAAATGGAACAAAAATTTCAGGAAGAGCTGGATGCTACAAATGGGTGTTGATAATAATGAATCTAACCAACCTTTCCTAACCTCAAAATTAGATCTTTATCAGTTACATTTCATTGTTTCCTTTTGAAAAGAAGTGCCGAGGATTTATTGAAGTTTGTTCACCCCGGACACTACAAAATAATTTTTGGAGCAGCTTCTTAAATTTAATTGCACATTGCTACTTTTAAATAATAAAAATATTTCACGTGTTTTAGACACTTTGATTAAAAAAACTGTTTTAGATCAGATTGTGTTTCATACTTAGACAGATTAAGGATAGTATAGACTACTTATTAGACAAATAAACTAGATGATTTTTTTAATTAAAGTTCTTATTTCAAATTGTTCATGGAACATTAAAACCCGTAATAAATTTTCTTTTAGCTGATTATTCATTTTAATATTATATTTTTTCATGCTTAAAAATATGATTAAATAATTATAGAATATATGAATCTCTTTGGGAAGAGTAAGGACAATGTCTCTGTTTCATCTGCTATTACCTCAAAGAGGTTGTTCCAAAATTCAAACTTCCTTTATTGACATTTTCAGTTTCTGAAATAAAAATGACCTTCCTTGAAAACTATTCTACTTGTTATCTGTCCAAAGCCTTTTCATTTAAAATATTGCTTCTGCCACACACAAAATATGTGAATGAAAATCAGAGAGTGATAACTCAGGCAGATTTGGGGTACTTTTTACTCTTGTCAGGAAATAAAAGGAAACAGAAATAAATATGCCAACAAAACCCAATTATATACCTCCTTTCCAAACTGGTGCCTTGAGGTTATAAAATCTGAAAAACAGGTTGAGACTCAAGATTATTAAAGGTTAGTGATGCTTATAAGGTGCTGCCATTTACCTGTAGACAAGGCCATTTTAAGGCAGGGGCTGGAAAGGGATCAGGCCAAGATGTGTCACCTAGGGGCAACTTCAGCTCAAGGGCAGATGAAGATTCAACTGAAAATGACTGATTGTGAGTCTCAATTAGAAAAGACCACACCTGGAATATTGCATTCAGTTTTGGTCACTACATTACAAAAAAGATGTTGAGGCTCTGGAAAAAGTACAGAGAGGAACAACAAAAACATATGAAGAATGCTTGCAGGAATTGGGTATGGCCAGTCTAGAGAAAAGAAGGACAATGGCTGACATGATAGCAGTATTCCAGTATTTGAGAGGCTGCCACAGAGAAGAGAGGCTTAATCTATTTTCCAAAACACCAGAAGGCAAGACAAGAAATGATGGAGGGAAACTAATCAAGGAGAGAAGCAACTTAGAATTAAAGAGAAACTTCCTAACAGTAAGGACAATTAACCAGTGGAACAGCTTGCCTTCAGAAGTTATAGGTGCTTCATCACTGGAGGTTTTTAATGAAAGACCTATCTGAAATGGTTTACGGTCTCCAGTGTGAGTAGGGAGTTGGACTAGAAGACCTCCAAGGTCCCTTCCACCTCTATTGTGATAAATTGAAACTGCTACTGCTATGTCAGCTCCTCTGTAAAAACAGCTTTCCAGACCACTTACTTTAGTTAGAATGTACTATCTAAGGTCATGATGGTGAACCTATGGCACGCGAGTCAAACTTACCTCACTGTGCATGTGCTCACCTCACAGCTGATTTTCAGCTCATTTGAGGCTTTTTTTGGCCTCCTCCCAGGGGCTTGAGGAAGGCCTCTGCAAGCTTTGCAGGCTGAAAAATAGGCCCGTTTCATCACTATTTCCTCAACTCCCTGTGAGGCCAAAAAAGGCCTCAAAAGGCCCAAAAATCAGCTGTGAGGAGCAGTGCAGATAAGGAGGCATGGTGGGGATTGCGCGTGCATGCATGGGAGTGTGTGCACATTGCCTTCTGGGTGCTGGCAATTTTTGGCACAGGAGCCCAAAAAGATTAGCCACCACTGATCTAAGGCATGTGTTTACTGAGATATTTCACTCTCTGTAACAATCACAATTGAGCACAATGTTGCTAAGTGATCTCTGAGGGGGGGACGGACCTGATGGGCATCACCGAGACCTGGCTGGGCCCAGAGGGAGGAGTCCCTCTTGTAGATATGTGCCCAGCCGGGTTTCGGGTCTTTCATCGGCCAAGGGCCCAGGGGAGGGGTGGGGGTGTTGCGATGATTATTAAGGAAGATCTATGTCCGAGGGAGTCCACTGTCTCTCAGACGACCGGGTGTGAATCTCTTTTCGTGAAGTTCGGCTCCAAGGTACAGATGGGCTTGTTGATCGCATACCTGGCTCCCTGCCATGCATCATCTGCCCTGCTTGAGCTCCTCGAGGTTATAGCCGGCATAGCGGTTGAGACCCCCAGGCTCATGGTCATGGGGGACTTCAACCTACCCTCTGCCGGCGGTACCTCGGGGACTGCTCAAGAGTTCATGGCTTCCATGACAGCCATGGGCCTGACCCAGCTAATTCGGGACTCTACTCACGTGGGAGGTCACACCCTGGATTTAGTTTTTGTCTCCGACCAGTGGCAAAGTGATCTGGGTATAGAGGATACAGCTTTAGAACCACTGTCATGGTCAGATCACTTACTCCTAAGGCTCGACTTCCATTCCTCACACCCCGACCGCAGGGAGGCGGGACCATTAAAATGGTACCGCCCCAGGCGCCTGATGGACCCAGATAGGTTCCTGATGGAGCTTGGGCCACTTCCCGAAGCTCACACACACGACTCGGTCGAAGACTTGGCTACCACCTGGGAAAAGGTGGCTGCTGGGGCCCTAGACCGAGTCGTGCCCTTGCGGCCTCTGACCCGGCACCGATCCCAAGTGGCTCCTTGGTTCTCTGAGGAGCTAAGGGAGATGAAGCGCCGGAAAAGACGCCTAGAGAGCAGTTGGAAGGCCAGCCGCTCTGAATCTGACCGAACACTATTACGTTCCTATATTAAGACGTATTTAGTGGCAATGAGGATGGCGAGGAAGACCTACCTCTCCACCCTTATTGCGTCTGCAGAAAACCGCCCAGCCGCACTGTTCAGGGTGACCCGCTCCCTCTTGGAGGTAGAGACACGGGAAGATCCCTTACAGGGACGAGCTGAAGAATTTTCTAAGTTTCTGCAGGACAAAATCACTCAGATTCAAAATGAACTGGATTCCGACTGGGCATCTCCGGGCGGGAAGGCGGGGGTGGATATCGGCGAGGTCAACTGGGTTGAGTTCGATCCTGTTACCATAGAGGACGTGGACAGAATACTGAGGGGACTGAATACTACCACCTGTTTGTTGGACCCATGTCCCTCCTGGCTGGTCTTGGCCACCCGAGAGGTGACTCGAGGCTGGCTCCAGGGCATTATAAATGCTTCCTTGAAAGAGGGGTTTCTACCCGCCTCCTTGAAGGAGGCAGTGGTACGACCTCTTCTCAAGAAACCGTCCCTGGATCCAGCACTGTTATCAAATTACCGTCCTGTCTCCAACCTTCGCTTTGTTGCAAAGGTTGTAGAGACTGTGGTGGCACGTCAGTTCCCGCAGTACCTGGATGAAACGTGTTATCTCGACCCCCTCCAATCGGGCTTCAGACCCGGGCACAGCACAGAGACGGCATTGGTCGCGTTGATGGATGATCTCTGGAGGGCACGAGACAGAGGTTGTTCCTCTGTCCTCGTGCTGTTAGATCTGTCAGCAGCTTTTGATACTGTCGACCACAGTATCTTATTGCAGCGATTGGAGGGGCTGGGGATTGGAGGCACCGTCCTACGATGGTTCTCCTCCTTCCTCTCTGACCTTTCGCAATTTGTGTTGACAGGGGGACAGAGATCGACCCCAAGGCCCCTGCTTTATGGGGTGCCTCAGGGATCGGTACTCTCGCCCCTATTGTTCAACATTTATGTGAAGCCGCTAGGTGAGATCATCCGTGGCTTTGGGGTGGAATTCCATCAATACGCTGATGATACTCAGCTATACATCTCCACCCCAGACCACCCCAACGAAGCCGTCAAAGTGATGACCCGATGTCTGGAGGCCGTGCGGGATTGGATGGGTCATAACAGGCTTCGTCTCAACCCAACCAAAACCGAGTGGCTGTGGTTTCCTGCCCCCAGATACAGTCAGCTTGTTCCCTCGCTGACCATAGGGGGAGAGGTACTGACCCCTGTGGAAAGAGCGCGCAATTTGGGTATCCTCCTGGATGTACGGCTGTCTTTGGAAGAACATATTGCAGCCGTCGCCAGGGGGACTTTTTATAAGATTCGTTTGATCTACCAGTTGTGGCCCTTTCTGGATCTGGACGCACTTTGCACAGTCACTTCCGCCCTCGTTATCTCCCGCTTGGACTACTGCAACGCTCTCTACATGGGGCTCCCCTTGAAGAGTCTCCGGAGGTTACAGTTAGTCCAGAATGCAGCCGCACGGATGATTATGGGCACCCCCAAGGACGCCCACATAACACCACTTCTCCGCAGACTGCACTGGCTTCCTGTGGCCTTCCGGATTCGATTCAAGGTGGTACTATTAGTATTTAAAGTGCTCCATGGCTCGGGACCTGGCTACTTACGGGACCGCCTTCTGTCACAGACAACCTCCCGCCGCCCAGTATGCTCCCACAGGGTCGCCCTGCTTGGGGTGCCGCCGCCTGATCGTTGTCGGCTGGCGACCCCGAGATTACGTGCTTTCTCTATGGGAGCCCCCTCCCTTTGGAACTATCTCCCCCCGGAGATACGAGACACATCGGACATCCTAACCTTCCGGCGTGCAGTCAAGACCTTACTTTTTAAGCAGGCCGGCCTAGCCAATTAAAGGTTTTCTGAGATTTTAAATTTTAGATTCAAATAAGACTTTTAATTCTATTTGATGGGACTCAATCATTTACTTACTTACTTATTTTACTCATTTATCCTATTTTCATCTATCTATATTCAATTCTGAGTTAATTACTGTTACTGTTGACTGTATCTTTATATGTTTAGACTGTACACCGCCCCGAGTCCCTTTTGGGAGAGGGAGCGGTATAAAAATACGATAAATAAATAAATAAAATAAATAAGTGAGCTTTACCCCATTTTATGACCTTTCTTGACACAGTTGTTAAGTGAATCACTGCAGTTGATACACGGTTATTAAGTGAAATTGGTTTTTTCATTGACATTGCTTGTCAGAAGGGCACAAAAGTGATTACATTGTAACTGTTGTAAGTCCAGGATTGCCTATACCTGAGTTATGATGAATTTGTTATAAGATACTATGGTTTATACCATAAGGTAAATATGGTTAATTTATGTTAATAATATTTATCAATCAATCTTGTATTATAGTACCAGACAGTGGTGGGATTCACATTTTTTTACTATCCATTCTGTGGGTGTGGCTTGGTGGGCATGACCAAGGAAGAATACTGTAAAATCCTCATTCCCTCCTCACTCCTGGGGAAAGGATACTGCAAAATCCCATTCTCTCCTGACTCCACTAACCTGCTTTCCAGCTCTGTTCTCCTGTGCAGAGCAACCAAAGGAGACCCAGCCGATCAGTTGGGACCCGGAAGGCAGAGAATAGATGGAGGCGGGGCCAGTCAGGGCTGGTATTTGCTGGTTCTCCAAACTACTCAAAATTTCTGCTACCAGTTCTCTAGAACTGGTCAGAACCTGCTGAATACCACCAGACCAGAGTTAATAATAGTTATTATTTTGAAAATAATAATAATGTTAGAGTTAGTGTAAGCTATTGTGTTTATGTTGTAAGCCACTTAAAAGACCCATTATTGAAGTCACATAAAAGTACAAATAAATCAATGTGTTCCCTCTAGCGTTAGTAGCTTATTCTCCTATCCAGAGGGTAGGATTCAATGCCTGCAGTGAAGAACAGAGTACCTGGGCATAGAAAGGCAAATAAGTAGCATCAACCAAGGGTACTTACAGAAGCTTTCAGATCATTGGAATAAATGTTTAAAGATCTTTTCAAAGTCTCTTTTTACCCCTTGGTTTAATTTCATTCATGTACAAACAAAGGTCTACATAGAATAGAATAATAATTTTGAACATAGACACAGAAAGGAATTCCTTCCTTAGAAAGTCCATAGTGGCTAACCTACCCAGTAGGTCAATACGTGTCTTAAATAGGGATGTATTCTATGATTTGAAACCATTTTTAAACATGCATAGTAAGTTTTTTTTAAAAAAAAAAAACTAATTCAACATATAGAAAAAATGTTCCTTTGTAGAAAGACAGGGAAAATTAAGCAATCGGAATCAAAGGACTATTATTAAAATGTAGCCATTCTAATCGATAACCACATTAATAATCCATTTCAATAATATCCAGAAATTTGCTTTGTTTTGTATGCTTTCAAATAGCCCTTGCTTTGCATGTGTACAATTTAAAAGCAAATCATAAAATGGCATAAGGTCGGGCAATATTTATGGTTACCTCTGTTTAAAACCAAGGGGCTAAATGTTTCTTCATAGAAGGAAACATTGGTCTGTTGCTCAGGCAGAATAAAGATCTACCACTATAATGATGAATTGTCCTGTTATGTATTTTGCAGTGGGATGGTGTCTTTGCAGTAGAGAAGACAGCAAATAAGGCTATGTAAATCTTAAGAATAAAAACAAGCTAGTGCCATCGGAACAGAGAATAAAGTTAGGGTTGCTAGGAGATTCTGATGATACAATTAATAACAATTAAATAAAAGCTCAGGCATAGCTTGCTTAGGCCAACTAATGAATGCATGGCAGATGGAAGATCTGCAGTGGGGAATTTTGGATCAATCCCTTTATAAATATACTAAGTTAAATGTCTCACAGCCTATACTACAATCAACCAACATTAAACATTTGACATTCAGTTCATGTCAACTTCCTACTGAAATTGAATACTGTATTCCTAAGTTAAGACATTCAAGAAAAAAATTCCTACAACATTAGACCCAAGAGGTTTCTGCTTTATTTCCAACAATGCCCAGGCAGAAGGTTTTAGCAGCCCATGAAAGTTTTGTTTAACTAGCAAAACTAAGCAGCATCCACCATCAGGCATTCCTAAACTGGATTGCCAATTCCTCTAAAGGCCCTTCAATTCTAATCAGTCTTTCCCAAACTAATATCTCCCTAATATTGGCCTTACTATTAACATCTCTCTAATATTAAAACTGTAACTCTTAAGTTCTAAGATTTCAAAATCTCAGCTTACCTGCAGATATCTGGCTGTTGTAATAAAATGAAAGAAGGGAAAATATAGCTATTATCCCTATAGTATTTTTAAAATGCTTAATACATCCATTTGAGACATGTGGACAACTGTAAAATGTTGGGATAACAGAACATTTAACTTTATTCCTAGAAGTGAATTCTTCCAGTACACGCTTAAGACGTTATGACAAAATTGTTGCACCGTTGACCTAACACCAAAATTCTGGTTTCTAATTCCATGCACTAATAATAGCCCAACATGATGATCAAAAGCTACTTTTCTTCATAGAATTTTAAAAACCAGTTCCGTTGTTTAACTTCTGTAGCTAATATTAAAAGATGTAGGGTACCAGAAAATGGATGTTTTGATTTAGGATTCAGGGTTTATAACTTAGTTTATTATCTCGGGGGGCTTTTTAATAAACATTGATTGGAATGAAGATTTGGTAAACATAATGGGAACCTTCAGCTAAACTAGTCAAATTGCCTGCACTTATTGTTGCATGTGGGATTAATTGCCTCAGTTGCATAAGGAAAACTTTTCTATCTGGGTTGATATACAACAAGATAAAAACAACATAAAGCCACAATATTAAAGATAATAGATCATCACAACAGGATGTCGGCCTTTTTCCAGGTCGTGGAAATATTATTATTATTATTTTAAATCTTACACAAAATAAAAGGAATGCCAAGGTTGTACATTGTTCTGAGGATTCTGAAGGTATACTTCGCTCTTACCTCTTCAGGACGTAGTAGCTGAAATTCATGCCACAAATGTTTTGCTGTCTTCAAGTCAGTCTTAACTCTTGGAGATTTCCTGGACTAGTCTTGCAATTGTCAACATTTTTGGAAATGGTTTGTCATTTCCATCTTATTCCTCAGATTGTGAGATAAAGGCTGATTCAAATCATTCAAGCTAGGTCTCTGCCTAAGACAGACTAAACGTCACAATTTCTTGTTTTCTAATGTAGTGCCCTAGTCACTATGCTACAGCAAGATAGACCTGTGCAGTGTTTTACACTGTGGAATACATATGGTTCCTGGCCATATACAGAAGTTACAATTTTTCACATTAAATCGCTAATTTCCATATCACCAAATAAAGGAAAAATACTAATATTACTCAGGGCATTTCTTGTGCCCCTTTAGAATTGAGCGAAAGAGAGTTGCCTCTCTAGTCCAAGGATATTCTTGGACTGAACTGCAGAAGAATTGATGACCTTCTAGTTTACCTTCAAATCTTTAAGAAAGCACAAAAACCTATATATGTATCAGTCTTTACACTGATCATTTTACACTCTTCACCTCTCATGCTCCAAAATTCAAAGACAATATAGTTTCAGCACGGGAAGCCACCATACCATTCATTCCATGTGCCAAATGTGTCTCTTTCTCATATCATATCATATTTATTTATTTGTTTGTTTGTCAAACATGTACAAGATAATAAGTATAAGTATGAACATAAACAAGAACAAAGGGAGTAAATACAGATAAATGGGCATAGTAATACAGGGATGGTAGGCATGCTGGTGGGCTTATGCACGTCTCAATATACCACTGCATGTTGCTGAAAAAACTACCTGAGATGGTTTTGAATTGTGTCTGCAGCATAGAGAATTGCAATAGGAATAATAATAAGATATTCCAAACATGAGCCGGGTCCCAGATCTAAACTCCTTGGAGTTTATGACTCAGGCTATGGACATGTACTCTGTATTTGTAGCAGGTAGATGAACAAAAACGAATATTTCAATGGACAAACTTTCCATATGAGCTAAAACAGTGGCTAACATATAAGCCAATAGCATCCAGTTCTATTTCACCTATTAGCTAGCAACCTCTTTGCCTTTCTACTTTGCAGTTCAGTGCAGAGCAATACTCAAGTCTGAAGTTTCTTATTATAGTGCTAGGTATTTATGTAACTTTTGAAGCACACTGAGGTTGCAAACCCAATAAGCTATGCCGTTCCATCCACTGCGATTAGTACCACTCTGCTTTTTTATTTTTACTTTAGATCTGGGAAATTGTATGATGCGCATTAAAATAGCCCAGATAATTGAATGATTCAAAATGAAATAAAATAACAAAGTGGAAACATAAAAGAGCCTTTGTATCCCACTGAACCATTTATTTGTTGCTAGACCAATGGCAAACCACTGAAGCCGAGCCTTACATCATAATAATCCACAGCCTCGATTATAAATAGATATGCTTTTGTGGGTATGATACTCTGAAATTGATTTTGATTTTTTTTTTACCTGCAGGATGCAACAGTTTAACTTCATCTTCTAGCCTTCTAGCTATATTAATGTGAAAAGGAGTGTGTATGCTCACAATTTATGTAGCTTGTATACCACAGAGCTACCTGAATATTTAAAGGTTCACTTGGGCAGAATCAATGGTACAGGTATTTTTATCATGCAAATATTGTGCATGCAGCATGGTAGAATGGAAACAATAATTAGGCAGAAAGTGCAGTTGGATTTGTTCTGGGTTGGTCAATTCATATTTAAAATACTTACCATCCATTGGGTCAAATTCTGGCGGGAGTTTTCGCCCTCGCCAGTGGCTGGTATCTGGCGCGGCCAGCCCTTTAAAAGGAGAGGCTGCCGCGCCGCCAGCCCGAGTCGATCCCTGCAAATAAACAGAAAAGAGCTATCTCACTAAAGGTGTGCAGTCTCGTTTATTCCGCCGCAAAACACTGGCGACGAAGGTGGGATCGAGACAGCACCAGCAGTGAGTGAATAGCGGCGAAACTCGAGCGGCAAAATGGCCGGAAACAACCCCCCACCAGAACATTTCAACCCGGCAAAGGAAGAATGGCAGACGTACATCGATCGCTTCCTCATGTTTCTAGAGAGCAGCGAGCTGAGCAGCGTGTCAGAGCACAGAAAGAGAGCGGTATTCCTAACGCATTGCGGTCCAGCAGTCTTCAAAATGGCAAAAAATCTGGCATCACCAACGGATGTGAAGACGTTAGCCTGGCCGGAGTTAGAAAAAATCCTGCGAGCACACTATGCTCCTACAGTCTCCTGCCTTATCAAGCGCCACGAATTTTACCTCCGAAACCAGAGAGAGGGTGAGTCCATCGCGGATTTCGTAGCAGAGTTAAGAGACATTGGGGGGGATTGTGAATTTTCAGATTTCAATGAGGCTTTGAGGGATCGGATCGTACTGGGGTTAAAAGACCCAATATTGCAGAGCAAATTACTTAACCGACCTAAGATAACAGCTAATGAGGCGATAGAGGAAGCTACCGCAGCCGAAACCGCTCAAAAGTCGGTGGCAAAAATGAAAAAAATCAATCACGCCGCACTCTACAATAGCAAGGAGACGATCAGACCTCAAAGCGAGGGAGAAAAAACCACGACACACCATGAGGACCTAGAATCCGAAGACAGTAATGAGGAAGACGAGGTATGCCATCTAAAGATTACGAAAGGGGGAAAAGAGCGGCCAAACAGAAGGGTTGATTTCGAATGTAATCGATGTGGAGGAAATCACCCCAGATCAGAGTGCCGTTTTATAGATGCCATCTGTAGGAAGTGTGAGAAAAGGGGTCACATTGCCAGAGTATGCAGAGCCAGGACCAGTTACAGCCCAAGACAAAGAAGAAGCCCACCCCCAAGAGGGAGAGAGGGAGAACAGATGACCAGTAGCCGTTGGAACCAAGACGGGAGGAATAGAAAATACAAAGAATCATCTAACAGAAGACAAGAGACACACCAAACAGTGATAATTGGTCATGCAAATACGACAAACATTAGAAAAGTCCACATTACAGTTGGCATTGAGGGACGAGAGTGCGAGATGGAAGTGGATTCGGGTTCGTTCCTCTCCATGGTCTCGTGGAACAACATCAAAGATTTAATCCCAAGCTTACAGCGGAGCCAACTCTCGAGACAGAAGCTAATACTGAAAGACTACCAGGGAAATCGAATTCCAGTTGTGGGAGTTGGACATTTCCAAGTAACTTTCAAAAATCACACTGAAATCCTGCCCTTAACAATAGTGGACCGAAACAGACCAAGTCTTTTGGGTCTAGAATGGTTCGAGCCGCTAGGAATCGGGATGACCGGCATCAACCATGTTTCAGATACAGATTGGGAAGCAGACCTCGTGCAAGAATTCCAGGAGTTATTCAACGGAGAACTAGGCAAGTACCGGGGAAACCCAATATCATTTAATCTAGACCCTAAGGTGACACCTATTAGATTAAAAGCTAGAAGAGTACCATTCGCCTTAAAACCAAAAATAGAAGAACAGCTAGATAAACTAGTTAAGCAAGGGGTCATCGAACCTGTTGATCACGCTAAGTGGGAGACCCCTATAGTAACCCCTATCAAGGTGGATGGGTCGATTCGGATCTGTGGGGATTTTAAGGCCACCCTTAACCATGCGCTGCAACAAAGCGCATACCCCGTTCCGGTGGTACAACATTTGCTACACTCTATCAAAGGCGGAAAAATTTTTGCAAAACTCGATTTGGCTCAGGCTTATCAGCAACTACCCGTAGACCAAAAAACGGCTGAAGCCCAAACCATTGTTACACACCGGGGCGCATTCAAATGCAACCGCCTCCAATTTGGCGTCAGCGTGGCTCCAGGCATTTTCCAAGGGTTAATGGAACGCCTCCTACAGGGAATACCGGGGGTTATACCATACTTTGACGATGTACTAATCGCAGCTAGTAACAAAGAGCAATTGCGAGATCGTCTAAGAGAAGTCCTTACCAAATTCACGGAAGCGGGGCTCAAGGTTAAAAAAGAAAAATGTACATTGATGACAGAAAAAATAGAATTTTTAGGATATCTTATTGATGGCGACGGTATCCACCCAACCGAAGGAAAGGTCCGTGCCATAAAGGACGCCCCCACACCAAACAACAAGACTGAGCTGCAAGCTTTCCTGGGACTAATAAATTTTTATCATGTTTTTCTGCCACAGAAAGCTACAGTGGCGGAACCTTTGCATAGGCTTTTGGACAAAAATGCAGTTTGGAAGTGGGGCAGTCGGGAAGAAACAGCATTTAACCGAATAAAAGAGCTTCTGACTTCAACTAAGGTGATTATACAGTATAATGAAACATTGCCGTTGATACTAACTTGCGATGCGTCGCCTTTTGGGGTCGGAGCCGTTCTGAGCCACTGTCTACCGGATAACAGAGAAGCCCCAATCGCATTCTATTCAAAAACACTATCTAAAAGCCAGAGGAATTATAGTCAATTAGACAAAGAAGCTCTAGCCATAATTGCTGGTATTAAACGTTTCCATGAATACCTGTATGGCCGTCAGTTTTCTATAATAACTGATCACAAACCGCTGTTAGGACTCCTGGCTGGAAACAAAGCAACCCCTAATATTTTATCCCCCAGAATGACAAGATGGACAGAATTCCTTGCAGCATATAACTACACTCTGTTTTACCGCCCCGGCCCATCAATTTTGCACGCTGATGCATTAAGTCGCTGCCCATTACCGGACAGTGACCCTGACCCGAATCCTTGTACCACAACATTCTTAATTGAGACTTTAACCGATTTCCCGATTACGGCAGCAGACATCGCTCAAGAAACCGCCAACGACAACTTACTGCATAAAGTGAGGGGTTGGATTGTAAAGGGATGGCCGGACATTCAGCTACAGAACGAGTATACACAGTTTAAACAGAGACAAATGGAACTATCAGTAATGAAGGGGTGCGTACTTTGGGGTGATAGAGTGGTTATTCCAAAAAGACTACGGACTAAAATTTTAAGACTATTGCATGAGGGTCATCCAGGGGTAGTTAAAATGAAAAGCTTAGCAAGAAGTTATGTTTGGTGGCCGGGTTTAGACAAGGACGTCACGGACTGGGTTGGGGTTTGCCAACCATGCCAAACATCCCGACCCTCACCCCCGAAAGCACCGGCCACAGAGTGGGATGTTCCCAGGGGACCATGGTCTAGACTGCATATAGATTTCGCGGGTCCGACAAATGGTCACACATTTTTAATTCTGGTGGATGCTTATTCAAACTGGCTAGAAGTAAGCCTAATGCAGTCAACCTCTTCCGAAGCTGTCATCCGACAGCTCAGGAAATGGTTCTCAACACACGGTTTGCCAGACACCCTAGTATCTGACAATGGGCCACAATTCACAGCAATAGAGTTTGAGAGTTACCTCGCCAGCTTGGGCATACGGCATGCCCTAACCGCGCCGGCACACCCGGCGGCGAACGGACGAGCCGAACGCATGGTTCGTTTCACCAAAGAGACACTACACAAACTAGGCCAGGGCCCCATACAGGCTCGAATTGACAAACTACTATTCTTACAACATACCACACCTAGCACTATCACTAACAAGACCCCAGCAGAATTACTAATGGGGAGGAAACTACGCTCCCCCCTAGACAGGTTACACCCCACATACTCCACAGATAAACCGATTGATTCTTCCAGTAAAATAAGGACTTTCCAAATCGGAGACCTAGTCTACGCAAAAAACTTGATCGGACATCCCTTATGGGTGCCAGCCACCATAACACAAATCACAGGCCCACGATCATACCGCCTAACCACTTCTGATAACAGGACTTGGAAGCGGCATATCGATCAAATTAGATCCCGCACCCTACCCAGATCTCACGATCACCCTGGGGGGGAAGGGGAATTACCACTAAGCAACAACAAGACAACAAACCCACAAATAAACAACGACGACCTAACTCACACATATACACCCTCAACACTAGCCCCGGTCGAGTTTCGCAACTACGCACCTGGGCCTGGTGAACATCCAGATAGAGACCTTGGCGAGACCGACGATAATCCAAGTCCGGGAGGGAGCGGCACAGCCACATCAACTAGCCGAGCTGGGCCCGCCAGGAGTGACGCGGCCGACTCGACCTTCCCGAAGTTTCCGGGGCCGGGAGCAGGAGGATCAACAGGTCCTTCCGCACCGGCCAACAGCGACGACACGACTGAGCTGCGCAGGTCCAGTCGGGTCCACAGGAGCCCCGCCTACTTACGTGACTACGTCACGTAGGCGCGGCTCCTGATTGGTCGGACTAGACCAAGAGGGGAGGGGTGTTCTGGGTTGGTCAATTCATATTTAAAATACTTACCATCCATTGGGTCAAATTCTGGCGGGAGTTTTCGCCCTCGCCAGTGGCTGGTATCTGGCGCGGCCAGCCCTTTAAAAGGAGAGGCTGCCGCGCCGCCAGCCCGAGTCGATCCCTGCAAATAAACAGAAAAGAGCTATCTCACTAAAGGTGTGCAGTCTCGTTTATTCCGCCGCAAAACAGGATTTTTATGGCCTTTCATCATATTTTCATACATTTTAGCTTGAAGGTAGAAGGTTTCTGGTTAAAAGTACAGCTTGGACTTCATTTGGAGTTTGAGCACAAATTTCCATCTTTTCTAACTTTTAATCCCCTAATGAATTAAGGGCAATTTTCACCTCTCAGAAACAGCCAGATTCAATAAGCAGAGGTAGCTCCACTGTAACATATAACTTGAGAAAGGTTGAGAAAGGTGTGTGTGTGTGTGTGTGTGTGTGTGTGTGTGTGTGTGTGTGTGTATGTGTGTGTGTGTGTGAGAGAGAGAGAGAGAGAGAGTTCATAGTTTAATACTCTTCTTATCCTGCTCCTTCAAACTCCAACTATTGCTTCCATAGAGCATTACAGGAAATGTCAATGCAGTAATATAAGCAATAGTCACCTTATGACTTCACCATTGCAATACACTTTACATAGGGCTGCCCTAGAATGCTACTTGGAAGCATCAGAATACAGCAGCACAAGCAGTAATTGGCATGTATGTCCATATAACACCTCTGCTTCATGAGCAGCACTGAATTAAAATTTGAATACAGCTGGAATACAGCTGGAGTTCTTCTAGTCCAATCCCCTGCTCAAGCAGGAGATCCTATACCAGGGGTGTCAAAATCGATTTCATTAAGGGACGCATAAGGGTTGTGTTTGACCTCAGGGAGGCCAGGGGTGGGCGTGGCCATGCCAGGGTGGGTGTGACCAGCTCTACATCCCTCATCGCTCCATTTCCAGTAGCGACAGCCTCCTGTAGCTCTCTGCCAATGAAAACGGAGCTTGGGAAGGCCACGTGCGGTCCGCCTGGGCTCCATTTTCTTCCATGACAACCTCTGCGGCCCTCTGCCACTGAAAACAGCTCAGGTAGTCCTTCAGAGCTCTGTTTTCTCCAGGGAAGGCCCGTGGGCCGGATCTAAGCACGTCATGGGTCGGATCTGGGCCCTGGCTTTGAGTTTGATACCCCTGCCCTATATCATTTCAGATAGGTGGCTGTCCAGTCTTTTCTTCAAAATCTCCAGTGATGAAGCACCTTCAATTTCTGAAGGCAAGCTGTTCTACTGGTTAATTGTCCTCATTGATGGGAAGTTTCTCCTTAGTTCCAGGCTGCTTCTCTCCTTGTTTCTTATCTTGTCTTCTGGTGCTTTGGAAAATAAGTTGAGCCCCTCTTCTTTGTGGCAGCTCTTCAAATACTGGAAAACTGCTATCATGTCACCCCTAGTTCTTTTTCTGTCTAGACTGGCCATTCCCAATTCCTGCAACCCTTCTTCATATGTTTTTGCCTCCAGGCCTTTAACAATCTTAGTTGTTCTTCTTTGAGTTCATACTTTGGTTCACACACTCTTTCTTTGAGTTCACCTACTGGTTGACACTTTGCTTCCATGTGCAATTCAAGATGCTGGTTGATATCTGTAAAGCTGTATGTGACCTGATTACTTGAGGGACTGCCAGTCTCCCATAGTGTCTGCCTGGGCAAATTGATCTTGAAAGATTGCTGCCCTTGGGGTTGCTTTGATTAAACAATGTTATCCATCAGGATCCATGACATGTGCTATCTCTGTCATAGCACCTGCCCTCCAGAATGAGCTTCCTCTAGGATCCTATCTGTTGTTATTTAGGTGAGTTACAAGGCCTGGCTCTTGATGGCATTTGAATATCTTTTCCAAGGTTTGCATAACTGCTCTACCAAGTGACAGTCTGCACTGAATTTGTTGATTGCTTGTTGTTGATGGTTGATCAGAAAAAAACAGAAGCTATTACCACTTCCATACCTTGCTTGTGAATTCTAAGGTTGGTAACTGTGCCGGTTGTTGTTAGATTTAATTTAATTTAATTTTTGTCCTATTTTTCACTGGGTTCCTTGACTTTTATTATAACCATATTACAGAAGAGATCAGGATCTCAACACTGAACCAGAAGTTGTGCTGAATGTGTCACTGGTTTCTGTATCATTTGGGTTTCAGTTGTTAATAGCAGGCATGGAGGGATGGTTTTTTTCTTTCAATGTGAGAAAGAAGACAGCATTCTTTTCTTCTTGTCATAGTCATTTCAAGAAGCCTTTCCTGCCATATTGATTCTAAAAGGAAAGGTTTTAATAGCACCAGTGATTTTTTCCCCTCTTGGAAATGTATATTTGACCAGTTTTTATTGGGACACTAGAATAAAAGGAAGAATAAAATGATTATTATATGATGCAAAAAATAACTTGCTTCAGGTTAGGAGCAATATTTCAGGAATGGTAGATGGGGGTTAGATTTAATTTTGAGGGCTGGTGGCATAGTCATTGCTAGAGGGAATGAGTGATGATGCCAAGATAACAGCACCGAATTTTTTCAATTTTTCATTTATTTGCTTGTTTAATGAAAACGGGGATAATTCTTTTCTCTTTAAAGCTTTACTATGCTATTTTTTTGGCTTGCATTACAGTTTACATATATTTTCTACTCAAAATGTTGAAATTGATGATTTCTATCATTAATACTGCCAAAAATTAAGAGCACAGTTGGTAGGGCATTTGGCGATAATGAATGAATGTATGAATGAATGAATAGATTAATTAATTAATTTTAAAAATCGATTTGGAAACCAAACATAGAGAAAATACACATGGACTTGTGCAATGTGGATGTGTGTAATGTGGATCTTTGTCCACCATTGATGTAGTTCCTTCCCCCTAAAACTCAATTTCTAAAGAACTCAAACTCTAATTTAAAAAACAAACCCTGTTTGTCGGGCTCTAAGTCTAAAAATGATCAAAAAGGAGAAAAGGGAAGCAGGCAAGCATTATTCAGGTTTTAATGTGTTCTGTGTACGAGTTCTGTCATAAAATACCCAAAGACCTTGAGGAAATCTTTTAATGTTTTTTGTTAGAAGAACCCAACAAATTCTTCATAAATAGACAGAATTCTTTATTGGCCAAGTGTGATTGGACACACAAGGAATTTGTCTTGGTGCAAATGCTCTCGGTGTACATAAAAGAAAAGATACATCCATCAAGAGTCAAGAATCATCAGGTACAACACCTAATAATAGTCATAGGGTACAATAAGCAATCAAATCATACTAGGATACAGTCAATATAAATCCTTCATGTCAGGGTCCATATATATATATATTTGTCTGCAGACTTCAGTATGATGATGGATTATTTTTCCCTATAAAGATTCTTATTAGCTGAAGCTTTTAGATTCTTTTATTTTGTCCTGTTAACTAAATTCACAAGGAAAAGAAATAAAAAGTAAAGTTGCAGGGGGATTTCAGGACTTTGCCTGGAGATGGCTGTTCCCCTCTTGGATTCTTCTCTGGTAGGGGAAGATAGCGGCCTGATTGCTTGTCCCATTATTCTCTGCAGCTGCAGTCAGACTGTGCTTACCTATTAAAAGCCCTTGAGAGAAACATTAAGTCTGGTCACCTGTGGAGCATGTCAGTACAGTCGCTCAAACAGGTCACTAGTTTTACAGGAAGCTTCAGCAGAATAATAATATTTTTTTAACTGGCTATTTCAACTGTCAAGCAGACACTTGGTACCTCAGTTCTTATAGGGAAAAGAAGAAGAAAAGCAACTAGGGATCAGGCCATTTCCACCACCACCACCCCTGCTTTTTTTCACTCAGTCTAACATCCAAAATGTCTTCATTGCCAAGCAAGTTTTCGAAGTGTCTCTCACCTTGGCCTGACTGAATAAACCGGAGGAAAGAGATGGCGGAGCATCTCTGTTTTTGCTTTTAAGAATGCTATGTTGTTTGGATAAGGTCTGCTCTGCTGCTATTGGAAGAATGGAGTTCTTTCGTCCTTTCTGCTTGTGATTATCTCATGACTGCAATGCCTTCTGTTCCTTAGCACTGATGGTGTTACCTAGTTTGGTAATAAAACATCTGCAAGAAAACAAGCATGCTCAGAGAGCACCAAGGGCCCCTCAAGTCAACCCTGATATACAAATATTCTCCTTTATTAATGCCTCCTGTTCTTCTGGAGTAGGTCATGTGTTCTTTCCCTTACTTGCCTTAACTAAGAGTTGAAGGACAAGACACTTAGTGCTCTTGTCATCTGGTTTGCAACTGCATCAACACCTTCTAGAGATTGCAAGGAGAGGCATTGCTTCTTCTGGGGACAACTGAAATACATTCCTGCAGTTACAAAAAATATTTGATTTTGTCTCTGACTTCTCTGCACAGAAAATTGGTGCAATATGTTAACGCCAGATATGCATATGTGTTTGCTTGCTAGATTTATATCCCGTTTTCTTGTTCGAAAGTTTCCTTGGTTTTCAAGGAATTTTTGAGTTATAATTTGTTTATAACTTTTAAAAAAACTGTAAAAAAAAACTGCTGGCAACTTGATTAAATCCTTACTTTGCATCTATCAGATCATAAAAAACAATAGCAGGTGGTCTCTTTCAGCCTTAAATCTGACTTCTAGGCAAGTCTTCCCATTACACAGAATCACGAATGATTCCCAAAGATCAGGGCAATCTTATGTTATAGGCTGTGTTTACTGTTTTTATGGTGTGAAAGGTAAATGTACCATTTCCTTAAATTGCTGCTTCCACATGAAATCTGGTTCAGCGGTAAAGCTATAAGCATCTTAACTATTCTCAGCCAAAGCTTTCTTGAGGGTAGAAGAAATTCTTTTGTTCATGTGGTTCTTGCTGCTGTTGTTAAGGATTAGAATTAAGGAGTTGAACTGAATGGCTGCTTTCAAGTGGTAGGTGGCTTTTAAAGCCTTGGGCAGTAAGATGGAAGGGTTCTTTTCAAATGATAAACGCAGGTAGTATTAGAGGGTATTAAACAAATGAGAAATCAGTAAAACTAAGTTCTCGGGAACACATAGTTTTTTTTCCTCCCAGTGATGATATCATTTATGCAGTGGTGGGATTTAAATAATTCAACAGATTCTCTGCCCTAATGATTTCTTCCAACAACCAGTTCACCAAACTGCTCAGAAAGTTAACAACTGGTTCTCCCAAAGTGGTGCAAACTGACTGAATCCCACCACTGCATTTATGGTGGATTTGGTCTTGAATTTCCTTGTTGATAGGCAGTACTGAAAACGTTCAGGCACATTTTCTTAAGAACGTAAGAACAATTCTGCTGGATCAGTGGGGGCGCAGGAGTTAGAGTGCAGTATTGCGGGCTACTTCTGCTGACTGCTGTCTGCCTGCAATTTGGCAGTTCAAATCTCACTGGCTCAAGGTTGACTCATCATTCCATCCTTCCGAGATCAGTAAAATGAGGACGCAGATTGTTGGGGGGCAATATGCTGACTCTGTAACTGCTTAGAGAGGGCTGTAAAGCACTGTGAAGCGGTATATACGTCTAAGTGCTGTTGCTATTGCTATCAGACCAAGACCTAACATGATTCAGCATATTTTTTTTCATATGGCCAGCCATACGCATCTAGGGCAGGGGTCCCCAACCCCTGGTTCATAGACCGGCATCAGTCCACAGCATGCCAGAAACCAGGCCACACAAACAAGCAAAGTCCCATCTGCAGGATGCAGAAAGCACAGGAAACCACATCCCCTCCGGTCCATGGAAAAAAAACTCTCTCCAAGAACGAGTCCCTGGTGCACAAAAGATTGGTGGCCACTGCTCTAGGGTGCTTTCAATGGGAAATAGAAACACATTTCTCTTCCGCCATTGGGATTTTGGAAATGTGCTATCCCCAAACTGAAGCTAACACTGATTGTCAAGACTTAATAGCCCTCAGAGTCATTGATTGAGATGGATAGCCATAGAAATTGAACAAACAAACAACTAAATAGATCTGCTCTCCATGAATATATCCACTCTTCTTAACAGAATAACAGAATTGGAAGAGACCTTGGAGATCTTCTAGTCCACCCCCTGCTCAAGCAGGAGACCCTATACCAACGGTCGTCAACGGGTGGTCCGCGAGAAAATTTAGCGGTCTGCAGAGAAATGTCATCCCCCAGAGCACCCCCTTAAAGGAATTAATCCAGGCTGTGTGGGAACACAAGAATACACTGCCCACATGGCCCATGGGAATCCTCCCCGCCCACTCATTCCTTACCTGGCAAACTTGCCAGTGAAATTGCTATTTTTTTCCTTTTTCCGACCATCAGCTGTTCTGCTGTGTGGGAAGATTTAGATTAGCTAGAAAGCAGGAAATCGTTGGATTTCTTGCTTTCTAGCTAATCTTTAAATGAACCGAATCTTCCTTAAGACTGAAGCAGTCTGAAGCAGTGCAGACTGAGCTAGCCGATGTCAGAAACACAGATCTCTAAGTGAAACTGTGATTCTGTGAGCAACAAAATCTACCTGCCTGCTTTGCCTGATTTTGGGTAAAAGATGCTCTTTTTTAAAAATAAAAATTCAATATTTACATACATGGTGTGTTGTGAGTTAATTTTGTGAGTTTGCTTGCTAGCAAATTTTATGAGTTTGCTTGCAAGCAAATTTGATATGACAGACTGAGCTAGCCAATGGCAGAAAGATAGATGTCTAAATAAATCTGTGATTCTGTGAGCAACTCAATCTGCCTGCCTGCTTTGCCTGATTTTGGGTAAAAGTTGCTCTTTTTTATAAAAAAAAATCAATATTTATATAAATATTTATAATATTTGCATACAAACCATGCCCAGTCAGTCACATGACCACCAAGCCACACCCACAAATTAGGCCATGCCCACAGAACCGGTTAGTGGTCCCCGGGATTTAAAAATATGAGTTTGGTGGTCCCTGAGGTCCAAATGGTTGGCTACCCCTGCCCTATACTATTCCAGACAAGTGGCTGTCCAGTCTCTTCTTAAAAGCCTCCAATTATGGAATACCCACAACCTCTGAAGACCAGTCATTCCACTGATTGATTGTTCTCACTGTTAGGAAATTTCTCCTTAGTTTTAGGTTGCTTCTCTCCTTGATTAGTTTCCATCCGTTGCTTCTTGTCTTGCCTTCTGATGCTTTGGAGAATAGCTTCACTCCCTCTTTTTTCTGATAGCCCCTCAAATATTAGAACAGGGGTAGGGAACCTTGGCTCTTTTATCACTTATGGACTTCAACTCCCAGAATCCCTGAGTGAGCCATAAAAGGTTCCCCATCCCTGGCCTACTGGTTTTTCAGTTGTGGGGGAAATCAATTTTTGACTGGAATGGGACTGTTTAATATACAAATGTAGGACATATTCTTTATATATTCTTTATATGTCCTACATTTGTATATCAAACAATCCCATTCCAGTCAAAAATTGATTTCCCCCACAACTGAAAAACCAGTAGGCCAGGGATGGGGAATCTTTTATGGCTCACTCAGGAATTCTGGGAGTTGAAGTCCATAAGTGATAAAAGAGCCAAGGTTCCCTACCCCTGTATTAGAACACTGACATCATCTCACCCCTAGTCCTTCTTTTCTCTAGAATAGACATACTGAAAGAAAAGACATTCTTTTATCCAAGTTAGTGGCCATCAATATGCTTATGATAATAAATTTCACAGGACAACTATGAGTGGAATAAAAGACAACATTCATTTGTCTGTCCTAAATCTCTTTCCAATCAACTTATTTGAATGAGTCATAGCTCCAGTATTTTGAGAAAGGGACAAAACCTTTATTTTATATACCTTGATCTGGTTTCTCCTCAGCTACTTGTTTTTTGAGCTGGAGTCTCAAACATTCTTGCCTTTTCTTGTACAAGGTACAAAAGGTATTCATGTCATCCTAGTTTTGTTGCACATCTTCAAGGTCTATAATATCTGTTTTCAAATGTGCCAGCCAGAATTTCTTAGATGCAGACCTACCGTGGCTTTGCAAAATAGCATTACAATATATGCAGCTCCTTTTTCAGTCATTTTCATAATGATCCATGGCAAGGAATTTGCATTTTTTTCAGCTACCACACACTAAGTTAACATCTTCATTGAGCTATTCCCTATGACCTAAAGATCTCCCCTCTGAACGCAAATTCTACCAATGTAGGAGGTTGTAATCAATGGGTAAGCATCCCCTACCCTCTTTTCACTGTCAGCTAGCAGCCTGAAGGTATCTAAATTAAACTCAGATCTATAATAGAAATATGTTTTCTTTAGAAAAATTTGCAGGAGTATCACCCAAGACTTCCCATGTTACAAATGGATGTAAGCCAAGAACTACCTGTACTGTCCTCCACTGAGTCTATCTTGCCCTTTAATCTCTCCCTCTCCCTCTCCCCACCATATATTTATAGATAGATAGATAGATAGATAGATAGATAGATAGATAGATAGATAGATAGATAGATAGATAGACAGAGATAGAAGATATAGATATATGTGTATCTATGTCTCTATATCTATATCTACCTATCTCTATCTATCTATCTATCTATCTATCTATCTATCTATCTATCTATCTATCTATCTATCTATCTATCTATCATCCATCTGTCTGTCTGTCTATCTATCTCTATATCATCTCTCTCTCTCTCTCTCTATGTATTTCTATTTTTCTTTCTTTCTTTTCTATTTTTAATCAGTAAGCATTCTGGTTAAAAAAAATGGTCCTCTTGAATAGCCTCTGTAGGTTTATTTGCAAGTGGAAATGAGAATTTTTTGAAACGATTATCAAATATAGATACTCTATCTTCCTCCTTCATCTGTTTCTGGAATTAGAGAGAAAATGCTAGAAATTAGTGAGGGTGGCATTTCTCTAGCTGAGTCAACCAGCGGGCTTGTTGATATTCTAAACAACTACATGAATATACAGTAAGTTGTGTGGATACATTAATTCTGAAAGCTTTATTGCAAAGCTCACAGTTGAAAGGGATCGAAAGTTCATTATAAGAAAACAGTGACTCCTAAAATCTAAGAACTATGGTAAAATGAGATGCCACTGTTTTTTATTTCTTCTCATGTATGTATGTATTTTTCTTTACATTTCAGAAGAACACCTTTTGGTTTTGTTAGGATCTCAATTTAGCAAGTGTCAGCTCATAATTTCTAGTGTTCTATTGTCAGAAAATGATCTCCTGTGATCATTTTCAGAGGTGCCTAATAATCAAATGGTTCAGAAGTCTTATTAAATTGGATTTAATGAATAATTCATGCAATCCATCTTTTTTCCCCAAACATTTAACATGGGTACAAGTAATGCCTTTCAAGATGAGTCTTTTAAAGATGTTATACAGCAATTATTGAACTATAGACCCATAATGAAGGAGAAGGAATTTTCCCAAATTAGAGCCAATTATAACCTCTGATATATATAAAAGTTAAGGTAAAGGTTCCTCTCGTACATACGTGCTAGTTATTTCTGGCTCTAGGGGGCGGTGCTCATATCCGTTACAAAACTGAAGAGCCAGCGCTGTCCGAAGATGTCTCTGTGGTCATGTGGCAGGCATGACTAAATGCCAAAGGCGCATGGAAGGCTGTTAACTTCCCACCAAAGTGGTCCCTATTTTTCTACTTGCATTTTTACATGCTTTTGAACTGTTAGGTTGGCAGAAGCTGGGACAAGTAACAGGAGTTACACAGTGCTAGGGATTCGAACTGCCAAACTGCTGACCTTTCTGATCAACAAGCTCAGTGTCTTAGCCACTGAGCCACCGCATCCCCTCTGATGTATATAGGAATACCAAATTTCTTCAGACTTTTTTTTTTTGTAATGTATGTGTGTGGTAGAAATTATTAAATACAAAAACCCAATCAGTTCTGTTTTGCTGGGCTGGATGTTCAAGTTGGAAAAATGTACTTTCAGAACAGTTAAGCATGCTATCTTTCCATTAAAATTATGGAAATGCTATCTACCTCTTTTTGCCACTACATACAGTAAGTGTTGACATGCTCTCAAAAGTAATTTAGCATTACTGGCCTTACAGATGTAAAATTAATTGTCTCCTAGTGGATTATTTATACAAGGAAGTGTTATTGTGGTTGTCAATTTCAGCAAATGCTTTTTGGTTTTCCTTCCCCATTCCTTAAGTAAATAATATATTTGAAGTGGCGATTCAAGTTAGAATGGAACAGAACTAAATTCAGGTTGTGAATAACAGAAAGTCTAGCGGTTATAATTATATCAGATGAGAAATCTGTGTAGTGTATGTGTTAGTTTAGGTGATTTACGGCAAGGATCAGATAGAAATTCAGGAGACGACTTTGTTCTGATTAGTTGATTTATGTGCCAGTCTCACTGCTCTTTTTGCATAAAAACTGATTCTTTTGACACATAGTTTAGTTCAGTCTGACACATTCCTTTATTATATCACACCATTAGGTTGCCCCAGCAATTGCAAGTGATGTTATAGTGCAGTGGTGTTATAGTGCAGTGGTGTTCCTTTCCTCACGAGCAATCCCTAGGTTGGGCTCAGGAATGAATGAGCCGATCTAAAGCCCAAAGTGGTTGGTAACATTGATTTTTTCCTCTAGCAAACTCTCCTATCTTTTTCTGATCCTCCATCTCACCCCACTTTTTTCTCTTCTGAATGCATTACAAGCAAATGACAGAGTGTTCTTATCTGAGCTTAGCTGATCTTTTCTAGGAAAACTTCTGAAATTATTCTGTAGATTATATGTAGCCTTCTGACCTCAGTTTGCCCATTCATGAACCTTCTGGTTTTATTGTCCTTTCAAGCTGGCATAAGATTGAAATTTAGCAATATAGTAGTATTAAAAAAACAACAAACCTTCCAACAACAGCTATCCAACTGCATCGAGATTCAAAGCACCTCACTACTGGAAGGTGCTTTATAGATATTAAAGAATCCCTTCAGATCAATACAAGACAAGCAGCTTTTCCTACCAGTCTCTGAAAAAAAAAACAGTTCATCCTTTCAGCAATTAAATAGGTGTACCTGTATATCTCCTTCAGGGATGACATGTGGAGCAGACAGAAATGTGCAGATGAGTCCAAAGTGTTATTCAATATCCAGGCGAGATCTATCATGATTAAAGCCTGGGTTGCTGATCTTCAAACATCTGCAAGAGAAACAGGACTGAATAGGCAAGGGCAGCAATTAAACGTCCTCTTGCCACATGATTGCAGAAACAATAGGCACTCATCTTACCGACAGCAAATTCCACCCAGCAGCCCCCACGTTCTCAAACGCAGACAGTCCTCTCAGCAGCCCTCAGTGGTTTCAATCCTTTTTCAAATTAAACAAGTACGAAAAGGAATGAGCCAAAAAATACTGTTCTGTGCTAATTGGTGTAATACTAATCAAACATAATGGCCAGCATATTGTTAAAAATTCAAGTACATAATTAGGAATAATGATACCGAATGTCGTTCATGGAATCAAAAGTTGGAAACAATTATTTAGGCCATCACATTAAGCCTCATGTTCAGTCCATCAATCCAAATTGAAGTATTCCAGTTTCAGCCTCTTCAAGTAACATCCTATTCCCTTTTTATGCACCTGTAATCCTTTAATTCAGGATCGAGTTGGGGCAACTGGAGGGAGCTTAGCATTTACTGTCTAGATGCCCTTCCTGACCCCTATGTGGAGTTTGCAGCAGTTATTTTTTCTTTGCTCCCTAGGAGAGAAATATGTGCCTCTACCTAGGACTGAACTCTCAGCCTTCTAATTGGGAGGTGAGTATCTTCACCACTAGGCCACTCTCTTCAATTAACATCCTAAATTCTGTTATTGTTAGGATGTTTCCTAAGATTGAAATGGAATCTTCTTTCCCACTTCTTTCAAGTAAAAAACAAACATTATTTTACTTAAGACCATTTTTTCTCTAGAAATGAAATAAAACACACCTTTGTTGCACCCAATCTGAAATTCACACTATTCCAACATGTTTCTATATTTTCCTTACTTCACGGTCACATGATGTGATAATTTGAGGAAATTGTCCAGCAATTCTTGCATTATCAGCAGCTTGTCTAAAGGACTAAGCCTTAAAATAGATAGAGAAAAAGCTATTAGAAGAGGATGAATAGAAAAGACCAATTTATTGAAGTAGTCTGTGGAGAGGGTAAATGATTTCATTTCCAATGATGTTATCTTTATTTTACTCTTAATGTCATCAACTTGACACAGCTTTCTAAATTACAAGATAGAACGTACCTTAAAATGTACATGAGTATGGTATTTACCTGACAAGAAGAAAACCATGAATGCAAGATTATTCTTAAAAGAAAGCTTCTTCAGAAAAAAAAAATCTGTACTGCCCAGCTTAGTCACTGTGTTCACTTAGAATTCTCAACTTTGGTGAAAATGATCTTGGAGACTTTTTTTACTCCAGACTTCTGTCTTGGTATATTTTTATGTAAAGGTTTCCCTGTCAGTTGGGTCCAGCTCTAGGACTCCATGTTCATCTCAATTTCTTGGCCAAGGGAGACAGCATTGTCCAAAGACAATGGCCAGCATGGCTATACACCAAAGGCATATGGAACATTGTTACTTTACCACTGAAGTGGTACCTATTAAACTACTCACATTTTCATGCTAAGAGGGCAGGAGCTGGGGCAAGTAATGGGAACTCACCCCACTGCATGAAGCTTGGGTCTCAAACCTGGGTTGTCAGCTCTCCAGCTGACAAGCTCAGCATCTTTAACCACTGAGCCATCGCGCCTCCTTTATCTGTATGTATCTCTGTATAAAACAAATCTGTATATTTGAAAGAAGGGCATTGTCATTGTAAAGAAGTAATATTAATATTAGTTTAATTAATAATAAATAGCCTGGTGGGAAAAGCATATTATTTTAATTAAATTCAAATTAATTGCATGCTGTTGGAATATGCTCACACAAACCATTCACACATACAGACTCCATGCATAGTCACATACATCCTAATGGGAGCAGTTTCTCTTAGAATTTAATTAAAATGTGTGAAGCCATTAAGGCTGAAAGCTTAGAAGAGATTATTTATTTATTTAGATTTCCTAGTTCTAAACTGCCCACTTTCCTCAAAGAAAGGCTCTGGTTGGTGTTCAATATAATCAATATATAGAATAGAAGAATAGAATTCTTTATTGGACAAGTGTGATTGGACATACAAAGAACTTGTCTTAGTGCATATGCTCTCAGTGTACATAAAAGAAAAGATACATTTGTCATAAGTCAAGAATCATAATGTACAACACCTAATAATAGTCATAGGGCACAATAAGCAATCAAATCATACTAGGAAACAGTCAATATAAATTGTAAAGAAACAAGCGACAAAGTTAAGTCATACAGTCACAAGTGGGAGGAGATGAGTGATAAGGAGTGATGAGAAGATTAATAGTAATAGTAGTGCAGACTTTGTAAATAGTTGAACAGTGTTGAGAGAATTATTTGTTTAGCAGAGTGATGGCTTTTGCGGAAAAAGTCCTTGTGTCTAGTGGTTCTGGTGTGCAGTGCTCTATAGCGTCATTTTGAGGGTAGGAGTTGAAACAGTTTATGTCCAGGATGTGAGGGGTTTGTAAATATTTTCATAGCCCTCTTTTTGATTCGTGTAGTATACAGGTCCTCAGTGGAAGGCAGGTTGGTAGTAATTTTTTTTTCTGCAGTCCTAATTATCTTCTGAAGTCTGTGTCTGTCCTGTTGGGTTGCAGAACTAAACCAGATAGTTATAGAGGTGCAGATGATAGACGCAATAATTCCTCTGTAGAACTGTATCAGCAGCTCCTTGGGCAGTTTGAGCTTTCTGAGTTGGCGCAGAAAGAACATTCTTTGTTGTGCTTTTTTGATAATGTTTTTGATGTTAGGTGTCCATTTTAGGTCTTGTGATACAATAGAACCTAGAAATTTAAAGGTCTCTGCTGTTGATACTGTGTTGTCTAGTATTGTAAGAGGTGGTAGTATGGGAGGGTTTCTTCTAAAGTCTACCACCATTTCTACGGTTTTGAGTGTGTTCAGTTCCAGATTATTCTGATTACATCACAAGGCAAGTTGTACAACCTCCTGTCTGTATGAGGATTCTTCGTTGTCTCAAATGACATATACATATAAAATTTTAATTTTTAAAATTATAAATTTTACATAAACATTGAAGTGTACATGAATATGGTTTTGTTTTATTATTTTATTATTGTGTTGTATTATTGTATAATAAAAGACAAGATATAGAGGAATGATTTTTATCTATGTTCACCACCCTGAGTTGTTTATACGGTAGCATAAAAATGAATGAATAAAAATAACTTACACATAACTTGTACTGAACAAAGCTATTTACTACGAAAATGTCTGACTGATTACTGTGGGTATACACTAAACATTAAGGATTAACTCCTACTCTGCTTGCAATTATTGGTATTGTCAGTTCATAAAATATTTCTATGGTCATTTTAGAGTTGCCAACAGAAAGGGAGTGGGGAAAGGAGTTTGAAAGAGTAGTGTGGCAGCTTGGAAATAGAAAGTGCATTCCATAAATAGTTTTTCAAAGATAGTAACTAGGTGACTGAAGTTTCTGCCGTGCAAATATCTAACTGGAGAACATGATTGATGACTCTTGGCTATGGATGTGTCTCATTGGAGAATATGAATTATGATACACCCAGGGGGTGGGGGAAAACCAGGGTCAAGGGTGACAATGAATTATGTGTCTCAGAGTTGGCTACACCCAGGCAGTGCCGGACATGTTAACTCCCAATAAATCCTTTTTCAGTTTTGGAAGTTTGGCTCAAGACTCATGATTTAATTGGGGTAACTGCCAGAATCCTAATAGGTATAATAACCAAAGTCACTTATAATGGATAATGTACTATAGAATAATATCCTTATTGAAGGGTTGAAAGGTAATTGAAACCATAACCTTCAAAGCTAAGTGTTCTTCCATTGCTTTAGAATTTACTTTTTTTAATAACAGCATTTTGCAGAACAGTGTTTGTGAGATAAATGCGGGATTTCTTTTTTCTTTTTGTTCTGTGGAGATGAACAATAAAGGAAGTGTGAAAAAGTATCCTATGATGGAAAATGAAGTGCAATATTTACAATATTTGGAGGTGAAGCTTTTAAAAAAAATTATGTATCTATTATTATTTTGATTTGTATAGACGTTCATTTCATTTATATGATTCTGAGCAGCAATATAAATTGGAGTAACAAATTAATGAATGTCTAAGAAACATCCAGAAAATAAAACCCCACCACCTGACCTCTTAAATATTGTGTATGTGACAGTTTCCAGAGCTTGTTGGGATATCAGTTATTGTCCATGATTTACGGGCAAATAATGTAAGGATACTGTTATACCAAACTTCTTCAGGGAAATTGGGAAATTCTGCAAAAGTGTTTCTAGAGTGGTGCTATCTATTTGCAATGGCAGTACCACAATCAAGAATTTATTTGCTTGATGGAGCTGCCCATCAGAATTTAATTTCTACAGAACTATAGGAAAAATAACAACCAGCACTTTTGCCAACATAGACACAAATACAGTATTTCTTCCTATTCCCTTTTACTCTTCCATCTGTCCAGTACAGGATTGAATATTTTTATTTACTAATTTATATCCCACCTTTATTATTTTTATAAATAACTCAAGGCAGAGAAGGTTCTTAAATATTTCTCCTATTTCCCCAATGGCAACATCTCTGGGAGGTGAATTGAATTGAGGAACAACAGTGGCTGATGCAAAGCCATCAAGCCAGCTTTCATACCGAAGATGGGACTAGAACGGACCTTCTCTTGGTTTCTTGTCTATTGTCTTCACCAAACTGACTCCCTTGAATGAAATTTCCACATGGATCTCATTTCACATGCTGAGCTACATTGGTGGTTTTCAATGGAGAATATGCAAAGTTCTGCAAACTCCTTTTTTTCCACTGAGTGAGATAAAGCAAAAAACAAAGGAAAAAAACCCCATATGATTAAAAGTAGCTCAGAAAAATCACTTCTGTCTTCTGGCTCACCTTTAAAAAATGGGCTTTGTTTGGATCACAGCCCAATTCAAATTTTAATCCACCCTGTGACAACAGCTTTGAGATAGCAGCTTTTTATTAAAAACAATTCACATGTGTTCTTCTCAGAAAGTAATTCTGTGTACTTTTTACACAAAGTAAGTCATAATGATTCATAATAAAATATCATGGTACATAGACACGAAGTCTGATTGTATTTAAAAGAAGGAAATAATCACACATGGTTTTACACAAAACATGCCTCAGAGTGTTATTCTAAAGCCAGCTGCTCACTGTTCAGTATTAACACATATTGTAAGTCCCCCCCGCCCCCCAATTCATTACTTCTCTCTGGCTTTTAACGAATATTTATGTGTTCCCTGCTTGTTTTGTGCCAAAGAATGAGGAAGGAATGCAACAGTCAGCAGGGATCCATCCATGTCTGGAAATCCAAGGTTCTCCAAAGAAGCAACGTGAACGCGATATCAAACAGAGACAGGGTTATTTTTTTTCTCTAAAATTGGAAGAAAATTCAAAGACTTATCTGGAAAAAAAAAGATTTCGAAGGAAATTAAACAAATTTTGGGAAGATTAGCAGAACATATTAGAAGAACATAGCTCTCTCTCTCTCTCTCTCTGTGTCTGCCTCTTATGTGTCTCTCTGTATCGGTCTCTCTCTGTCTCTGTGTCTGTCTGTCTCTCTCTCTGTCTCTCTCTCTGTGGTCTCTCTCTCTCTCTCTGTCTGTCTGTGTGTGTGCCTGTCTCTCTCTCTCTCTCCCTCTCTCTCTCTTTGTGCCTGTCTCTCTGTCTGTGTGCGTCTCTCTCTCTGTCTGTCTAGGTTTGTATATACTGGGTTTATATGCTAGAAGTAGTTCTTTAAAAAGCATTCTATTCAGAGCAAAGGTCCAAGAAGATCCATTGGGCAGCCTTAGAACCTATTACTGTTTGACCATGGCAAGACACCAGAGCTATGATCCATTGGTGTCCTTATGTCCTCTATGCATTTCTCGGACGTGCAGAATAATTTTCTCTTCTAAGAAATATTACTCATGTGAATGGGAAGATCCTGTTCAATATACTGAATGACATCTATTTTTATTTGGCTGAAAATATGGCTTTGGTACAAAGGTTACACTCAACCAGATAAATAAATAATGATAGTAAACAACTGGATTCTTATCCAATCATATTAACAAGTTCTTTTTCCTACTTGAAAAAAAAAACAAGTAAATAAATAAATATACATATGTATGTGCAGGAATAACACCCTTTAAAAAGACAACAACCACATAATTTTGTTCCTGAGGGTTGGCCTGGTTTGATCATGTTTTTAGGGGAAAAGCTTTCAAAATTGTCACTTCTGACTTCAAAAGCATTGTCCTGATCCTAATTACTGATTGGATGAGCAATATGTGCCAGGATGCTGAGAAAAAAAATGAGCATGATACTGTGGTGGACCTGATATATGTGTCTTTTATTTCAGCACTGATTTTGCAATGGATCCGGTTCACTTATGCTAAGCCAGTTTTCCATGATTAAACAGAGTCAACTGAGTTAAAGCAACATACTACAGCCAGCATATGTGATAATAGTGGGTGTGATGAAATATGTTTGCAGCAGTCCTGAAATGAAGTACTGCTTCTATGGAGCTGCTGTATAATTGCAATACGTTTATTTCTGCCTGTTCTGCTCTATTTATAGCTGGTTCTAACCCATGAGTCTTTCCCATGACTTTCTTCTTTCTTTTTTAATAAATATACCACAGATTAAACTGGGGGCTTTCACAGGCTGCATTTATTTCTTTATTTGATTTCCATAGCCACCCATCTTGTAGTTGTCACTCAGGGCAGCAAGCACAAGATTAAAGAACAGAAAAAAATTATAAATAATAACAACAAAAATACAATAGCCCAATAGTACTTAAAAGCAATCAAATTCTGACCACAGACGTATCAGAAAAAAAAAAAAAAAACCCCACAATGAGACCTCCTTATGTGTCTGGAATTAGATTGCATTTCCCTCCAGTGGAAAATCTGAGGCTTCAAACCAGGTTTTTCCACTTCCAATACAACTCAGTAATCACCTTCCCTTGCTTCATTCCCACATATTTCACACTACACCTATTTCACAAAGAAGACTCTTTAACTTGGCCAAACCTCTTATTTACCTATAAAGACAACAACTAGTAGATATTGTACATCAGTATCCACCACAAAAGGCTCACATTTTTTTTGATATTCAGCACATATTCCGATGTTCTGCTGACACAGAAGTGAATCTGTTCTGCATGTATTATTAGAGGGTCCATTTAATGTATAATTATATGGAGGACAGAACTCATAATACCAATTGTAGCAGTGGCCTAGGGTTTTTATAGGGTCTTAAATTGGTTTTAATTGGTTTTAGTTTTTATATTCTCGATTGAGTTTTACCTTTTAGCCACCTTATTTAATCTTTTTTAATTGTTTTTTAAATATTGCATTTGCATTGTGTTTTAATTTCGGCTGTACACCGCCCCGAGTCCCTGCAGGGAGAGGGGCGATATATAAAACTAATAAATAAATAAATAAATAAATAAATACTGCAATATTTGAGGGTCTACCACAGAAGCAAGGGGTCAAGCTATTTTCTAAAGCGCCTGTAGGCCAGACAAGGAATAATGGATGGAAACTGGATAAGAAGAGATTTAACCTGGAAATAAGGAGAAATTTTCTGACAGTGAGAACAATCAACCAATGGAACAGCTTGCCCTGGAAGGTTGTGAGAGCTTCATCACTTGAGACTTTCAAGAAGAGCCATTTGTCAGAAATGGTGTAGGGTCTGCTTGGGTGGGAGGTTGGACTAAATGACCTACAAGGTCCCTTCCAACTCTGTTAATCTAATCTTATTTGATCCTCTGAGCAGGAGAACTCTAAACCAAATGGTCAATTCATCAGAAAATATCATTGCTGGCTATAAAAATAATATGGTTTCTACATGGTACAATCCTTCACAATTTAAAGTTTCCCTTTCTTTACAACTTTGCTTTTGTTCAGCAGAAATATAGACTATGACTTAATCCTAATCATTCTCTGATCCAGATCAAGCCCTGCAATCAATTTAAATATGAGATACTTTAATTTTAGGTTCCTTTTGCACTTCTTCAATTTGCAAACCATGAATAGCCTGATTCTATCTGTGGCTTATATCAACATTTTTTTTCTTAATTTCTAGTTCTGATCAAGGTATAAAGTGATAAATTTCAGTCACCAGAATTTTCAACCCTTTACCGAGATTAGTCAGAGGGAAGGCTAGGATGTTTAATATTGAGAGATAGCAAAGGGACTAAAAACATTTAGAATTTGTTATGCCTACAGAATAGTTGTTCATGACTTTCATCATTCCTCCATCTCTTCCAGAATTAATATTCTTTACCCTAACTTCTATCTTTCTGATTGCTTTTATTTTTCCTATGTTCTATGAAGTATTACAAAAATGATGATTTTGGATTACTTTTAACTCCCATGCTTGATTATTCCTTTTGCAACCTCAAAAGAAAATCAATCACATTGTATTGCAAAGCCCACTGAGTGACATCCTCTAAAGTGCTCCAAACTATGTGCAAGAGGCAAAAAAGAAAAAGAAAAAAGAAAAAGAAAAGAAAAACCCCTTAAAAGCAAAACCAGATACATGAGATGCTAACTCTGATTTTTCTAAAGCCAGTGATTTGCGGAATTAGATACAGTCCTGTGAACCATATATTAAGTTTCCACTACAGCTTGGGATTCTAATACAAAGGGCAGGCATATTGCCAGAAGCTTGATTTTTCAAATGCTATGAAAATCAGAATTCTTATTTTTGCCTTCGGCTTCCTCCCTTTTTTAAAAGAACTGTTTTATTTATAGGTTTTTAAAAGTAGTGAAGAACCAGATTTTTTAAAAATAAATTTTATTGTACTTTTCCACATTAAAAAAAACTCATATACAATCTTTGCAACACTGTGACATTGATATTTCCATTTAGGTCAACATACATATTTACATTAATTTTTGTTTCTACTATCTAACCAATTATACCATTTCCCCCAGACCATATAATATTCCATATCTTCTCTATCTTGCAGTTCCAATGTGAATTTGGACCATCTCTGCACAATCCATTACTTTCTTTATTATCATACTTTTGGAGGGAGTACTATCTAGTTTCCAATTCTGTGCATAGGCAATTTTTGCCACCGTCAATATATGTATTATTTAGTTCCTTTATCAAATACTCCTCTAATTATTCCTACTAGAAACATTTTCAGTTTAAACTCAATTTGAAGAACCAGATTTTTATAGATGAGATAAATATCTTGCCTGGAAGTAGGATCAAATGCTCTCTGGGTGGTTCCTCTAGTATTTTTTTTTTTTGCCATTCCTAATTCTCCCCATTCTTTGTAGGAAACCACAAAAGATGATGTGACAGATAAATAAGGTACTGTGAGAAAAATAGCATCTCTTTTGTTTTTAAGATGTGTCTGGTGCTGAATTCAGGTCCTCTTGAATACCATTCAATTTTTACACTTCTCTTTAAAAATGCATTCTATTTGTACATAAAATATATTATATAAAAAATGTTGCTCTTCCCAAGAATGTTAGGTACATATTTTTTTTTTGAAATGGACATAGAGATGGTTCAAAATACCATGACATAAAAGGACTTAATTATCCAGAGAAGTTTCTAATTTTTAATTCAGTTACCATGTATGCAGTATTCTTCCCTTGGATTAACTACATTCCTGGTTGCCGAAGGGTGTTTATTCGTTTTAATATTACAAAGCATTAGATAGCTATTTTTATCTCTTCACCATCCCTCCCTGATCAATAAACTACAAAAAAATAAGAATTTTAAGCCTGCACAAGAAGATTCTAATGGAAGTTATATTTGTAATTTACCAACTAGAAGTCTTTTCATATACTCTGTGTCAAAAGCAATTAATATGCAACATTAATGAAGAGAACACGGGGTGGGTATCTCAGGTGATTTAAAAGAATTAAATAAATTTTGGACTCTATTCAATTAAGTTAATATTCATAGGATTCAGCCTGGATTTCTCAAGTCTGCTTAGGAACTACTAAATAAATGAGGTTCAGGATTTTATTCCTACAGTGCTATCAAGCTATCCAACTTATATCCCACCTGGCTTTTCCCTGAGTTTCTTAAAGGAGATTTCCTCCAATTGCTATCCAAATTAGAAATGTATCTTTTTTATTTATTTTGTCAAGATGGAGTCATGTCTCAGGTAGCCTACTCTGCTACACTGAATGCATTAATAATGTCTTTCTATTGCAAAGCATTGTAAGTCCAGTTTCTATTGCAAGTAAGGCACTGATTAAAATATGCAGAATGCAGAATTTCACCCAAAGAAAGAGCATCTACTGTCAACAGCTCCCTCTAAAAGCCAATTTTTGTCTTTTTTTACCTTTACCTTCTTTTTTCAGTTTCATTACCTCTTTCCTACTATTACCTTATTCTTATTTCTGCTTTTACATCTGCCTTGTATTCCGCTTGCCAGACTTAAAAAAAAAAATTCTACTTGATTAGACTGCAGTTTGTATATTTCACTGCAATTTTTTAAAGTCACCCTGTGAAACTGTGATTTCTGACTCTGCCACAATTCCCATTGCCAAGTGGGTGTAACAGCAAGAAAAAGACATCCAAACCAGTGGTGGGATTTAATTTTTTTTACTACCGGTTCTGTGGGCATGGCTTAGTGGGCATGGCACTGTAAAATCTCCATTCCCATGCCACTCAAGGGGAAGGATATTGTAAAATCTCCATTCCCTCCCCACTCCTGGGGGGAGGTTACTGCAAAATCCCATTCCTTCCCCACCCCACTAACCTACTTTCATTCCACTGTGCAGGGCAACAAAAGAAGACCCAGCTGATTAGCTGGGATTCGGAAAGCAGAGAATAGATGTGGGCAGGGCCAGTCAGAGGTGGTATTTGCTTGTTCCCGAACTACTCAAAATTTCTGCTACCGGTTCTCCAGAACTGGTCAGAACCTGCTGAATACTACCTCTGATCCAAACTACGTCAAGGAATCGCAAAAGGAATTCTTGATTTCTTAAAATATGCAATATTTTCCCTCAGATATAGGTAGTCTTCGAATTATGATTGGTCCCTTAGTGACCATTCAAAGTTATGATGGACCCTCAGCAAAAAGTACTGAGATGCAGATTCAAAGCTGCCCCTCACCAAACTGACCTGCCTCTATGGCTGTTCGCATAACATGACCATGATTATTCGGCAGACACTTTCAGTTTCCAGGAAAAAAAACTGAGTTACATCTTAGTTACATCACAGTTACATCACAGGCCTGAAGAACAATGGGTTGTTTATTATACACAAGTTCCAAATCTAAGGATGATCCAGTCTTTTAGATCTAAAATCATACAACTGATTTTACTTGAGAATTTAAAAAAGAAATATTTTGTGGCTTTTCACAGTTTCCTAACAAGAAGCAGGTTTACTATGTACCCAGGGAGAGTGATGTCAAAACGAAAAAATTCAGCTTCATAAATTAGAGTAGGTAGACCGTGTTTTCCTTTTGCCAGCACATTTTTATTTACACATAACTAGGAAGAACAAAAGAAAAGCAATACAATATCTAAGAGGTACAGAAAAAGAAAGAAAAGTAAAAGTAAAGTAAAACTCCTCCCCTGCAAACATGCTCAGTAAATCAAACATCACAAGACACTCATATCTTAGTTGCTATAGAAACATGATAATTATCTGGACGCTTAGCAGACAAATCAAAACAATGTAGTGACGGGTGGCAGTGGTGGGATTCAATATTTTTTACTACCGGTTCTGTGGGCATGACTTGGTGGGTATGGCAGGGGAAGGATACTATAAAATCTCCAGTCAGGAATGGTTTTTGCCGGTTCTCCAAACTACACCAGAACAACTAGACACAAGAACAGTTTTTTCCCGAAAGCCATCACTCTGCTAAACAAATAATTCCCTCAACATTGTTCAACTATTTACAAAGTGTACACTACTATTACTGTTAATCTTCTCATCACTCCTTATCACCCATCCCTTCCCACTTGTGACTATAACTTTGTTGCTTGTATCCTCTGTTTCCTAGTATGATTTGATGATTATCATTAAATGTTGTACATTATGATTCTTGATTCTAAACGAATGTTCCTTCTTTATGTATACTGAGAGTATTTACACCAAAACAAATTCCTTGTGTGTCCAGTCACACTTGGCCAATAAAGTATTCTATTCTATTTTATTCTATTATATTCTATTCTACTTAAAATTTCTGCTATCGGTTCTGTAAAACTGGTCAGAACCTGCTGAATACCACCGCTGGAGGGTGGGTTATTTATTTATTGCCTTTTAATATCACAATCATTTGTAAGACTTCTTGAAGTGAAGGGAAACACAATTGCAGTAAAATCAGTAAGATATAAACAAATAAAAATTATAATAAATTAAAAACTTTCAGTATTTCATCATACTATATAATTAGTTAGTTTTACATATTGTACAATGTAATTGTGCAACTGACCTTGTCATGCACATAATTTAAAAAGGAGCCCAGATTATATTATAGTTCATTGTTAATCATTTCATGGCTTTTCATGGTACACTAATTTTTCTTGCATGCCATTTAACTTCTCAAGAGTATTGCTACAGATTGTGAATCCAAACTCAACTTCCTCTAACAGTTACTATCTTAAGAATTCTGAACTTATCTCCACACATCAACCAGTAAGTGAATACTACAAGGTTATCTTCATGCTCCTTAAACATTATTATTATCATTATTATTATGTTGTTGTTGTTGCAAATTTTATATATCAGCTCCCATCTCCCAGCGGGACTCGGGGTGGTTTATAGCCCAATAAAAACAATTCAATACAATATTTAAAATACAATTAAAAAGATTAAATAAGTGGCTGAGGATAAAACAAACAGTAACGTTAAAAATTAAGAGAGTTAAAACCAAATTAAAACAATTAAAAACCCTACCAATAATTCTAGGCCAGACCGGCTTGGTGGAATAGGTGGGTCTTCAGCGCATGCTGGAAGGTCAGTAGGTCAGGGATGGTCCTCATCTCCGGGGGTAATTCGTTCCAGAGGGAGGATGCCCCCACAGAGAAGGCCCGCACCTTCGGGGTCTCCAGCCAGCACCGTCCAGCTGGCAGGGTGTGGGCTGTCTAGCCGGCGGTACTCCGAGAAGGCCCGCTCTATGGGAGCGCACTGGCCGACAGGGAGGCTGATGGTGGCAGTAGGCGGTCCCGTAAGTACCCAGGTCCCAAGCCATGGAGCGCTTTAAAGATGACCACTAGCACCTTGAATCGCACCTGGAAGGCCACCGGGAGCCAATGCAGCTCACGCAGAAGTGGTGTAACATGGGAGCTCTGAGAAGCCCCCAAAACCACCCGCGCGGCCACATTCTGCACCAGCTGGAGCCTCCAGATGCTCTTCAAGGGGATCCCCATGTAGAGAGCATTGCAGTAGTCTAGACAGGAGATGACAAGAGCGGATGTGGCCGTGCGAAGTGCCACCCCCTGATCCAGAAAGCAATAATGACTGGTGGGTATACTTTTTCCACCTAGGCTTACTAAATAAGTAAAACTTTGGAAGTGCTTCATTAAATTACTATTATGCTTGATCTGGGTACAGAATCTACATCCTCCAGATGTTGTTAGATGCAAGCTTAATAAATAATGATTAAAAACACAACAATGTAAAATTACAGCTGCCAGTTTTTTATATGGTGTTGGTTTTTATATGCACTGAATTGTTACCAAGAACCTTAGTTGCTGTAATGTATCAGTATAGTATATGTGCAAATCCAAGCAGTGTGGCTTTTTATAATTGATTGATGGAAATGATGTCATTGTGCAGATTTTCTAAGTGTCATCCATTTGGTATGGCGGTACATCTGATTTATGCCACTATCTTTCAACTTCAGTTTTCAGATGTTGAATTATTATTATAGTTGATCACACAGTTAGCCAGGTATTTAACGTGAATTTGGAATTTTTTAACCTAGCAAATGCTGCTGTTTGATGGTGTTATTATTATTTCAACTCCCACCAGCCCATGTCATCATTATTGTCAGATACATTGGATTCAGCTGGAGTCCAACAATATCAAGAGAGTCACAGATGTCCAGTTTCCAAAATTCACATTTTTTAGGCATGGAGTAGAAAGTATCAGGAAAGTGCAACCAGAAGAAGGTTCCCTGAAGGCAAAGCCACCATAGGCTACCAAGCCTTGCTTCTAATGTACAATAATCAAATATATATGCTTGAAGTCAAGGAAACTAGACATTACACAGGTCAGATTAATTGGGCCATTTTCTTACAAACTAACACCTTTCAGATGTTTAAATTACTGGAGGGTAGTAGGAGTGAACAGTTCAATAAAGCATTAAATAGTAATAGGGGATGGAGGTCTATAGGTAAATAAATACAGTTTATTTCTGGTTCATATGAATATAAATAATGCATACTCTTTGCTAAAGCATACCATCAATATTATATTTAATTCTATGAATTTAAAACAAAAAGGATACCCTGGGTCAGAGCTTTGACTTTATTAACATGCAGTTGGAGGTCCAGATAACAGTGCACAACAAGAAATAAATTAAATAGAATAAAACAGAATGGGATAAATAATAAGGGTAAAATATAGCCATAGTCTTCAAACCCATAGTTCTCTAACAGCAATAACAACTTCCCTCCTGAAAATTGCAGTGGCAAGCAAAAAGCAAATTGCTTTAGTTTTGGACCAGATCACACAATGATTAAGAAGAGAGGTTATGAACTCTGCATGCCAAGTGTGTTGTGGGGCACTGAAGTAAAACATGATTTCATGATTTGATCGTGGAGCCAGAATTAATGAAGAAACATTCTGCCCATGGGATATTATTGTATCAACCTTCTCTATCAAAGGTCAAAGGCAAAGCATTAACAGAGTTGTTGCAAGGGAACTTAGAGGTCTTTCAGTCCAACCCTCTGCCCAAGTAGGTGGCCTTGTACCTAGGGGTGGGATTCAAATTTTTAAAACCGGTTCTGTGGGCGTGGCTTAGGTGATGGGCATCGCTTAGGTGGTCATGTGATTGGGTGGACATGGCTTGGTGGTCATGTTATTGGCTGGGTGTGGCCAATTCAATATCACTCACATCGAGGCACGCATCTCCTCTCCTGGCTTCTCATGACTGTGGGGATGCTGCAACAGTCGTAAGTGTGAAAAATGGTTATAAGTCACTTTTTTCAGTGCCATTGTAACTTTCAATGGTCACTCCATACAAGCATAGTACCAGCAAAGGAGGGAAAAATAATCCAGAGAAGTTCCTGAGACAGGAAGTCTAGTCCTGCCAAGAATGTAATAAGGGTTAACAGAGAAGCAATTTCTGTAAGCAATACCAGAATGTTTCCTTCCTGCCTTCCTTACAGGATTAGGCCAGTAATTTCTTCTAACAACTGGTTCTCCAAACTGCTTGGAATGTTAACAACTGGTTCTAGCGAACTGGTAGAATCCCACCCCTGCTTGTACCATTCCAGAAAAATGGATGTCAAATCTCTTCTTTAAAACACCCAGTGATAGAGTTCCCAATTTCTAGAGGCAAATAATTCCATTGACTAACTCTTCGCATTGTCTGGAAATGTCTCCTTAGCTCTAGGTTGGATATCTCCTTGATAACTTTCCATTCATTCCTTCTTGTCTTGCCCTTAGGTGCATTGGAGAGTTAAATTACCCCCTCTTCTATGTGACAACTTCTCAAATATTGGAAGACTGCTCTCATGTCACCCCTACTCTTTTTCTTCATTAGACTATATATATTCAGCATTTGATAAACCCATGCTGACTTTTGGTTATACCTTTGCTTGCTTCTGGTGTTCGCAGATCAGTTGTTTGCAAATATTGATGTCAAGGTCTGTAGTTTCCTGGATCCATTTTTTTTTTGCCTTTTTTAAAGATGGGCACCAGATCAGCAATTTTCTAGTGCTTTGGTAGTTTGTTCTGGCCCAAACATGGTTCCAAGGAAGCAAACACGAGACAAAGGTAACAGCACAACCTTTTAATGTTTCTTTTCAAATCCCGTTCCTTCACGGGTAAAAGGCTGCTTCAAACCAATTAGCTCTGATAAGAAAGAGCCTTGCCAAGGTTTTCCAAGGCTGCCAAGAATACCAGATAACGTTACTAAGCAATAATTTCAACACGAAGAGTCTCCAAACACCAACTCAGATATTCCTAATGTCCACCAGGCTCAAGAGTAGTTTCTCAGCTGGCTTTTATCTCCTCAAGGAGAGGCCATTACCTTGCAGCCTTACTCCCGAGTCATGCTGCTGCAGCTGCTATTT
The DNA here is from genome assembly GCA_023653725.1 of Bungarus multicinctus. Lineage (NCBI taxonomy): Eukaryota > Metazoa > Chordata > Lepidosauria > Squamata > Elapidae > Bungarus > Bungarus multicinctus. The sequence goes on from CM042851.1 coordinate 34,889,514, forward strand.
CCTTTGAGCAGCCCTGCGTGCACGCGCTCTGGGCATGGGCTCCTCGGGGATCTTTTCATTGCTGCTGCCAGCTCCACAATCTCCAAAGGCACTCCTTCATTCCACTCTCTGATGGTCCTGGCCCCATTCCTGCATCACACGCAGGCCCCTCATCTGAGTCTTCGCTCTCTGAGCCCACAGCTGTCCACACCTGCTACCGATGAACCACAACATAGTTAAACCTTACTAATGTGAATATTGTTCTGTAATGCTGCAAATGAAATTATATTAGTCCTTGACTAATAACCATAATGCCTGCCCATCATGGTTTTAAGTTGTGACAGCTGATTACCCATGTGACCAACCTGATTTTATGACTTTTTTTACAGCAGTCATTAAGCCAACCAATGGTTTGCTATCACATTTATTTTGGCCCTTAACTTGTCCAAATACAATAAGGCCTTGATTTAAAAGACTCCCACTTAGTGGGCTTGGATATAGTAGGGGGAAAAATTCTTCTAGATATTAACTTAAAATGAATGTATTTTAGATACACTTTAGATGTACCCAAAGTAGTTCAGACTATTTACATACATTAACATCATTTCTGTAATTTACATCATAATTATGTAAATGATGTCAACTGAGGCAAATAATATAAATGCAGATTTAAGGCACATCTGGGTATAATTGACGTTGCATTTACTTGTATATAGGTTTATGTATATAATTTCTGAACCAAGAAATATTTGGATGGTAATGATGTGTGTGTGTGTGTGTGTGTGTGTGTGTGTGAATTGCCTAGCTATTTGAAGTGTGATGGAGTCTATTTTAGTGGATTACTTCATTTTGCTTCATAAGAAATCCATTTCTTCAACTTCTCTGGAGATGAGAATGAAAGAAATTGAGCAGTAAATGTTGATAGAATATTAAATGTTTTACATCTGTGCTTCAATTTACATCTATAAAATGTTTGAAGATGTGATTATGTGTACTGTAGCTGTTGCACATACATATTGTACATTTGTAAGCTATATGCAGTATGTAACACTCCAAGTAATTCCAATTTTCTAAGCAGACCCTATTATTGAGTCCCAGATTATGCCTTTCTAGTGTCACTCATTTGCCTAAAAGTCTACTTTTCTTTCTCATTTAATTTTCATTTCTTAATTGAATGTGTAAGGGACTTGAGAACTGCAGAAACCCAGAGATGTGATCTAATTGGTTGCTGGCTGACTTGTAACAACTGAAATTTCATGGCAGTATCAGCAAGCAGCAAGGAATTCAATGCTGACAATAATCAGGCTTCAAAGGGAGCGGAATCTCTATGATGGCATTTCATTACTTATTCCTAATATAGGAATAAAATTTCTTTTGAGTTAAAAATAAATAAAAAAGGGATTCATTAAGAATAAAAGGGAATGTATAAAAGTTAACAATTTTAAAGGTTCGTTCATACGTAAGTTCTTCCTGAAAAGCAAAGTTTGATTTTTCTTTTCACTTTTTCAAAATTTACAGAAAATTTGATAGCAACTGAAATAAAAGATACAGACAAGATCCCTAGAAACTGAAACAATTTCTATATTCACATTTATCTAGTCACAGTCTAGAAACCAAGTAACAATTATCAACAGCCAGAACTTCTACTATGTGTAAACTTACCTAGTTAATGAGTTCATTAGTAATTGATTATTAATATTCAGCATTCTTATGGCTCTATAAAGCAACAGCATTAATGTTGGAATGCTATACATCACATCCTAAGAATGATGTTCACTTTTTATCACCACATCATTTGTACATTTCACTCATAATCCATTTTCATTCTACGACCATTAACATTTTTTTATTTTTAGATTATGGAACCATGATTTATGGGTGGTTTTTTTTTTTTTTTGCTTTCTCTTGCTGGCATAACTTCTTTATACAGTTACTTAGGTTTTTAAGATGGGTGAAATGTTGATCAACTACAAATGATGTCAGAATACTAGTTTGGCAAACTCTAGAAGACCGTAAGTTCTCCACCTCTGATCCGGATGTTCTTTCTACCAAGCAGATCTTCACCTGGGTTTTAAAAGTTCTGAATAGTTTTAAGATTGATCTGTAGATCCACAACCAGGAACTCTTAAGCAAAAACTGCATATAGAAAAATTTCTTGAAGTTGAAAGGAAAGAAGGATATAAATTACCTTTACTGGCAATTTGACAAATAATAATAATAGGAAAGATAGATACAAAGCTAACATGGAGATGGTTGAGATCAAGGGTGCTGAAAAAGGAATGAAGGCTTCATTTTGCTGCTCAAGAACAAGCCTTGCAGACTAATTCCATGAATGCAAAAGTTCAACATATCAGTAACAACAGCAAATTTGCTCATGCAAAGAGAAAGAAACAGTGGATTGTCTTATCAGTGGGCTGCAGCAAAATCTCACAGACTGATTATCTACAATGTCATGATCAAGTTGCCAAAATCATACATTGGAAGCTTTGCCAGAAGTTTGGGTTCGAATGCAGCAAAAAAGACCGGGAACACCAAATTAACAAAGTTCTTGAAAACAGCCAAGTCAAGATCCTACGGGACTTTCAGATCTAAACAGACATCTGACATACAACATGCCTGACATTACTTGTGGAAAAGAAAAGAAAAAGTCTGGTTTATAGATATTGCAATACCAGGTGAAGCACGAATTGATGAGAAACAGCTAGAAATAAAATAACGAAATATTATGATTTGCAAATTGAAGTTGAGTTATTATGAAGGAAGAAATCAATGGTTGTACTGTAGTAATAGGAGAGCTTGGAACATTACCCAAAGGGCTTTCCAGATATATGGAAATGTTGAACTTGTTAGACCTGAATATCCTTCTTTTGGGAAAAAAACAACACCCACCCTACTTGGAATTGCCTATATATTCAGATGCTGCCTTAACAGTTTTTAGGTCCTTGTTTAGGATTTGAACTATTAAGTTTTTTTATCAGTCCCAGACTATGAATTGAATTGAAGATTCACCATAATAAAAACAATAGGTATACCAAATAATGACTGGCTCTGTTTTTCTGTCATGCCCCATGTACAATATGTATGTGCAATAGCTACAGTACACATAATCACATCTTCAAACATTTTATAGATGTAAATTGAAGCACAGATGTAAAACATTTAATATTCTATCAACATTTACTGCTCCTCTGAATCCGAGAAAGAAGATGAATAGCTGACAGGGAGTGGGAGTGTGGCTCCATTGGCTGTGGAGGAAACTGGGGAAGGGCAAAGTCTGGCTGGGCAGAGCAGAGGAGATGTAGAACAAAGGAGAGGGAGTTCAGAGGAAGATCCAGGCCCACCCCCTCTTCATCCTAGGGCACTCAGGGAGGAACAGAGAAGAGAGCAACATGGGTTGCATGGCTTACAGTGGAGGAAAGGGCCCTGATTCCCTTCATTAGCCACAGCTGAGAAAAGAGTTTAAAAGAGATGCATGCTGAGTGCGACATCTGCAGGGAACAAACACGAGTTTATCTTGTGTTGACTTTGGTTATCTGCGTTCCTGGCATCCTCCCAACCGTGTTGAATTACTACCGTTCCTTCATATCTGGAATTCCTTCTCTTGCCCTGCCAGACTAATTACCTCATTTTGCCTTGATTGGACTTATAGTTACAGTTTTTGTTGACCACATTTTGGACTTGATTCTCTGCAGCCAAAGGCTATTCCTGGGAAAGTTTTTCTCCAGCCAGAAGGTAACCAAGACATTGGGGGAAAAGTTAGAGATAATAAAGGGACTCCTACTGATTATCTGACTGTGTTGCCTTTGTGCCACATCCTTGGTCATCACATTTTTTTCTGTCTATCCTCTATCTCTAGAGCAGTGTTTTTCAACCTTGGTGGTTTGAAGATGTGTGGACTTCAACTCCCAGAATTCCTCAGCCAGCTCTGCTGGCTGAGGAATTCTGGGAGTTGAAGTCCACACATCTTCAAACCACCAAGGTTGAAAAACACTGCTCTAGAGGATTCCAAAACAATCCTAATTTCCCTCTCTTCCTGAATATAGTTGTATCCCAAATATAAAAACATTATGTTAGAGTTTAAAATCCCTAGTTTAGCATTTAGACAAGCCACGAAAGCAACCCTCCTATGTTGAAATTCATTTCATTTCTAAATGAACACATACAGGATTGTAATTTACTCAATGGCCAGAGATCTTCATAAATTCCCATCTTATACTGGCCATTACTAAGAGGTCTGAAGTGCACATATCTAGAGAATGCCAAAGTCAGTGTATTGGAAATCCAAATCTAACAGCAGCAAGTCTTCAGTGCGTCTAACTTACTGATTGCGAGGAGTGAATATGATGTAGCCAGAATATGACAGTTTCCTTGCTTTTTCTTTGTCTGTCACTCTGCTTACTCATTTGATGAGTTTACTAATCTGAGGTCACTTCAGTCTACCTTTCTTCCTGGGCAGAGAAGCATAAAGGACATATCCTAGTAGGAACTAGTCAACTAGGGTGCTGGATTTTTTATTTTTTTCTACATTGTATCTCCTGTGGAGGGAAATCTCATTCCTATCGGTATTTTATTTATTTTATTTATTTATTTATTAATTCCATTTATATACCTGCCCTTCTCCCGAGGGACTCAGGGCGGTGAACAGCTCATCTAAAAACCCCACAGAGAATACAAAAGTTAAAAAATATTAAATTTAAATCGGCTGCATAATAAGACTAAACCCCCCCCCCTTAAAACCCAATTTAGAATTAAAAATGGAGATCAAATTTAAAATCATTTTCTCAGCCCAGGCCGGCCTGCTCAAAGAGCCAGGTCTTCAACGCGCGCCTGAAGGCCCTCAGGTCCGTGCCGGTACGAAGCTCCGGTGGCAGAATATTCCAGAGGGCGGGGGCACCCACAGAGAAGGCCCTACTCCTTGGCGCCGCCAGACGACACATAGCGGCCGACGGCACCCGGAGCAGACCCTCTCTGTGGGAACGCACCGGCCTGTTGGAGAACGCTGGCACAATGCGGTCCTGAAGGTATTATATGTAGAATACCAATTCACAGTCCTGAAGGTATTATATGTAGAATACCAATTCACTCTTCAGATTAGATCCCATCTATTAGAAATGTTCACAGGCATGTACAAAACGCTTTATTCTCCTAATATAGAAATGATAATTCTGTCTCCTATGTAGATACAATCATTTAAAAAAAAAAATCCATAAATTGTTATAGGTTGGAACATTTCTGCTTGGTGATATTTCTCTGATATTCCCTCTCCATGGGAAAAGAGACTCTGGGCAGCGTTGTCTGCAGTCGTATTTTTCAGAGTTATGGTAAAAATGACTCACTGGAGCACAGAATAATCTATTTTGTGCAGAATCAGCATCTGGATGAAACATTTTTTTGTTGGTGGTAGTCAAATCTTTCTTTAGAATAAGGATAACTTTTATTTTATTTTTTTTGCGTCAGTCCAAACTCATGGAAAATTTCAATATCTTTTGAAAGGATAAAATGCAGTCGGCTTGCTTTTGGCTTTGTTAATAATTAAAAATCACTTAAACATGGAAATGAGATAGTTTGAAGGAAGACTTTTAGAAGCTCCAATTCTATATTCAACTTTATTCAAGTCACTTGCTGTTCTTGTTTGATGTGTGCATTATTTTCCATCTGGAGGCAGACTACTTGAATCTTTTTAAAGGTAGTAATTATATACCCTCCAGTAAGATAAAGAATTAACATGAGAATCATTTTAAATATTGCTTATAGAGTCTTTTCTTTTGAGTCCTGATTGTCAAAGCTTTTTTTTTTTTTGGCTTAATTGAACAACAGTCTGAATTTTAAGTGGGGTCTTTTGAAATGAAAAAAAAATGTTTCAGTCTCTCAATAAAAGCTATAATTACAGGGCTGTCAAACGTGATTTCATTGAGGGCCACATCAGGGTTGTGTTTGACCTTGGAGGGTCGGTGTGGGAGTGGCTGGAGTGGGCATGGCCAGCTCAATTTCACTCGTGTCAGGGGTGCCTGTGGTGGTTGAGCATCTGCCAGTGATAATGGGCTCCCAAGCTCCGTTTTTGGCTGCAACTGCCTTCTGAAACCCTCTGCCAGTGAAAACGGAGTTCGCGAGAGCCACACACGGTCTTCCCAAGCTCTATTTTCGCTGGCAGAGGCACCACGGGCCAGTCCTTCACCGTTTCCAGGGTGGCCCCATGGGCCAGATCTAAGGACTTCACGGGCTAGCTCTGGCTCCTGGGCCTTGAGTTTGACACCCCTGCTATAAGACAAGAGTATTGGTGATAGAGATCGTGGTAACTCTTGGATTCTCTGAAATATCAGCTAAAAGACTGATATTTCAGCATTGGAAAGATAAATATATGCATCATTTATTCAACAGATTGAAGAGCTGATTGCATTTGTCACTTATGAATGGATTGCCTATAGATATAGATTTTGTATAAACAAGTAGAATGAAATAAGGGTCACGTTTATAAAGAATACAGTAGGTTAAAAGGTTATTTATAAATATATAATATTTGTATTTTTCAGGTAAATATAGAATTGTAAATAGGAACAATTATATTGTTATAATGATATTGTATATTAATTTTTTCCCTTTACCATATTTCTATCCCTTTTCTGTTACCACACTTTTTATGTGGGTTTTTAAAAACTTCTCTTTGATAATTGTATGTATTTTCATTACTATTACAGCCATTTTTTGTCTTTTTTCATTACTAATAAAAAGGTCATATTAACCCCACTTTTTTTCTGGAGGCTTTAAGACTAAATACAACTTGGGCTTTCTGTGAGTCAGCCTAGACTAGAGCTTCCTTTAACTAAAGTTGAAATCTGACTTCAAGATAAAGTAATAGCAATAGTATTTAGACTTATATAGTCTGTATCAATTTTGGATTTAAATTCTGTGTGCTTTAGCAAACCATGTTGCCCCAAGGTTTCTTGCTAAACTTTGGTGTATCTCCAGATGTTACTGAAAGAAGGGATTCCTGCCTGACTGTGGCGGATTAAGCATATGGCCAACTGTCAGGATGCATCTGGATCAATAGAAGTTGAGAAGAGCAGCTGCAGTTTCTATATCCAGGAAGCCCTGTTAGGCCAAATAGGTAGAATGCTAACCTAATTCATTTGACAACCTAACAAGTGCTGATACAGTGCTTGGCTCATGAAAAGGTAAAAAAAACAACAACAACAGAGTTCCATCTCATCAGTAATGGTAGAAGGAAACAAATCAGAATAACAGGACTTTTGTTTATTGCTTTCTATGCTGACCTTTCTATATGACCAACAGACTCTCGAATGATTCATCATATAATTTCTATAATAAAGAAATCCTATCCATGTCGGTATGAGTTGGAAAATAAGTTATAGGCCATCTAAACCAACCAGTACAGGAATCTTTTACTTTAATCTTTTATTCAAGACCCAAAGGTGACTTTTTTCAAGAAGCAACTGGACTTTCTGGTTTTTCTTTGAAGATGTTTTGCTTCTCATCCAAGAAGCTTCTTCAGTTCTGACTGGATGGTGGAGAATTCCATCCATTCCCATCCACCATCCATTCTCCACCATCCAGTCAAAGCTGAAGAAGCTTCTTGGATGAGAAGCGAAACATCTTCAAAGAAAAAGCAGAAAGTCCAGTTGCCTCTTGAAAAAAGCACCTTTGGAACAACCATGACCTGGATGACTGAGGATCTCCATAGACTTTTATTCAAGTATTTCTCGACTTTGGCATTTTGAAGATGTGTGGACTTCAATTTCCAGATTTCCTGAGCTAGCAATGTTATTGAGGAGTTCTGGGAATTCATAACTTCAAGCTGCCAAGGTTGAGAAACACTGCTTTAAGCCATCCTCAACAAATGAATATCCAGCCCCATCTGAAAACATTAAATCCATTTCTTTAAGACTATTTCATTGCTTAAGATCTCTTACCATGATATTTGCTCTAAATCTCCTTTCTTTTCACTCTGCTGGTTTTTATTTTTGCCTTTGGGTTCCATAGTAAATAGATCCACCCACTCTCGTACATTAGAGCCTTCTAGGTATTTGCTGAGTATCATATTGTCCTTCGATCTTCTGCTTTTAAAAGACTCAACTGGCTAATTTAAATGTTTGATCACATTTAATTTCTGGTTCACTTGAGCCACTAAATCTTCCCGCAAGCAATGTTATTAAGCCATGGCTCCTCATTCTTATACCTACCTGTGTTTCCCTGAAAATAAGACCTTGTCTTATATATTTTTTGCCATCAAAAAAGGCACCAGGTATTATTTTGGGGGGATGTCATCCACTGACTAACTCACTTGTGTGTGTTGCTCCTGGCCTTCTTTTCAGTGTCAGAGACCTTCAGGAGTCTTTTGCAGACTGATCCGGGGCTTTGTTATCAGCTACAGAGGCCTTCAGGAAAGCCTTGCCAGACTTGCCGGCTGCAGAACAAATGGGCCAGCAAAGGCAGGTGTCAGGGTATGCGAGGCCTGGCTACAACTGTCCAAAGGTAAGTAGTAGGACAGCTCCATCACCCCCCATCTCCATCCTAGCTTAATTTTTACCTCTCCACTCTGGAATGGGCGGGATCTTAATTAGGGCTTATTTGTGGGTAGAGCTTACTTTCAGGGTAAGTCATATTTTCGGGGGATTAAATATGGTATGTATTTAATTTGGTTATTATTTCCTCTGTGTGTCTCTGTTTCTGTCTCTCTGCCTTTAAATCATTGTTGACTCCTGGCAATTGGCTGGACTAGAACCTGAAGATTTCATTTTTTGGTGTGGTTTTGCCTTTGCCTCCTTCCGAGGGCTGGGTGAAAGTGACTGGCTCAAAGTCACCCAGCTGGCTTTATGCCTAAATTAATACTAGAACTCACCATCTCCCAGTTTCTAGCCTGATGTCTTAACCACTACACCACATGGTTCTTTTTGTTTTGTTTGCTCTACCCAAATGTAAAAAAAAATGTGCATTTTTCACTATAGAACATCCTCTTTCTAATATAGTCCAGGCCTCATTTTAAAACTGATTTTGCCATTGAAGTGAAAGTCAGATGAACAACCCTTCTATTACCTAGAGGATGCTCTGGGCAATGTATAATGATACCCAATAAGTGCTGGTCTGGGATAATCCTATAATGCTTCCCTCCAGGAAAATGCAGGACCATTTCATATTTGTTCTTCAGTCTGTGACAAATCTATTAGGCTGCCATTGCCTCTATCCCACTGTGACCACAAGGATATTATTTCAGAGTTTGTTAAATGCTCTACTGAAATCAACATATTCTACCCCTGGAATATTCCCTTAGTCTACCAAACTTGTCACAGTCACAAAAAGAGTTTACTTTGGTACAATTTGTTCTTGACAAGCCAATGTTGGTTCATGTTAATAACATACTTTTCTAAGTGCATGCAGACATTAGATAAAAGAAGATTGCTTAGCAAGCCTAATATAGCTTATATAATATATTCTGGTGTGTTTAGGATAACCCACTTAATATTTCAGCTGATTTCTATCTCTCCCTTCTTAATTAATTGACAAATTGAAAGAGTTTTCATTCCAAATAGATGGCTTTTTATAGTTTCATTACAAAAAAACTTCTTCCATTTTTGCATTACAGGAAGGAGAAACATGACAAAGCATAGCAACCACCATACCTTTATGTAACAAATGTAAACATGCAAATAAATACAAGAAATTGCTCCACTTTCCAGAGGATTTAATTATGAAACTGTAATAATGCCATTCTAGTTAGAGAAGAGAAACATACATGCAGATACATGCATACAAACACACTCTTCTAAGGCTGCTGTCAATTTTTAACTAACACCTGTGAAAGATAAAAATATCCATTCACAAAATAGACAACTGCTAATTCTGCTTTCCCAGAATTAATTTTATTTACATTGAAACTATTGAGGAGTGTGATGAAGAGAGGGAAAAGGAGAGGAAAAAAATGGTAAGAGAATTCCATTCTATAGAAAAATGTGTAGGTTTGTATGTTTCATCTCAGAGTTTTGAAAATAAGAAAAAGAGAGATGCTGCTATGATTTCCTTGTTTTCAGTACTGTCCTTTGGCAGCTGTTTTCAGAAGGTATCTGCTTATGCAAGGACTCAAGATTAGGGGTAAATTTGCGAGGAGCTAAGAAACAGGATTTCTTCTTCTTCATGATTTAAGCAACATTCTGCATTCAAACCCATTTGCTTGTAAAACTGGTCAACACCAATTTATTTCAATCAACCTTTGTGAGTTGACCTTTATTTTCACTTTTTCATTTCCCCTTGGGCCTATAAATGTGGGTTCATGAGGTACATTTAAGGATTTGAAACATTTGATTCAAAGAGACAGTGAAAAGCAGCATTCCAGGGTTTTGCCCCCTCTTAAAGCAACTGCTGATAAAACTACAGCAGAAATAGTTGCATTTCCAGCTAAATTTGATTTGCAGCTGCTAATTGCACTACACACCAACAAGTGGTTTTTTGCCCTGCTCCAGTTAAGATGCTGTTTCAAAGATAAACATGGGATAATTATTTTCGCGAACTCTCAATTTTCTACCCTAATCAACTGTAAGCATTATATGTGTGTGTGCATATTATGATACAAGGGTAAAATAACACCCGATCTCCATTAATAAATGAAACAGAAAATTAACCCCTGAAATGAGCTCTTTCATTACCTTTATTTATTTCTCCACATAATCACCATAATTTGCCAGACATTTCTGCCAATGATAGATGTTATGAGAAAAGAAAAGTGGAGAACAATATTGAGAAGGAAAACTAAAAGCTTACATGAACTATCCTCCATTTCCACATGGCAGGGAAAATGAGACATTGTTACAGTAAAAAAATAAATTTATATAGAAAATTGAATCACTGGTACAAATAACATAGTTATGTGTCTGTTTAACAGGCTTTTATGTCAATTGGTTGTGTTTTGCCAATTCCTTAAAAAAGGAATTGGTCAAGGGGTTCTCTCAACTCAACAATTAACTTCAAAGAATTACAGTGGATATTTTAATTAGCATTGTACTTGTATTATTAAGCCTTGCATTGATTCAATCAAGGTCAAAGAAGAAAGCTGTTACTTTTATTCAATTAGGAAAGCAAAAAGGTGTTAGTGAGAGATTTTTTCTTGATTCTATTGATGGAAAGTCTTTGCTGTGCTTTCTTGTTTGATTAGTAAATGAAGTCAGGAGGAGACAGAATTGTTCATGCTTGTGTAACTCTTGACTATGGAAGATTTTTTTATTATTATCCTTTATAACAGGCAAGGTTCTTGAAACCATCATGGAAGAACTCAAAACCATCTCTTAAATCAGATTCTGATAGTCCTTAACATAATTGAGCAATTCCATTTAGGCACTGCCAAATTTTGAGTCTGGGCAATTCACAATATATTGTCATAAACAATTCAATACAAACAAAATCAGGTGGGATCCAGTCAGTATATATGTAGATAGAAATAAAACTAATAAAGGTACACCCATCCACCCTGACCCAATAGAACAACAGGTTCTGAAGATTTACAGAATTCCAATAGGATAGGGGCCACATGACTTATATAGGAATCTCATTCCAAAGGTCTGGTATTACAACAGAGAAAGCATTATAATGTTCTGAATTTTGATAGATGGTCCTGTTTATCAAAGAGATCCAGAGCTCCCCAACTTTGTCAGCATATACAAGCTGGGCAGAACTAAGGAAAACAGGGGATCCTTATGCACATTTGAATCAAACAAATGCACACCTAAACTCTAACCCTAACATTGAATTGTTGTGGCAAAATTTCTTTCTCTTGCTTCCAAACTCTGCTTAATCATCATCTGAAAGTTTTGGTATTGCAATGTAATGTTCTGAGTTGGTAATGGTGACAACTTCAAGGAAAATCATGTGAGCAACTTTTTTGCTACAACTTGGGATCTGATTTGTTTTTTGTTTAATATTCCATAGATTAACATTATTTTTCTGAGTCATGACAATGAGCCTATATTTTATAGGTTGTCATGATACTGTGATGAAATTCCACATTTTTATCCTTGTGACTACAATTACTGGAAAATTTCAATTGTTGATATCATCAGCATGCAAGGAATTTATCTTGCACAACTTGATATTAAAAAAAAAACATCAATAATATGATACTTAAAACAGTTTTTTTTCAGCTACCAATTGTCCTTAATCGGTTCAACACTCTTTCAATTTAAAACTTATTGATTGCTCTCACTGGTCATCTACTTGCTCTTGATCATATAGATCAGCCTTTTGATATTTTTTGGCCCAGTAATGGACTCAAGCTAACAGACATCACCAAAACTGTATTTGATAGCAATTCTCCTGCAGGATTCTATTTTATTAACAGTAGCAAACTTTTCATATGGTTTCTATCAATTTAAGTAGAAGAACACATGTGAAGGAGTAGATCACTTATAACTTTGGAGATATCACTTTTCATTCATCTCTTATGTAAGAATCACATATGGTTCACAGAGTGTTTTGTCTTCAGTCCCAGTAAATGTCCTTCGTGATAAGTACATAAGGTCCCATGTCTGTTCGTTTTTCTGCACTTTTTCCACAAGTTATGAACATGAGGACTTACTGAACAATGGACCACTCATGAACTGAAAAGTATTCTGCTGTGTAACTAACCAAACCATTTTATTTGTTCTCTGCACTGAAACCAACAGTTCATTTTCAATAGCCACTAGAACTGCCCAAGTTCATCTTAGTCAAATTAGCTGCCAGCCGTCACCTTCACTTCCAAGCTGCTTCTGTTCAGAGTCCTCCTGAGTATTTTCTTAAGACTTTCCCAATTGCTACTTCAATCTGTCATCCTCACCTCTATGAGAATTTTTTTCCCCGTCTCTGAATCTAAATTACCATTCTCGGCTCTTCATCAGAAAAATTGCTGGCTGTTTTTTGATGGCTAATTCAGATATGACAGTTACCAGTTGATAAATATAATTTTCAACGAATTCACCTGCTTTATGAACATCATTGTTTATTTTTATGGGATTTACTTTCATAAAATGCACAGGGATTGCTTTTATTAGTTTTTATGAGCCTCAGAGTAACAACTTCAAGTATAATAAGTCATAGCTATATACACTAATTAGCACTCAGTTGCAGCTATTTGTACTTGTCTATAGGTGACTGAAAAGTGGAGATTGTTCTGCCATTTACACAGTCCTTTTAGATCAAACCCTTCATTTTTCTACAATTTTCTGAAACACACAACTAAGTGTATTTAAAAAATATGAGTACTGTAGCGTTTTAGCAGAAATGCATTTACAGGGAATTAAATGAGTCACATATTCACATAACAACAGAGTTTTTAAAAATGAGTTGAAAAATATTTCATTGTCTTCATAACACTATTAATTTTTAATCTTGCTTTGAAATAATATAGCTTTGGATGAGGTAGAACAGGAAATTTCCCTTCTGCACAACTATGTTTTTAAATATACAGCTCCACTTTTCCCTTATAACCAGAATGTTAGCCCTTCAAAGGAGGCCAAGACAAGAAGCAGGCATTGCAAGAAATATTAAAAACTATTAATGTAGGCATAATAACAGAATCTTGAAAGCCAGACAGAGTTTAACTTTCCCTTCCTCTTATACCCAAGTGATTCAAAGTGGGACAATCTTGAGTTTCTTCCTTGTCCTTTCCTGTCTTTCAGGACTACATTGATACTTTTGTAATGGCTGCGGCCTACTTTCAAAGCCATCTCTGCACTCCCCTACTCTGAGGCTCATAAAAACAAACAGGGCCAAGTAGCTTCGGAGTGTGCAGTCAGTGCTAATACTGCACTGGATTAATAATAAATAAAGGAATTTTATTTAAAAAATTGCAACATGCTCAAGAAAAAAGATAGCTGAGCCAAATTTAAGATTCCTAGATCTATATGTAAGTGGTACTAATTAATCAACAAAACAAATATAAACAGAATGAGAGGCAGAAAAGATAAAACTGCCCAAGGACATGAAGCAGTTCTGTGCTTGTGCTTTCCCTGCCAGTTTTCCCTACTGATCCCAGTTGTCCTTTGGTCAAAGTTCTCAGTCCCAGTTTCAGGCCACAGTTACAATTTTCTTTTCCTTACTCTCAGAATATGAAGCCGGCACAGACTAGAAGATGGGAAGAAAACAAAAAAATTCCAGCTGCCTTTGGAGAGCCACATAGGATGGACTTTGAAACACTTGCAATATGGGTTTTGTAGCATTGTTATACTGATTAACATGGGACATTTTTTTTGTATTTTAATTTTGTCTTTTTTAAATATATTGCTAATACTTTGCAATAAGTCTTAACCATCAAGAAAAGCCCCCCTTTTAAAATTAGCAGAAAAATCATTGCATACATTGTGGATGAAATAATTACATTTCCAACAGTTCTCAAGCTTCCAGAAACAAAACAAATCTTGAATCCTAACATTGGGAAAATACTGTGAATGCAGTGGTGGGATTCAGTCAGTTCTCACCACTTCGGGCGAATCGGTTGTTAACTTTCTGAGCAGTTTGGTGAACTGGTTGTTGGAATAAATCATTAAGTCAGAGAACCGGTTATCAAATTATTTGAATCCCACCACTGTGTGAATGGATCTTACCCATATCCATTCTGACATTTTTTTCTTGAATTTTTTTTTTTTGGGGGGGGGAATAATACTCTTTTCAATCCTAAATGCTCACAAATCATTGGATGCTTTAATTCTTATATGTAACTGGACCAATAACTTTTGCTTACCCAATCAAAATGTTCCTTGATACTTTTTTTATTAGCAAACTATAAAAGAGAGGTTGCGGTTTCTCCCTTTGTTTTCTCTCTCTTGTGAAATTAAACAGAGAATCCTTTTTAATTGAAACATTTCAAATAAATCAAATGATCTGGGTAACATAATCAGGATTTAGTTTACCAAGGCACTTTCCTAGAAGCCACATTTGGCCAACACTTTCCTGGTCTAAATGCCACTCATTGAAAAAAACATGGCAGCTTTAACAGAAGTCCCCTGAATTGAGTACTGTCATAATGTTCCATACACACAATTTAAAAAAAAAACCAGTCTTAACCATTTGTTCTTCTATTTGCCAAAAAAAGAAGTACCAAAACTTTGGTGATAACAGATTTTTATCATTAGAATCACCTCTTTTTTTATTGGTTTTACAGAACTAAAAATTAATTCAGGTGAGCTTAGCTTTGAAGGACAGATGGTGCCTTAAAAAGTCAGGAACAGAGATAATGGGCAATTGATGGAGGAAAAAAACAGCAATTTCCTACTTTTTCACATCTGTTGGTAACACCCCAGAGACATTTCCTGTCTATATATGTTTCATCATTGAGACATTTCTTCACCATTACAGATGCAGACAGATTTCGTTTCCACATGCTTTCCTCATCCTGTGCTCATAATACCACATATCCATATGCTTCTGTGGCTGGGTAGATATCCCACATTAACCTTCTCCGATGTGGCCAAGGGAATACATGCTCTTGCATAAAATATCTTCTCTTTCATTCTGTTACCTCTATGAGTGATGTTCTGATAATCTTTCAAAATAATACATGCAGGAGTCAGTCTAGAAATTAAATGAGAGTACCTGCAAAAAGAGTTCTACAAAAATTTATTATGACTAGCGAGGATTTAATGATCATGCAATTGGTTTGAAGTTAGTTAATAGGGGTCAAACTGCATAACACTTTTTAAAAAAAGCAATAGCATTTAGGTTACTACTGCCTCATAGTGCTTTACAGCATTGCCGGTAAACCTGATAAGTTTACAATGTAGGACATTATCTGCATATTGTCCCCAACAATCTCAGTTCTCATTTTACAGACTTCGGAAGGATGGAAAGCTGAGTCAACCTTGATCCCCGTCAGAATTGAACCCCAGGTCGTGGGCAGAGTTTTCCTGCAATGCTACATTTTAACCACTGCGCCGCCATTACATAACTGGTCAGAGATGCCAGTCCATTCTGAATACATAGTTTTAATCACTGAAAAACAAAAGAAATTAGTATGTGATAGGCTGGTGCAAGATGATGCATTGGCCCCCCAGAGGGATTTGTTTCCCCCTGCTGGCTCTTTGTGCTGTAGAAAAGTTGAAAAATGTGAGACAGTTGAAGCTACAGTCACGTTACTAAAAGCAAAAGTCTGTTTAGGAATAGGGAAGGAGGCAGAAATACACAGAACGGTGTTTTCCCCATAGTGTATTAAATCAGGAGGTCTGTGTATTACAAGACCATCAGAAAGCAGTCAGCTGTGTTAGTCATAGACAGAACAAGTCATAAGGTTAAAGTCACTCTTTTCCCAGTCAGCTGTGTGGGAGGTTAAACCTCAGCTTTCTGGAGCTCAAAATGAAATACATCCCTATATCCTTTAGGTTTTCATGGTAACAGAACTAATAAAATCATCAGAAATGGGTGCTAGGTGAGCAAACTCCCAGTATCCTTTCACCTGATTACTTTGCTATCGCTCTGTTCTCCTTTTCTTTGTTTCTGCTTTGTCTTGAGGGCGGGGGGGGGGGGGGTAGGGGGGGGATGAGAAAAAAAGAAGAAAGAAAATTTTTGAGGATCAGGAAGAATTGGAGGAAGAATCAGCAAAAGATATCCACAATTGCATGCTGCTGATTGATGGATTCATTATGTGCCATCAAGTGATTGTTGACTTGTAACAGCCACATAGATAAATTTTCTCCATCTGTCCCTAATCTGGTCTTCTGTTTATTGATTGATTGATTTGATTTGATTTGATTTTTCAATCGCTTACAAGATAATATATATATATATATATAGTTATGAATACATGAAATGGGTACATATAATAAAAATAAAAGAAACAATAGGACAGAGACAGTAGGCACGTTGGTGCGCTTATGCACGCCCCCTACAGACCTCTTACGAAGGGGTGAGGTCAATAGTAGACAGTCTAAGGTTAAAGTTTTTGGGGTTTGGGGAAGAAACCACAGAGTCAGGTAGAGCATTCCAGACATTGACCACTCTGTTGCTGAAGTCATATTTCCTGCAATCAAGTTTGTATCTATTGAGTTTGTATCTATTGTTTGCTCTTGTGTTGTTATGGTTGAAACTGAAGTATTCATTGACAGGTAAGTCATTGCAATGTATGATTTTATATACCATACTTAGATCAGACCGAAGATGGCGTAATTCAAGGTTTTCTAGGTCTAGAATTTCAAGTCTGGTGGCATAAGGTATTCTACGAGTAGAGGGGTGGAGAACTCTTCTTGTGAAATATGTGTTCTGTGTGTTCCATTTGTATGTTCTATAATTGTGACTGATGGTCATCCTCTTCATCCTTTTCCAGTATTAAGGCCTTCTCTAGAGATGCTTGCTGCTGGTATATAACAATGAACTTGACTGATTAGGTTAGGAAATGGCTTTGTTGCTGTAATCAAAAGAATAAGGTTAGTATTTGTAACGAAACACTTTTTAAATAGATTTACTTTAGGGTTACAGTTTGCCATTCTGCTGTGGATTCACATGAGGAAGTGCAAAGGGTGAGAAGAAGTGTAAGTTACTTACTGGCCTAGATACAACCCACAAAATATTGTGTCTGCTTTTATTATTAGTGCATTATTGAGTGAAAAAAAGATATGTCAGAAGATTAGGGAGAGATACAAATTTTTTTTTTGTTTAAGGCAAACCTTGTGGTTATCTGGCGAATATCTACAGAAAACCTGAGCCATCCACAAGGAAATAAAGAGCTAGTGGTTTAACAGTGAGCCCTTGAATCAACTTTCTTCTTGTTTGCAGATTTATATTGGAGTGTAATCCAATATCTGCCACACTCATTGTAGGAAAGCAATGAAATTTAATCTGCACATTTAGGACATAATTTTACTTCTCAGTCTAATGCACAGATTTAATTCTGAGGAACTGGGAAGAATATAAATCATCTTTTGTGAACATTCAAAAGTTGTTCTACTTATAATGAAAGAATGGACAAATTTAACTGGAGTTTGGGAACAAGACATGATTGAAAATGATTTTTTCCTTTGCAAATTAAATTATGGGCAAGGGCAGTGGTGTCTACTAAAGTGGGATATTTTCAATTTTTTAATTATTATTATTATTGTTGTTGTTGTTGTTGTTGTTATTATTGTTATTATTGTTATTCAATTCTATAGCCCAAGGAAAGAAGTCAAAGGCAGTAAATATTCAGCTATTACCCTTCTGAGTTTACTAACCAATTCAACATAATATTGGGAATAAATTATATAAGTTTTTAAATTATATAAGTCTGTATATCCAACATATTAATTATGTAGATAAAAATACAAACATTTCCAATATATTCCCTTGTTTTAAAGGAGTTTTTATTTTTTATTTTATTTTGTCAAGCAATTATAAGATAACAGGTATAATAAGTATAAACATAGTTATGAATACATGAAATGGATACATATAAGAAAAAAAAAGTAGGACAGAGACGGTAGGCACGTTGGTGCGCTTATGCAAGCCCCCTACAGACCTCTTTGGAAAGGGGTAAGGTCAATAGTAGACAGTTTAAGGTTAAAGTTTTTGGGGATTGGGGAAGAAACCAAAGTCGGGTAGAATATTCCAGACATTGACCACTCTGTTGCTGAAGTCGTATTTCTTGCAATCAAGTTTGGAATTAATTTGGAGTTGGAAATAAGTCAAGAAGCCATGCTCTGCATGTTTTCTTTCAACAGCAACAACAGCAACAAATTAGTTAACATGACAAAAAAACAGTCAATAAAATCCTTCATTCAGGATTCTAAGGGTTGATATTGGAAGGACATCAGAAGCTCAACGCCATTCCATGGAAAACATTCAGACGGATGAATTTTTGTTGCCATTTTAGAAACCAGTACAAAAAATTGATAGAATCATAGAGTTGGAGATCATCAATTTCAGTCCTTGCAAGATTCTCTACACCACATCTGATAAATAATGATCCACATCTGTTTGACAACCTCCAGTGAGCGGCCAGAACCATTATATGAGGTTCCACTAATCGAGACAGCTCTTAATGTCAAGTAGTTCCTCTAATGTCTAACCTATATCTACATTCTTGAAGTTTCTTTCCATCAGGTATACCCATACCACCAGTGATGGGATTCCAAAAAATTTACTATGGTTCTGTGGGCATGGCTTGGTGGGTGTGGCTTGGTAGGCATAGCAGGGGAAGGATACTGCAAAATTTCCATTCCCTCCTCACCCCACTAACCTGCTTTCCAGCTCCATTCTCCTATGCAGGACAACAAAAGAAGACCCATCCAATCTGGGGTCAAGTGGCCTTGGGTTGAGGATGGGGGGTTCTTCCGGGAAGGGAGAGTTGAGTTCTATCTGCACGATGAGCGGGAGAGGCAGATTTGGCAGGGATAGGGGGCCATATTATGTTAGGGGAGCGCGCCCTTGCTATTTGCGAGCGGTGGCATGCTCTGACTCCCTAGTTAATTCCCGTTTCCTGGACTGTCTGAGTCTTCGGGCCCTGGTCCTTTGGCTGATGTTATGCAATGCCCGGTCCGTGGTTAACAAAGCACCCCCTTATTCATGATTTGATCTGTGAGGGGGGAGCGGACCTGGCGGGTGTTACCAAAACCTGGCTGGGCCAAGAGGGGGGTGTCCCCCTTGTGGAGATGTGCCCACCCGGGTTTTGGCTTTTTCATTGACCAAGGGCCCAAGGGAGGGGTGGGGGGTTGCGGTAGTTATTAAGGAAGATTTGTGTCCTAGGGAATCCACTGTTCCTCAGATGACCGGATGTGAATCCCTCTTCGTGAAGTGTGGTTCCAGGGTTCAGATGGGCCTGTTTATCACATACCTGGCTCCCTGCTATGTGACATTGGCCCTGCCTGAGCTCCTTGAGGTGATAGCCGTCTTGGCGGTTGAAACCCCCAGGCTTATGGTCTTGGAGGATTACCCTCTGCCGGTGGGACCTCAGGGGTTGCTCAGGAGTTCATGGCTTCCATGACAGCCTTGGGCCTGACCCAATTAATTAGGGATCCCACTCACAAAGGGGGCCACATCTTGGATTTGGTTTTTGTCTCTGGTCAGTGGCAGAATGATCTAGGTCTTAGGGATGTTTTGATTGAGCTCCTGTCATGGTCGGATCATTCGCTCCTTAGGCTGGACTTCCATTCCGCACCCCCTCGTCGCAGGGAGGCAGAACCGACTAAATGGTACCGCCCCAGGCACCTGATGGACCCAGATAGGTTCATGATGGAGCTTGGGCTGCTTCCTGAGACTCGTACACACGACTCAGTTGAGGACCTGTTGGCTGCCTGGGATAGGACAGCCACCGGGGCCCTTGACCGGGTCGTGCCCTTGCAGCCTCTGACCCGGTGCCGATCCCATGTGGCTCCCTGGTTTTCCGAGGAACTGAGGGAGATGAAGTGCCAGAAAAGATGCCTAGAGAGTGGTTGGAGGGCCAGCCGTTCCGTATCCGACCGAACACTACTGTGGTCATTTGTTAGGACCTATTTAGTGGCGATAAGGGTGGCAAAACTTTTGTACTTTTCCACCCTTATTGCATCCGCAAAAAATCGCCCAGCCGCCCTTTTTAGGGTGACCCGCTCCCTTTTAGATGAGGAAGCGTGGGAGGACCCCTTGCAAGGACGGGCCGAGGATTTTTCTATTTTTCTGCAGGACAAAATCGCTCAGATTCGGGATGGCTTGGACTCTGACTGGACAACTCTGGGTGGGAGGGCGGGAGCAGATTTCAGTGAGGTCATTTGGGGTGAGTTCGATCCTGTGACCCTGGATGACATGGACAAGATGCTGGGCGGGCTTAATGCCACCACATGTTTATTGGATCCGTGTCCCTCCTGGCTGGTTGTGGCCACCCGGGAGGTTACGCGAGGTTGGTTCAAGGGTATTATCAACGCTTCCTTGAGTGAGGGTTTTTTGCCAGCCGCCTTGAAAGAGGTGGTGAGGCCCCTCCTCAAGAAACCATCCCTGGACCCAACATTGTTGTCAAATTATCGTCCGGTCTCCAACCTTCGCTTTGTGGCGAAGGTTGTTGAGAGTGTGGTGGCACAACAGCTCCCTCAGCGCCTGGAGGAAGCGGTATATTTAGATCCCCTCCAATCGGGTTTCAGGCCTGGGTACAGCACGGAGACGGCATTGGTTGCGTTGGTAGATGATTTCTGGAGGGCTCGGGACAGGGATTATTCCTCTGTCGTGGTCCTATTAGATCTCTCGGCGGCTTTTGATACTGTCGACCACAGTATCCTATTGCGGCGGTTGGGGGGGCTGGGAGTGGGAGGCACCGTGTTACAGTGGTTCTCCTCCTTCCTCTCCGACCGCTCGCAATTTGTGTTGGCAGGGGGGCAGAGATCGACCTCGAGGCCCTTGTGTTGTGGGGTGCCTCAGGGGTCCATGCTCTCACCCCTGCTGTTCAACATTTATGTAAAGCCGCTGGGGAGATCATTCGTGGCTTCAGGGTGGAGTTCCATCAGTATGCTGACGACACTCAGCTATACATTTCTACCCCGGGCCACCCCGACGAAGCTGTTGAAGTGATGACCCGGTGCCTGGAAGCCATGCAGAGTTGGATGGGGTCAACAGGCTTCGGCTCAACCTGACCAAAACCGAGTGGCTGTGGTTCTCTGCGCCCAGATACAGTCAGCTCATTCCATCGCTGACCGTGGGAGGTGAAATCTTGGCTCCCACGGAGAGGGCGCACAATCTGGGAGTCCTCCTGGATGGGCAGCTGTCATTGGACGATCATATATCAGCCGTCACGAGGGGGGCTTTTTATCAGGTCCGTAGGATCTACCAGTTGCGGCCCTTTCTGGATCGGGGTGCATTGCGCACAGTCACCTCTGCTCTCGTTACCTCCCGCCTAGATTATTGCAATGCTCTCTATATGGGGCTCCCCTTGAAGAGCATCCGGAGGCTTCAACTGGTGCAGAGTGTGGCCACGCAGGTGATCTTGGGGGCTTCTCGGAGCTCCCATATTATACCGCTCCTGCACGAGCTGCACTGGCTTCCGGTGGCCTTCCGGGTGTGATTCAAGGTGCTAGTGACCATCTTTAAAGCACTCCATGGCTTGGGACCCGGGTACTTGCGGGACCGCCTGCTGCCACCATCGGCCTCCCGCCGGCTGGTGCGCTCCCACAGGGTTGGCCTCCTCAGGGTGCTGCAGGCCGGCCGATGTCGGTTGGCGACTCCGAGGGTGCGGGCCTTTTCTGTGGGAGCAGAAAAGGCCTTTGGAATGAGCTACCGGCAGAGATACGAGCCATTACTGACCTATGGGCCTTCCAACGAGCACTTAAGACCCACCTTTTCCAACAGGCCGGTCTGGAGTAACATTATGAGTAGGGTTTTTAATTTGATTTTATTTTTTTTATGGGTTTTATTGGTCTTAGCCATTTATTTAATTAATTTTTAAACTCTTTTTTAACTTTTCTGATAGTATGTTTTTATTGTGGCTGTTCACCGCCCCAAGTCCCTTTTTGGGAGAGGGGTCGGTATACAAATTAAATAAATAAATAAATAAATAAATAAACTGGAACTCAGGAGGCAGAGAATCGATGGGGGTGGAGACAGTCAGAGGTGGTATTTGCCAGTTCTCCGAACTACTCAAAATTTCCATTACTGGTTCCCCAGAACTGGTCAGAACCTGCTGAATACCACCTCGGCTTATCTCTTGGAGCAAGAGAGAAAAAGTCTGAACCCTCCACAATGTGAGTGAACTTCAGATATTTGAAGACAGCTATCGTTAATAATACAGCTTCTTATTGCAGTGTATTTGTAGTACAATAATCATGCAAACCAATTATTTGGCTTACTTTGGTTTAGAGTTCTGAAATGCTGCATTTTGGGGGCAGGAGAGTCTTTGATATACTTCCTAAAGCTACCCCAGCCCTTCTAAATAAATAAAAAAGAGACAAAATATTATCAGGTCTTACTGAAATCTTATGGGATTTTATCATGCTCAAACTAGATGCCCTAATCATGCACAAGGCTAGAAGAGGCTGTCAGTTTCTGTGTTAGGCTGTAATGTTTGTTAGCTAAATATTACAAGACTGATGGGTCAAAAAAAATACTGTTTATTAAATTATGTTGACTGTCACACCTTAATGAAATTATTGATGATGTCTAGATCTTCTAATTGGCTAAAGTAACATGGAAAAAGAAAGGGGAAAAGTCAATATCGCAAAAATAATTTGCTATGTATTATTTCAGCTTCCTTTCCATCTTAAAAATAGATTTTCTACACATTCAGTGTTAATCAGTATAAAAAGACAAAATTGAACTAGGAAATGCTTTGTATCCACCCTGAAATATAGGATAAAGAGAATCTCAGAAGTGATTTAGGTTATTTTGAAATACTTAGAGAAAGACGCACCAGCCTTCATTATCCATGCAGATTAATCAAAGGTCTCTGGATTTGAATGACACACAGTATTATAAGTTTTAAACACAGAGATGCAAATGATTCAGGATTCAATAAAGGATATCACAAGATCTTGAGATCATTTATAGGTAGTAAAAAGAGAGTAAATTGCTGTGTTGAAACTACTCTCAGGGCTCTTCACTTGAGTATATTTATAGTAGCCAGAATGATATTTGATTCATAACTACTCTTGTATTCATTCCTCCATAGCGATGTGTGAGTAAAGCTGTGAAGATTCAATAGAATTTTGTTAAATTTTAATAATAAAATGTAATTGTTGTAATGTAAAGTTGCTAGTCTGTAAATATATAAGTTCCTTTTGTGAACTTGGATACTGAAGTTTCTATGCTCTAGTTCGCAGCATGGAATAGCAACAATATAAAATTGTGTTTTTCATTTGTGAAAGCTAAAATAAACACCTAAGTCAAATGATCGCATTCCAATTGCCTATAAATCAGAGGTGGTATTCATCAGGTTCTTAGCAGTTCTGGAGAACTGGTAGTGGAAATTTTGAGTAGTTCAGAGAACCGGCAAATACCACTTCTGACTGGTCCCATCCCCATCTATTCCCTGCCTCCCAAGTCCTAGCTGATCAGCTGGGTCTTCTTTTCTTGCCCTGAACAGGAGAATGGAGCTGGAAAGCAGGTTAGTGGGGTGGGGAGGGAATGGGATTTTGCAGGAACCTTCCCCCAGGAATGGGGAGGGAATGGAGATTTTACAGTATCCTTCCTCTGCCATGCCCACCAAGCCATGCCCACCAAGCCACACCATGCCTACTAAGCCACACCCACAGAACCAGTAGTAATAAAATTTGAATCCCACCACTGTTGTAAATTATAGAAGAAGCAAGCCCCAATCCAGCTAAATTTAGCTACAACAAAGATCTATGGAAAGTCTACTTTTGCTCATCATTGCTGTCACAATGGCATCATCTCTAAGTAATCAAGAGTTTACATTACAAAGAGAGATTCCATGGATTGAAGAAGCTCTCTCTGTAGTGTCCTTTTTCACCTTTTTTACAAAACCTGGTCATTTACAAAAAGTTCTGACTATATGTAAATGTAATTTACTCTAAGCAAGGTTACGGGATGACAATTGGCTGATGCAAGAAGCATGAAGAAATACTTTTGATATATTCCTACCCAATTATGTACAGAATAGTGCCATCTGGTAATTTGTAAAGCCTCCCAAATGACAATCTTCAGCCCTCTTCCCTTGCCGTGAAAACAGAGCTGATGCCAGATATAAATCCTGGATGGACACATTGCCACCCTTTCCTCCCCCATTCAGGTTTCATTTATGCAAGCCTAGTTTGCCCTTTCAGCCATGTTCAAACCAAGGATAGGGAGATCTGGCATTCAAAAGCAAAACCTGATCACAAGGTTGCCAAAAGTCAGATAAGTTGGTTTCCAGGATGAAACTGTTATTAGAAAGAGGAGATTGTTTTTTTCTTCTTCTTTTGCCTCTAGGTCAGGGGTGTCAAACTCAAGGCCCCCAGGCCAGATCTGGCCCACTGGTTGCTTAGATTTGGCGCTCAGGGCCAACCTGGAAACAGCGAAGGACTGGCCTGCAGTCCCTCTGCCAGCAAAAATGGAGCTCAGGAGGGCCACGTTTTCACTGACAGGGGGTTGTAGGAAGCCATTGCAGCTGAAAATGGAGCTCGGGAGCACATTTTTGCTTGCAAAATGCTCAAGCTTCCACAGGCACCCCTGACACAAGTGATGTCACACTGGCCATTCCCACCCTGACCCTCCAAAGTCAAACACAACTCTGATGCGGCTCTCAATGAAATCTAGGTGAACAACAGAAGAACCTGTTCTATTTTTGGAGTTGTAAGGAAGGTACAAATGGTTCAGGATACTTTTGTTGTCAGTCCTCAGGTGCTGCTGTGAAACTTGGGACATGTTAGATTAAATCTAAAGCATCAAGTACAGAATGGAAGAAAAGCTTTGCGGTTGCTTCTTCAAAAGGTGAAGAATCTATTCTCCAAAATGTAGGTACCAGAATATATATATATATATATACAGAGAAAGAGAGAGAGAGAGAGACTAATGCATCTCAGCCAAACCAGAGGATATTTAAGAGGTTATTTAATTGAGCTCTATTTGTTACGATTTATTTAGGAGCAGTATCTTATCCTGGATTTCTCCCAACTAAGAATATAAGTCCACGTTCAACTTTGAATGTCTCCCTTCAGAGGAGTCTAAGATGTGAATTATGGACAAAATTGTCTGAGAATCAATAACAATTCAGCAAAGATAGAATAGTGAAAGATAAGAGAATGCTAGTCTTCTGAAGGCCTCAGTTATTTGCAGAACTTTGTTGAGGCACTGTCTAACTAGCAAGAGTACATTTGTCAGTAATTCCTGCTTTGTGTTTTTCTTGAAAGTTCATCAACTTACAGTCACCCCTATTTCAGCACTTCTCAGTTCATCTTCTTTCAGGTCCAGAACCAGGCAAGGAATCGTAGAAACTAAAAGTATGAATCAACACATCTTCATATTCCCAGTGGCTGTCCATCTTAAAGCTTAAGTAGAAGCTCTGCTTTCTGCCTTATCAGTGATGATCAAATTCCAGATATAACTCTTAGCCTACAGGTAAAGGCAATACATTATTCAAGAGCTCCATTACAGAACAATTTCCCTCATTGCTGATAATAGTAATCAGAAATGTCTACCTGGCAATTTGCAACTTGTTTTGACATTATCACAGGAGATGGATGTTCACTGATTGGTTACTTGTAGGAACTTGCATTATGATATAGCAGAGGATACCTGTCAAGCATTTATTACAGATTAGGCCTTCGAGGAGCATAAGAGCCTTCCATTTCTGTCAATATTTATTTGCTATGACACTGCTAACCAGAGGCAGCAGCTGGTCAGATTCTGTGGTAAATCTGAAAAATAATGTGAATATTTTTAGGTAGTAGTTAATTAATTAATTAATAGCTAATAGTAGGCAAATATTCCATTGGACTATCACAATGTTCTTTTTTAAAAAAGAACACTCTGGTAAATATGTTTATAGGTCTCAATTGAGGGGTGGAATTCCTTTTTTATCTTCCCATTTAAAACAGCCATTTTCTCTCTCCCTTGTTACATTGGACTTTAAAGCATCGGTTTCATTAATTAATTAATTAATTAATTCATTCATTCATTCATTCATTTGATTCTGTGAACAGGAGGAGTGAACAAGTTTTGGTGAAGGGAAATATTTCATTGTCCACTATTTAATTATTCAAATACCTAATTGGGAAGTATACTTCAAAATCCAACAGTGTATTCTATATAGTGTTCATTGATTTTAAAACTCTGTTCATTTCAGTATCCAGAATTAAACTGTAAGAAAATTGAGGGGAATCTCATTGTAGAGGGATTAATTTTCCTTGAACAATTGCCTTTATAAACATCTTTGACGTAGCATTAATGGGTATCTTATGGCTCCTGTACCTATATTAAGAAAAATGAAACCAGATTACAGGTTGGCCCATCACACTTCAATTTAATATTAACTCATTAATAGAAAGGAAAAACAGAGATGATTTCCATTCCACAAATGCTAATTTGGAGAATGGAAATCCTGATTTTGTGGACCATTTGTTCCTAAAATAAAAACAGAAGAGTGTTTTCAGGAGTACATCAAGTGCATCAATGGAACTTTAATAATAAGAGGGAAGCTAATTGTCATAAATCAAAAGTTTTGTGTTAAAAAGATCTAAAATCTTTATCTATAAAAGGGTATGCATTGATCAGCTCTAAAGTTTAAATATCCCGGGTTTGTTTTCATGATTCCAGATCTTAATAAACAGTAGGCCCAGAGGTAGTATACAGCAGGTTCTGACCAGTTCTAGAGAACCGGTAGCAAAAATTTTGAGTAGTTTGGAGAACCAACAAATACCACCCCTAACTGGCCCAACCCCCATCTATTCTCCGCCTCCCAGAGTCCCAGCTGATCAGCTGAGTCTTCTTTTGTTGCCCTGCACAGGAAAACGGAGCTGGAAAGCAGGTTAGTGGGGTGGGGAGGGAATGAGATTTTGCAGTAACTTTCCCCTATCCTGCCCACCAAGCCACACCCACAGAACTGGTAGTAATTTTTTTTTGAATCCCACCACTGAACAGGACCCAGTTGTCTAGCAAAACATCCTGCAATACTTGCATTTTTCTTGAACAAAAATGCCATATATGCCTGAGGCCTTTAAAGGTAAAGACTTTGTGCAATACATTTGAACCCTCCTTGGCTTATGCTATAATTTATCTCATCCCCAGAGGTGTGCCTATCCAAATTTCTAAGATTTACTGCCTAAGGTCTAAATTATTCAGAGTTGAAGATAGGATTTTGGCTGTTGTGTTTTATGTTTGATTAGAAGTTAAATCTAGTTTTGGACCTGGTCCTTTTATACAGATGCCCACTAGTATCCATGGAGCTGACATTTAGAATTAAATTTTATATGCATGTTCAGTAAAATATCTTTTGGCTTAAGAGATTGATCATGCTAAAATAAACTTTAGGAGGAAGGTTATTAATATGGAACATCAATGAATTTAAAAAAAATCATGTTGGCTTCCATCAGCTAAATATCTTTACAACTTAACAATTGAGGCAAAGGGAATTGTTATTCTGATATTTCTTGAGGCCAATTTTAAAAGTTTTAGTTCATGTTATACCTCAGTGGATTGTACTGCATCAGTTTATTTATTTTTTTATGTAAAGGAAATAAATGGGTACAATAATTCTTATCATTTCCAGCAGGAAAAATTTCCAGAATCTTATTTCATTTCTGCTCTGATTGTTTCTCAATGCGAGTCCGAATGTATCTTTGAAACCCTCTGTAGATTTCTTTTAATATTTTCTGTAAATGTAAACCCTGCAAGGAAGAAGCAGATTAGTCCATTTTATACTTGGCTGCACATTGTTCATTCCTTCAACTTTATAGTGATTGTAAATGTTTCATTTCATGTTTTTGAAGATCTCCATCATTATCCATTACAAACAGCAGTGCTGAAAGATGGTGCTAACAAGAGATATTTCATGTATCTCAGTATTAGCATGCTAGTCAGAACTGCCAGAAGCAGCTCAACAACATGTTATCTGGCAACAAGCTCCAAACTCATGTTAACGTTCACTTTGGATGGGCAAAGATTATCAGCGGACATTTATAGAAGACAAGCAACAAGTGGAATATATCGTTTTGGAAGTCAGGGGAACATTCAACAGGGTAGCCTCATGTAAGAAAAAGCAGGGTTGGAGAAAGGTTTAGTTAGACTCAGTTCCTCTGGGGATTTTTATTTAACTGCAAAGGGCTGCCAGCTTACAGGATATCATAGAATAGTTTATTCCACCATTTGCGTGATGCATTGCATGTATCATTTTGCATGCTGGGTGGAGAGTATATTATATTGTGTATATTCTGCTGCTCGGTATGTTCTGTTTGATGTAACCTGTGTTGCACAATGAATATGTGTGTTGCATGGATATTGTGCTGCACATATAGGCATCTTCATGTGGAGGTTGCATACATTCTATTCTACATGTAGTATTTTTTCCCATCCAACTTAATTTAAAAAGAATCCTTGCTATATTTATAGTTATATTACTTATAGTTATATGTATATTAGTTATACTTATAGCTATACTTACATTACTTATAGTTATACTTATATTCAAGTACATTTCAATCCCTCCTATGTAATACTATGGCTCTTAGGTTTCTTTCTTTATCTATTATGCTAATCTGGGTATTTTAAATCAAATTGAACATGAATGGCTTGGTATCTACATAGTATTACATTATACTGCTTGGGGTCTTATTTTACTCATTTGTTTATTTGTCTCCCCCCCCCACTTTTAAAACATTTTTACAAATAATTCAATGCTACAAACATACCCAACACACCTTCCTCCTCCTACTTTCCCCCACAACAACAGCCCTTTGAGGTGGGTTGAGCTGAGAGAAAGTGATTGGCCCAAAGTCATCCAGCTGGCTTTCATGGCTAGGGACTTGAATTTACAATCTCCTGCTTTCTAGCCTGGTGCCTTAATCATTAGACCAAACCAGCTTTTGGCTTACATCATGATAAATAAAATGGAACAAAAGTATGATGTGAGAAGGTAGCTATTGGATTGGTTTGATGAATCAATAGCAATAGCACTTATATAGTGCTCTGTAGCCCGCTCTAAGCAGTTTAGAGTCAGCATATTGCCCCCAGCAATCCGAGTCCAAAGTAGTAGTAATTGGTTGGTATGAGATGAATGCAAGGTAAGCAACATTTGTGCATTGTGTGTGAGAGAACACTTCATATGCATTGCTAGAACAAGGGCTGAAGCATGCAGGGTGATGGGGGTCATGTGACATGTATAGGGCAGCCAACATTCAACTATACTGTTGACTGATTATGAGCCACTACTGTTGACTCTAAACAACCATACACCAAGTTTATGATGATCAATTTCTAAACTTTTATAAGTCCACTTACACAATAAGTCCATTTAATGTTTTCCTATTATCAAAATAGGAGAACATATGTAGTAATTTTCCAGGTAATTGAACTTAGTTCATAAAATCACAGTCCTTTGTGATTTTAAACTCGTTTTTTGTGTGCCCAGTTCTCATAGAATGCCTGGGCAAGTACCTACAGTTTTTCAGGCAAGGTTTTTCAGAAGTGGCTTGCCATTTCCACTTTCCTAGGATTGAGAGAAAATAACTGGCTCAAAGTAACCTCTCTTGGTTGTGCCCAAAGCTGGACTAGATCTCAATTATCCTGCTTTCTAGCCTGATGCCTTAACTACCATACAAAACTTTAATTTTAAACTAGAGTTTGCCTAACTCTGTCTATTCTATTCTATTCTATTCTATTCTATTCTATTCTATTCTATTCTATTCTATTCTATTCTATTCTACTCTACTCTACTCTACTCTACTCTACTCTACCCAAAGAAACTAGTCAGTATCAGGCAGTGATAATTTAAGATTTACTCTTTTATTGTATTAGGAATCTACAGATCTCTGAAAAACTGAAGGTCGTGTATTATCTTTACAGCAGCCCTACACAGTTGAATATTTATTCCTCTGCTCTGGGTTTTATATTGATTTAGTACTTGAAGTTGTATGCTCTTCTTCTTTCTGCTTTTAAAGTGGCATTTTTACTTCACAGTTGTGTTTTGATTTGTTATGTTTAATTATAGGTTTTGATTATTTTAACTTGCTTTAGCTTATAAGCCATACAGATATTTTTATTATATCTTCTAAATTCATGTATTTATAAATAATAATTTATTATAAATAATTTCATTGAAAGCTTCGAACATCAAATCAGACCATTGCTCTAACTAGTGACTACTCACAGACAAAACACTGAACTGTGATTTCTTTGGTTTAATTTATTGAGTTCTGTGTACCCAATTATTTATTTATTTATAAAGCAAGGTTTGTATGTCAAATATTGTTGCGCATATTTTATTTACCTAGTCAGTTGTATGAATAACATACCTAATAAATAAAACATGATTGAAAAAAATGTTTTAATACTATGTATCAATGTAGCATTTGCTCTCCAGTTTAAAAACAAAACAATTGTTTCTGAACTACAAATAATTAGATCCTAAACAAAAATTTGCACATTCTCAGATGCCCTTTCCTCCTCTTTCAAAGATTCAGGATCCTATTAAAAAAAACTAATTATCTAATTGAATAGATTTTACTTGTATTTCCATCTATAAGGCTATTCCATTTTAGCATTATAATAGGACAGACAGTTAGTATAGCCTTTCACACAAAACTCTTCAGTAATTCTTTTGGAATATTTCATACTCCTACTCTTTGAGTGTAGAGTAGGAGATAAACAATTATCAGGCATAAAAAATGCTATTGTTAACTATTTTGATTTATCATCGATTTCAGTGAAAGACATTTAAGTATCTCCATGAATCCTTCTACAGAAATCCATGGGAGTAAATGCAGCTTCACTTTGATTGGCTGTCATTCATTTTTGACAGAAAAGGGAACCAGACAATGCCAGCCTTTGGTCTGTATAACGAAAACATCTCAAGAAGTGCTCAAACAGATAAAAGCCATCCCAAAGCTTAGGATCAGAAGATGCTTTCTAATTGTCTGTCTCTTTGCTTTTTCTTAGTGCTGCTGTTATGTCTGAGATATTCTTTAAAAAGCTTTTTTTTTTGGCAGGGTTTTATGTTATTTTCACTATACGCCCTCTGAAAGTCTGTTGTTAATTGTTGGCTAGAGTTTTAATAATGAATGAATAAATATTTTTTCCTTACTGGAGACAAATTGATCCTTTCAAACCCCCAATCCCTTTTTTTTCTGCTACAGAAACATCAGAAAATGCCAATGACTGAGCCCCCTCCATACAAAATAATCTATGTGACAACAGAATCTTCCCCATTTCTCTGCTACCTGACTTGAAATGATTCTGTCTGTCTTAAGAGCCAGAATGGGATCATGGTTTAGGTGCTGGACTAGCTTCTTCCTTAGAGGTGAAAGCCAATTGGAGGACTTTGAGCCTATTACTCTTTCTTGGCCCTAGACGACAGAGTTGAAAACAATCCTAGAGAATAGAATAGAATAGAATAGAATAGAATAGAATAGAATAGAATAGAATAGAATAGAATTCTGTATTGGCCAAGTGTGATTGGACACACAAGGAATTTGTCTTGGTGCAAATTTATTTATTTATTTATTTCTAATACTTATATACCGCCCTTCTCCCGAAGGACTCAGGGCGGTGCACAGCCAATCACAGACCCCAATACACTATACAAAAGTTAAAAACAGATTAAATAATTTAGGCTGTTTAAAAATTTGCCCCTCCCCCGTAAAATAATTAAAACCCAAATATTCAAAACCAATTAAAACGTAAGACAAAATTAAAAATCCTATATCAGCCTAGGCCAGCCTGCTCAAAGAGCCAAGTTTTTAACGCTCGTCTGAAAGCTCTCAGGTCCGTGTTGGTGCGTATCTCTGGAGGCAGACCATTCCAGAGGGCAGGGGGCCCCCACAGAGAAGGCCCTACTCCTGGGGGCCGCCAGACGGCACATAGAAGCTGATGGCACCCGGAGAAGGCCCTCCCTGTGGGAACGCACAGGTCTGTTGGAGATCACCGGCAGAACGCGGTCCTGAAATGCTTCAGTGTACATAAAATAAAAGATACATTCGTCAGGAGTCAAGAATCATCAGGTACAACACTTAATATTAGTCAAAGGGTACAATAAACAATCAAATCATACTAGGAAACAATCTATAAATCGTAAGGATACAAGTGACAAAGTTACAGTCATACAGTAGCAAGTGGGAGGGGATGGGTGATAAGGAGTGATGAGAAGATTTATAGTAATAGTAGTGCAGACTTAGTAAATAGATGGACAGTGTTGAGGGAATTATTTGTTTAGCAGAATGATAGTTTTCAGGGAAAAACTGTTCTTGTGTCTAGTTGGTCTGGTGTGCAGTGCTCTATAGCGTTGTTTTGAGGGAAGGAGTTGAAACAGTTTATGTCCAGAATGTGAGGGGTCTGTAAATATTTTCACAGTCCTCTTTTTGACTCGTGCAGGATACAGGTCCTCGATCGAAGGCAGGTTGGTAGTAATTGTTTTTTCTGCAGTCCTAATTATCCTCTGAAGTCTGTGTCTGTCCTGTTGGGTTGCAGAACCAAACCA
This sequence comes from Bungarus multicinctus, assembly GCA_023653725.1. Classification (NCBI taxonomy): domain Eukaryota; kingdom Metazoa; phylum Chordata; class Lepidosauria; order Squamata; family Elapidae; genus Bungarus; species Bungarus multicinctus. The sequence goes on from CM042851.1 coordinate 34,922,512, forward strand.
GACAGTTATAGAGGTGCAGATGATAGACTCAATAATTCCTCTGTAGAACTGTATCAGAGCAAGATAATGTCAAAACACTTCTGTGATGATAACTGAATGGACCTGTCCATAAAATGAGCATGACTGTTTCCACAAGGGAAAAAAGGGAAATGTCAGCTGCAAAAGTCTAAACCTATTCCTTTACTTTTAGTCATGCACTGTAGAACATTGGCAAAGACGCACAATCTTCACCATCACCTACCTTTTCTACTAAGAGGCTACCATTGCATAGTATGTTGCTGATGATTCCTTGCTAAGCTGAAAACTGCATGTACAAATCTATGTATTATATTTGTACAATCTTCTTTTGAATGTGATATAGATCATATTCCAAGTTCAGATACAAATACACACTGTACATGCACACAATTTTCAGATTTGTTCATGTGATCCTACTTTGGGTATCCCAATATAAGCATCTCTTCCAATTGTCTAAACCAATTTTCAGATTGAATGACTTTCAGTCATCCTAAAACTGAACATAAATAAGAGAGAATTGAACACCTTGTCTTCCCTTTCCCATTTCTAACTATGAGTTTCATAGTTGCCATTCATGGGTTTTTCCAATTATCTAATGTCCAACCTTTCATTTGAAATAATAAACCCTCTTCAAATATGGAATTTCTATTTATTGAATGCTTGTAGCGTCTGTCAGTTCTCATTATTTAGTTCATGCCTTGATTGTGTCACACCTTGGTTATTGTAGCATTGGCTGGAACCTTTCTCACAATGAGTTCATTGAATCCAAAAGACGAAGATACTTTTGAATAGTCAATGTTGGTTTTCAATGTAGATTCCACAGATTCTTTTAACAGATAACAGATAGTCAGAGTTGGAAGGGACCTTGTAGATTATCTAATCCAACCCTCTCTCCCCCCAACCCAAGTGGGAGATCCTACACCATTTCTGAGAAATGGCAGTCCAATCTCTACTTGAAAGTCTCAAGTGATGACGCCCCACAACTTCCGAGGGCAAGCTGTTCCATTAATTTATTGTTCTCACTGTCAGAAAGTTTCTCCTTATTTCCAGGTTAAATCTTTTTGTTCAGTTTCCATCCATTATTCCTTGTCTGGCCTACAGGTGTTTTAGAAAATAGCTTGACCCCTTCCTCTCTGTAGCAGCCATTCAAATATTGAAACACTGTTATCATGTCTCCCCTGGTCCTTCTCTTCGTAAGACTAGCCATGCCCAGTTCCTGTAACCATTCTTGATATGTTTTAGTTTCCAGTCCCCTGATCATCTTGATGCTCTTCTCGATACTTTTTCTAGAGTCTTTTTAATAGTGTGGTGACCAAAATGGATGTAGTATTCTAGGTGTGGTCTTACTAAGGCTTTATAGAGTGGTATTAGTACCTCCCTTGATCTTGATTGTATCCCTCTGTTAATGCAATTTAGGATTGCATTAGCTTTTTTGGCTGCTGCTGCACACTGCTGGCTCATATATTTAGCTGGTTGTCTAAAGCGGGTTTTCAATCCAGGGAGATTCAAGAGTGTTCTCCTTCATCCTTGAAGGTATTACAGTGAATTCTTTTATACATAAATAAATAAACAACCAGCTTTTTCTTCCCTTTAATCAGATGTCCTTCCTTGCTTAATATCTGGCCTAGAATTAAATTTGAACAGTGAATGAATACTAAATTATTTTAGACTAATTCTGATTTTCAGCAAGTCAATTTTTCATGACAAGGAAAAAGTGTAATTAGTTTTTTTTTTCCTCCCTCTTTCACTTCTGGCTTGCAAGGACTTTCAAATCTCTTGCCATTGTTTCTTTTGGTCATATTTATGCTGGTAATTTCCTTGTGCCAGATTCTGTTGTCTGAACTATAGATTATTTATAAATCCAAGTCTCTAAAACACAACTCCCCAAAGACATCTTTAATAATACTTAAATTTTACTTCTTTCATTATGACCTATTTATTGGCTCAATCCTTAGGGGGACCTCAGCTCTTGCTAGGCAAACTGAAGAGTATTTGGTAAACAAGTTGATTAAATGCCTTTTGAAAGTCCAAATAAATGATTGTGTGCTAGATCAGCTTTTGTGAGAATCTCAGAGAACGTTAAAATGTTATCAAGATAGGTCATATTGCAGAAGCCATGCTGATTCACCTTTAGTAGGATTAATTCAAAGACCTGATGACTTATCTTTAACAGTATTTCGCCAAATTTCCCTGGAGGAGCATTAAGGTAACCAACTTGTAATTTCCTGGAAGCTGCTGAAATGGTATCATAACAATTAGCCAATAATATGATCCAAGAACTAGGAAAGTTGTAAAAGGTATAGCAAAGTCTTCAACCAACTTTTATTCTTTTTCTGGATTCCAATGGCATGTGTGTGCATGACTATAAGAGAGAGATAGAGATAAAAACAGACAGATCAAGGTGGAATAATTATTTATTTGGTAATTGGTAGAATCAAAATTCAATATAATTTAATAATTCAACATAATTTAATAGAAATTAGGTAGACATTTAACAATTGTTCCCAATATTTAATTAAAAAACATTCTTAAAAAGCTTGTCCTTGACTGAGTTTGTCTTTAATGTTAATGTATATCTGTTTATTTTTTACACACAAGCTTAATTGTTTCCTCTCTGCCAAATCAGGCATCCATTACCTTCTACATCAGAAAACTTAAGTTACGCAACATAATCAGTACAGGACATCTAGCAAGAGAATTTACAATAAGATAAACAATAAATGAATTTCTTGTCTACATGGAGCTAAATCCTGGAAACAATTCTTTTTAATTGGATAGATTAATAAAATAACTACTTCTACTAATGTTTTGTAGACTGGATACCAGATTACATTAGCACTCAACGGCATAAAAGTTATTCAAGCACATTATATTAATATGTTTGTCTTTTCATTTCAAGAGTCATCAACAGTATGCTGAGGGTGATATTATATACTGGCATATTAATGAATGTTGAAATAGGCTGACCTATGGAGTGTTCTTGTACAGGAAAATTTCAGTGAATGCTTCCATACAGAGACAAATCCACATAGTGAAAAATAGCAAATTACATGCTGGAATTCCTGGGATTGATTGGAAATTGCAAGAAATGGTTTCCAGGATGACATACTTATTACCATATTTTTCAGACTTTAAGACGCACCAGACCATAAGTTTAGAAGAGGAAAACGGGAAAAAAAAGGGTTTTTTACCTCAGTGTGTCCTATTTTTGCCCTCCCCAGAGTCTAGAAGCACTCTGCAGGCCAAAAACGCACCCATTTTTGCCCTCCTCCCCCTCCCCCCCACCCCAGCATCCTGGGGAGGGCAAAAACAGACCTGCGGAGGCCTCCGGAGGCCAAAAATGGGCCTGTTTCTGACCTGCAGAGTGCTTCGGGACACCAAGGAGAGCAAAAACAGGATGCACAGAGGCTTTGGGAGGCCAAAAATGGGCCGGTATTCACTATATAAGATGCACAGACATTTCCACCCACTTTTTTAGAGAGTGGGAAAGTGCGTCTTACACTCCAAAAAATATGGTACATATGCATGATGGCTGCACGATTATTTTATCCTTTGCTTCAGCAGCCTAGAAAAACACTGTCTCAGATAATATCAGTAACTGCTTCCAATCTCAGGAAGATCTTCTGGTTATTCAACTGATGAGATCTCAATTTTCCAAAAAAGCACAATTGATGTATCAGACATATTGATAAGGAGTTCCTTCCATCTGAACATACAATTGTACATTACACAGCATGACAAGAGCCATGGGCTGGATAAAATTGGATATATCAATGACCTCATTATAACTGAATATCATTTGCAGGCTGCAAGCTTGGGCTTTTTATATTTTTAAATTTACCGGTACTCTTGGCTTGTTTGATAATGAAGGTAAATTGGTGTTTATTATATTTAATCTGTCTAGCTGTCTGTTGCTTACAGTTGCTTTGCAAATCTGCAACAGGCCCCTGTGAACTGTTTAAGCAAACCAGCCAGCTTTTTTCTAATATTGTTTCTGGTGGTCAAGATGTGCCTATACAAACAATACTTCAGCAAAATACAGTACAATGGCAGGGTTTGCACATTCAGCTGGAAACAACAACTGAACATCAAAGCTTCAATGCTTTGGAGATACTTTACCTCAACTACTTAAAAACTACATTTTTGAATCAACATTTATTTGGTTGTCATATGCAGAGCTTTTGCTGTATATTGTTGTACAAGCAGTGGGCTTTGGAATACTTGGTTTCCATGCTTACATGCTGTATCAATACACACGGCATTTCTCACAGGCTCTCAATGATTGTATTACAATGGCCAGAATCCCCATCCTACAGGGTCCTGTGCTTATTCCCCACCCTCCACCCCAAAGTGGAAAATGCCAGGTTGGAAGAGCTGCTGAACAGCAATCCAGGTCTGAGAAGAACTAAGTAATGGAGATACCTGGGTGAAATAACCTGCCAGCTCCTCCTTATGAATTTATCACCAGCAGATCCCATGATGAATCACAGATCTGGACATAAGGTTAATGGAATAGTTTCAGGTTTAAATAGCCTGCCTGTCTGAATTCTGTTCTATATTCATGAACATACAAAAGTTGCCCCCACTGGTTTGGTACTGAATTATTCATTTAACTATTAAGGATACATATTGCTAGGTGGTTGACCTTTATGCCTCAACATATGGAACATAACCTTTGTGTTGGTGTACTTTTCATTAAGGGAGAAGATTGGCATTCTATTATGACGGAAAGAATATCTGCTTGATATGTGACAAAGTAAACAAAGGACTAATTCAAATCAGGAAAATTAGCATTGAAAAATCAATGGAGTATATTGCATACCTTAAAAAAAAAGAGAGAGGAAAAAACAGAGAAATATTTAAGGTTTTCTTGGAACTGAGAGTTATGGTATGCCATACACATTGGAGGACAATGATTTGGCAATGATGCACACAATCAAATAAATACCGATAGAGTAATACAATTATATTTTTAATTGGGCCTTTATGTGATGTATATATCCCTCAGTTGTTAAACCACAGTTTATAATAGCGTAATGTGCAAACTCAGGCAAATTATTGTTTATCCATTAAATCATGATCAGCAGGAGCATCTATGTTGATGCCATCCAAAGAATTAATCTGGACCACAGTTTTGAATCTATTTGGAAAATAAAATTAATTTTAATACTATGCATCCAAATATCAAAATGCTCTGATCTGATTTTCTGAATTAATTTAGAAAACATGCACATACGTAAAAGTTCTTTGCAAAAAGTAAATTGATTTTGGAAGCATTGGATTCAAGATATGATTTGAAGAGTTGATTCAAAATTGAAACTGAATCTCAAGACTGAGACTTTGCACAACTTTAATGAGGAAACAAAGCTTGACTTAGAATGACAGTTGTAAGTTTGAGTGTACACAATACATTATCTACATTATGAAAAAAATAGAATAAATAGTAAGCAGCCTGAATTCATTGCTGAAAAATCCTATAACTATAAACCAAGTAAAATAGCACAAGTGGGCCTCTGTTTATAGAATTTATAGAATGCCTGCATTATTAGTATAGGATAAAGCTAGCAAAGCATGTTAGGCCTATCTCCTTCATTGCACACCAATCCAGAAGCAAGTTTCATGCAGGGTGAGATCTTATTATAGAGACTTCGATACTTCCACAAAAGATGCTTTCTCTATCCTCTACTGCTAACTTCATAATGTTCCCTGAATGTAAAAAGTGATAGTTTAACATTTCAAAAACAAAGTTATACAATGTAAGATAAAATTCTTTCTTAACCTGAGATCAGCTTGCAAAAATTATATAGATCTCTCTGTGTTGATGACTTGGCAACCACCTTAAAACAATCTGCCATTCCTTTCTCTTGGGGTATTTCAACTTCCAAGTCTAGGCCAGTGATGGCGAACCTTTTTGTTGAGGTATGCCGAAAGCGTGTGCATGTGCCAGCACCCACAATGCAATGCACCCCACCCCCTGCGCATGCGCACACAACATCCTCACCCCGCCCCCTTACCTGCACTGCTCATGCGTGCACCTCCCAGCTGATTTTCGGGCCATTTGAGGCTGTATTCGCCATTCCGGAGGCTCAAGGGAAGCCTCTGCAGCCTCGGGAGGCTGAAAAACAGGTCTTCCAGAAATACCAGAAGTGCCCGTTTTCAGCCTCCAGAGGACCTCTGGAGCCTGGGGGAGGCCATTTTCGCCCTTCTGGAGGCTCAAGGGAAGCCTCAGGAACTTGAAAACGGGCCCGTTTCAGTACTTCCGGTAATTTCAGAAGGCCTGTTTTTCAGCCTCCCGAGACTCCCGAGACTTCCTCAAGCTTCTGGGAGGGTGAAAACAGGTTCAAATGGGCCGAAAATCAGCTGGGAGGCGCACGCATGTGCAGTGCAGGTAAGTTTGGCTGGGGTTTGCGTGCCCGCACAAATGGCTCTACGTGCCACCTGTGGCATGCATGCCATAGATTTGCCATCACGGGTCTAGGCCATACCCCTGGACTTTTTTGCTAGTCTCATACCCTAAAAACGTCATCCTTGCTTGGCTATTTTTTTTAGGTCCCCCAAGATTGGCCACTTGCTACCATTTGCTGAAGTTGGTACTGTTTAATTTCTATTTTACTACTCCAGTGTAGAAAGCTGGAAAAGACCATTTTTGCAAGTGTTCCAAAGCTGCTTTCAAGCTATTCACACAGAGGTTTTCCTCAAGGTAAAAGAAGCAATCCTATGGCTCTTTAAATTCCCCAAAGGTAAATTATTTGTAAACAGCAGCTCAATTCAAATAGCCATACTCAGGACTAAATGGCATATTCCTCTTAAGAAATCCATTTTGCAGGCTATGAATCGGGAAAGCATTTCAAGTGATTGTGGGTAGGAGGAAGGACTGTAAATAAACATGATTCTCACACTGTTTACTAGCAAACGCTTCATTTTTCTTGTTACTCCTGTCCAGGCCATTTAACTTAAAATGATTTTTCTATTTTTGTTTGAAGACGGCAGATGCTCTAGTGGCCTCTCTATTAAGAACTAGGCACAGTAAGGGCAGAATTAGCATTCAAATACACACTGCTCTTATTCTGGGGTTTTCTAAAGAAGAAGAATCGGGCCATTATTCCTTCACCGTTCAACATTCTCAAAGTGGGAGCTGAAAACATTTCCTAGTTTTCCAGAAATTTCAGGACCTGTGTTAGAATAGGCAGGAAAATATAGGTAGTGTAAACTTGTGGGCAAGTTTATTTTAGACCAGGCTTAAATTTTGAGGGGATAGATGTTATTTCGTAGCTATTAAACTGTCTTCTTGGATTAAATGCTCACTTCATTCTGACTTGGTATAAGAATATCTAAACAAGGCTGCAGAGTTTATCTGATTACTCCTTCCTACCACATCTTGTTCCAACTTGAATTAATTTCCCCCAGCCAATTAACTTCCCCATGTTATATGAACCACTTACTGGAGAATTCTCATCTATTGTCCAGAACTGAGACAAACTCCTAGGGAGGCATCACAAAACAAGCTTTCCGTGACGCTCTATTTCAATGTATTTTAGCATTAATATCCCCAGGGCTTAAATGGGAAATGTGAGAGAGGATGGTAGCTTTGGGAATACATATATATTCCTCGGCACTTGTAGGTACTGGTTCAAAGGACCAGAAGAATAGCCACTGGATAATTGAAACAAAATCATGCATGCGCTGCTAGCAAAATAAAACTTTAAAGAAGGGTTGGCTAGGTCATTTATATTAAATGAAGGGGACACGGTTTTGGACATGCCAGCTGCTTCAGCCATTGCATACTAAAGCAATGAGAGCACTTCAGAGTAAATTCTAGGGTGGCAAGACTGTTATATTTGAGCATGAAGGAGCTCTCTGGAATAAGGAATGGAGGAGGGGGTAGAGTCAATTTCCTATGTAACCCAATTTGCCACTTAATCAGTAATTATTCATTAGGTTTTTAGATTACTCTCTACAAAATTCTTTGGGTGGTGAAAAAAACCCAAGCATTTTAAACCTAAAGACTCCAATAATAAGGGTATTTGATTGATGATCTCCCTACCATGAGAAAAGCCACGTTCTTAATATCAGCTCTCCCGTTGTTATAAAATTTAATTCAGAGACATTAAACTACTAAAAATATGGGATGACTTTTTCTTGTATCAATTGATGGTGTTCTTGGATCATAGTCGAATATCACAATAAAACAGTACACGTTTAGCCTTTCAGGTAAGGATTGAGATACCAAAAAAATAATTAAGCTAGAGACTGAAAAAAAATCTATTTATGAATGGCATCCATATCTACCAAACTGAACACAGATATGCAGTATAATCTGGCATTACTTCTCACAAAGAAAATTTTAATTTAGGTGAAATAGTATTTCACTACGATTGTATGATCTACAAGAATCTAATAGTGAATTAAGGTCTCTAGTCATAATGATTTAAGTGATTGCTAAAATAAAAAATGTTAAATGCACCTATACAGTATAATATATCCATGTAATTTGCACTTGGATCATGATTATTGATATATATAGTACTTTTATTAAAACAACTAATCACCACTATTGAACAAAAGTCCTACTGGAATATTTACTACTTGTTCCATTAAACACTGTACTCTTAGCAGATTTTCAAACTGCACTATATATGTTTGTGAGACATATTTTCTGTATAATTTAAATATCCCATAGGCCTGCGGGACAAAGATCAGCTACTAAGAAAACATCCCTTAGTAGATCTTTTTCTATTGTATGATCAAGAATGTTGTATCTGTATTTTCTTTGAACCATTTGTACCCAAGGAATTTGATAACTTCCTCATAGAACCAGAGGTGGTATTCAGCCAGTTCTGACAGGTTCTGGAGAACTGGTAGTGGAAAATTTTGAGTAGTTCGGAGAACCAATAAATATCACCTCTGACTGGCCCTACCCCCATCTATTCTCTGCCTCCCAAATCCCAGTTGATTGGTTGGGTCTCCTTTTGTTGCCCTGCACAAAACAGAGCTGGAAAGCAGGTTAGTGGGGTGGGGAGGGAATGGGATTTTGCAGTAACTTTCCCCTGGAGTGGGATGGAAATGGATATTTTAGCCACGCTCACCAAGCCACACCATCATGCCCACCACACCACGCCCACAGAACCAGTAGTAAAAAAAATTGAATAGCACCACTGCATAGAACCCATAAAAGTGCAACTTCTCAAAGGGATATCACTCAAACTACAGTATCTGGTATTGTCAGTCAAACCTATATTGCCTTTAACCAGTTGCTTTAGTTAAATGCCCTTGTGGAGTAAAATGAATTTTCAACTTTGAATTTTTCATGAAGCTTGCATTTCAAGAGTAATAGGAACTTAGCTATCATGGAATTGGCAAGAGTAATAGATGCCTGTGTATCAAGGTATTTGTTCCATAACTCTCAATATCAAATCAAAGGTAGACCTAAAGTCAATAAAAGCAGCATATAAAACAGATCCTGTCCTTGCTATATATTTCTCTGCCAGATATTGTAGGATAAAAAGATGATTTGAGGGGAGTGATTTGCCTTAAAGCTAGCTTGTTCCGTGCAAGGATTTGTTCTGTTCCCAATCTGTCCAACTATTTTGTATTTAGTCTTTTGTTGATGATACCTATAATAATAAATACAGTGGACAATAATAGTCTGGTAAATCTCTTTCCCCCTTTTGATAAATAGTAGTTATTACTGATGTGCCCCGATCTTTTGGACCCATTGCAGTCTAATTAATAATAGAGAAGGGAGAGGGCTAATATTGGAGTCCGCTATTCTATCCAGTAATAGTAAAAAAAATATGTTGGAAAATGAAAAAAGAAAGACCAATCGCTTTTTATTTAGCCCTCAAACAAGCTGCACTGAAAACCTTTACTACTGAAAGATCTGGAAGGATTATTATCCTCTTTGCTTTCCATTCCAGGAATTCCATTTGCCATGATAAATGACAAATATGATATTGAAATGACTATCTTATTATAATGGGACTGAGATATTTTTTTTTGGCTGAATGAACATCAAATCCACCACAATAAACAGTTTAAATTTCAAGCTTTTATGCTGCCCCCCCAGAGAGGGGTGGGGAAAATCTCCTATGCATTTTTTTTCTGTGAGAGCTATAGCAGTGCAGACTGATTTTCCTTGGTGTTGTATGAAATGTTGAGAAATAATAAATTATTTTTTGATAATGGTGATACATAAATGGGCCATTTCCTCTTGAAAATCTATATTTGATTCCAAAATTGTGTCCATCTGTAGCACACTGTTTATCCAAATTTTCCAGCTGAGCAATTCTTGTTTCACATGAATCAATCCACAGATTTTTCAATATTTAGTCCAATTTGCTGAGGTTATTTTCTGCATAAATTCAGTCATTCTGAAAGTTAGCAAGTCATGGGACGGGAAAGGCCTCTGAAAGTGGCAAGTTGTTGACTTTGGCACTTTTTACAATAAAATCATAGGGTTAGAAGGGACATTGGAAATCTTCTAGTAGTCCACCCCTCTACCCAGGATAGCAGTTCTTATTCTAGAATAGAATAGAATAGAATAGAATAGAATTCTTTATTGGCCAAGTGTGATTGGACACACAAGGAATTTGTCTTGGTGGAAATACTCTCAGTATTTACATAAAGTATACATCAAGAAAAGATACATTCATTAAGAATCAAGAATCATAACGTACGACACTTAATGATAGTCATAGGGTACAATCAACAATCAAATCATACTAGGAAACAGTCAATATAAATAGTAAGGATACAAGGGACAAAGTTACAGTCCTACAATCACAAGTGGGAAGGGATGGGTGATAAGGAGTGATGAGAAGATTAGCAGTAATAGTAATGCAGACTTTGTAATAGTTGAACAGTGTTGAGGAAATTATTTGTTTAGCAGAGTGATGGCTTTCGGGGAAAAACTGTCCTTGTGTCTAGTTGTTCTGGTGTGCAGTGCTCTATAGCGTCGTTTTGAGGGTAGTAGTTGAAACAGTTTATGTCTGGGATGTGAGGAGTCTGTAAATATTTTCACAGCCTCTTTTTGACTCGTGTAGTATATAGGTCCTCAGTGGAAGGCAGGTGGGTAGTAATTGTTTTTTCTGAAGTCCTAATTATCCTCTGAAGTCTGTGTCTGTCCTGTTAGGTTGCAGAGCCAAACCAGACAGTTATAGAGGTGCAGATGACAGACTCAATAATTCCTCTGTAGAACTGTACCAGCAGCTCCTTGGGCAGTTTGAGCTTTCTGAGTTGGTGCAGAAAGAACATTCTTTGTTGTGCTTTTTTGATGACTATCAATTAACTTTTTATTTATTTATTTTTTATTTAACTATTTATTAACTTTTTTGATGACTATCTATTCAATCCCGGATAAATGATTGTGCAATCTTGTGATGAAAATCTCCAGTGATGAAGCACCCACATCTCCAAGTTGCAAGATGTGCCACTGATTAATTGTTCTCACTCTCAGAAAATTCCTCCTTAGTTCCAGGTTGGAACTCCTTCTGAGGTGTTTCCACCCTTGCTTTTTGCCCTACCCTCATGTATTATGGAGAATGTCTTTGTGACAGCCCTTCAAGTATTGGAAATAGTTATCATGTCACCTGTAGTCCTTCTCTATGTTAGACTAGACATATCTAGTTCCCGTAACAGTTCATCATGCAATTTAGCCTCAAGACTCCTTATCATCTTCATTGTTCTTCTCTGCACAATTCCTAGGGCCTCAGCATCTTTTTTTTTTTTATCATGATGACCACAACTGAAGGCAATATTGCAAGTGTGGCCTCATCTGTGCCATATAGAATATATTTTATGTTGTCTTTCTGTTTTTTGTCAAATTTAGCTGAAACTCTAGGCTGATCTGCTGCCTGCTAAATTACCCATTGTCTATCAAATAGGGGAACAAAGATATTCATGGGAAGCCACAAAAGTCAAGATGATGTATGTGGCTGTGGGATTGAAGCCCCACACTTTCTGGCATATATCAGAAGGATGGGGCTGTAGTCAGACAGACACAAAACCACCATCTTGACCCCATCTGCTGTTGGAAAGGGGGGATTCTATTCTTAAATTTGTCTGCATTGTCCAATTTTCCTATTTCCAGAATAGATTTAACAACCTTTTTCTTCTGGGAGGGGAGAGCAAAAGTGACCTATTAATCTTCTGCTTACCATTAATAGATAGATAGATAGATAGATAGATAGATAGATAGATAGATAGATAGATAGATAGATAGATAGATAGATATAGATTGATAGATACTTATGTTTCGTACAAAACTATGTGGTCAGGCTTAGATTTGGGGAGGAAAATAAGGGGAAAAATTCTGCTTCTGCCTACCAGCATCCATCGCTATCCATCTGACTAGCATCCTGTCAGTGTGTTTGGAAACTGAAACAGTATTTGCTGTGTAAGTAAGAAGAAGACAACAAGTAGCCATGGCATGGCTTAGCTCAACTGTTCTGTAAAAATAAAACTGGTTGCTGCTATGAAACTGAAACTGAAATTCCTCTCCTCTGCTTGTGTTTTGCATTTGGAACATATTTCTTTTCAGGTGGGAAGGGGGAGTAGAACTCCTTAGCATCAGAGCATATTAATAATAATATACGAAGTAGTGATCACCTAGAAGCTAAGAGGAACATACGTAGCAAATTTCAAGTTTGTAGGCTTTATGGTTCTGGAGATTTTGTGATGATTTTGTGATGATTTTATATATATAAGATATATAATGTTTCAATATTATAATATGTTTCAATATTATAGTATGTTTCAATATTATTACATTTTTAGAGAGAGCATAAAAGCTAACAGAAACTAACATAGAAGAAAGAGGACAAAGAGAGAAAAAAGGACAGAAAGAGAGGAGGAAAAAGAAGCTTCTGATTTCCTTTGCAGCAAGTGGAACTCTAATTACAAAGTTATCTCTTACTCTTTGATAACAAAGACTTTCCCTTATTTCTGTTACACATTTTTTTCCCTAATCATCTAGACCACAAATTGTAAGTGCATATTTTCCTCCTGTATCATGCAAAAAATCTATAAGGGCCATAAATTCTTTAATCCAATAAGTTTAATTTAATTCATCATCTTTCCCAACCATTTTCTGAAACACATTTTCCGTGTTAAGTTGCCTCCAGCTTCTGCCCTTCCATTTTGGCTACCGTTGCTTGTATCTGTAATAAAGAAGGCTTGTCTACTCAGTTCAATTCCTTGACTACCTACAAGAGCACTGAGCCCCAGGGGAAGAATTACAGCAGGAAGCAGGGACAGTAGTCTGACAGCTTCTTCCTCAGAAAGCAAAAAAAAAAATAAGGTTTTGAAGATACGGAGCGGAATGGTGTGGTACAGTACCGTAAGAACAATTATTGAAAGTCTGTGAAAAGGTTTGGTGTGAAAGTTTTGACATTATTGCAAGACAATAATTATTTCTTTACTTCCTAAACGTTCTTCAAGTCTACTTTCTTTAGACACTGTTTTGCTTTGCTGCTTTTTTGTCATCCAAATAGACATGAAGTAATGCAATGAACTCCACGTGCTCCACATCAAGCAACCGTGAGCAGCTTGATTGGCTGAACATTTGTATCTTTCAGTTCTATCATGTTACCCCAAAACCATACATAAATACACACACACACACACACACACACACACACATAAAATAAACACAGACATATACAACCATTTAAGACATGGTCAATTGAGGCTTCAGTAATAATATATCGTTCCTTTTATCTTTATTTTTATAATAAGCTGCTCAGCAACTTCAATAGAAAAATATATTCATAATCATTATTATTCCTGACATCAATCTTTTTAAAACGTTTTTTTAATTCAAATTGCTACATGACAGCACATAAGCCCTGAATAATCTTTGCTGTGCTTCACAGGCCTTGGAATTTTTTTTTTTTTTTTGCAAAAGTGGACTTAAATCTACTTGGCAATGATAGGCCATATGCTATAAATTCCTCTAATGCTGGGACTATAAATTTTGCTTTGTGAAGCTTGCTTCTACCTGTGTTTTACAGCTGCTTCTGCTCTTTCTTTACCGTTCTCAGATATTACTGGCATCAAGAAGGTGAAACAGTGTGACCCTTCCTGCCTGTTTTCTGTAATAGGCAGAACAACAAGAAGAACTGTGAAGAAAGACTTCTCGGGAGGGGTTTGAGAAAATGAGTTTGGAAACAGAGCCCTAGCCTGCTTATGGAAATCATGAGCAGAATGAAGAGGGAACTTGTGAAAAACAAAACTGAAACAGCGGTGGTATGCTACTGGTTCTGACCAATTCAGCCGAATCAATAGTAATAAAAAACCTCTCTGAGGAGGAAAAATAGCCTCTGACAATCGGCTGAGAGGAGAAAGAAGAGAAAAGCGCAGGATCAGCCATCCCACATACCCTTGCACTTTTCTTGTGTGCATTAGGAGTGTACGTGTTAGGTGCACGTACACACATGATCACCAAATGGAACAGGTAGGATCCCACTGCTGGATTGAATGGCCTTATGATTTGCACAAGGGGTATATTAAAGCCAGTTTATATCAGTTTTCCGAAGGAAACTCTCATATAACTCATGATACATCTATGGTTACCCCATCACTAAAACAGGAAGCCATTTTTGTTGGGCAGGAACACATAATGTTGTTCAGCAGTGGACAAAACTATTGTAAAACTCGGGCGCATGTTCCTGCTTTTGTTTTTTCTTGTTCTTGTCCTCCTTTTATCACTGAAAGGGCACCAGCTATTTTGTGGCCTAGCAATTCATTGCTTGCTTGATAGAGCAAAAGAAGCTATTCCCCTAATGGAATTAGCGGTTTCAATGGTCTCTTATATCTTTTAGAATTATCTGTAACAGTAATGCCATAATAATGTAATAGTTACAAAACTTGGACTTTAAGTAGATGTTTGACACTCAGTAAACATCATCATCATCATCATCATCATCATCATCATGTTTCCCTGGTACTTTTCTCTGTCTCATTCTTTATTCAGACACTCCAGCCAGGGGCCACATTGTAATGATTCAGCAACAGTCTAGTAAATTCCCCCAGGTCCTATGAAGTGGATAATTCTGCCATAATTTAATTTTCCCAACTGAGCTGATCTTTAGCTTCCCACTTATCCGGTTCCACTATCAGTCTCTAAACTGTCTGAAAATCAGACACTGCTGTGACTGTCTTTAAAACCATCATTAGCGTTTTCTAATTGCTGTGATATTTTGACTGAAATGGCAAACCAAAGCACTTTGCAGACTTTCTCAAACAATACAGGATACAAAAGGAGGGATCTGATAATTGTTGCTCAGCATATTTGGGGAGATTTCATAACAACACAGAGCCATTTAATTAATTCTAAATTACAGTCAAGGTCCTATAAAACCCCCATATGACATTAAATAGTAACCCCAAATCATTGTCCTCAAGAACAATAGCAATAGCACTTAGACTTATATACCGCTTTATAGTACTTTGCAGCCCTCTCAAAGCAGTTTACAGAGTCAGCATATTTTGTCCCCAACAATCTGGGTCCTCATTTTACCCACTTTGGAAAGATGGAAGGCTGAGTCAACCTTGAGCCTGGTGGGATTCAATTTGCCAAATTGCAGTAGGAATAGCTTGCAATACTGCACCCTAACCACTGCGCCACCGAGGTTCCTTATAATGTTATTATAGGACACACTAAGGGGATTAAGGATGGGTGGACATTTATGGAATATGGTAGCCCCACAACAGACATGAGTTCAATTGAATGGTAGAAATATCAGTCTTGGTATTTGGTGAGATTTGTGAGGTAATTCAGGTGTTGTATAAAACTGGTGGGCCCCATCTGTCCACTCTTTGCCACCAAATCTCCATGGGTAACTTTGAGCCAGTTTCTCTCACTCAGTTCAACCTAACCAAATAGAATAGAATAACAGAGTTGGAAGAGACCTTGGAGGTCTTCTAGTCCAACCCCCTGCCTAGGCAGAAAACCCTATACCACTTCAGACAAATGGTTATCCAACATCTTTTAAAAAACTTCCAGTGTTGGCACATTCACAACTTCTGGAGGCAAGTCGTTCCACTGATTAATTGTTCTAATAGGAGAAAATTTCTCCTTAGTTCTAAGTTGCTTCTCTCCTTGATTAGTTTCCACCCATTGCTTCTTGTCCTGCCCTCAGGAGCTTTGGAGAATAGCTTGACTCCCTCTTCTTTGGGGCAGCCCCTGAGATATTGAAACACTGCTATCATGTCTCCCCTAGTCCTTCTTTTCATTAGACAACTCACGGAGCTGCTCTCAGAAAAATTCGGAGGGAGTGCTGAAGATGATATCTTGAGCTTGTGGTGGAAAGACAGGATATAAATATAACAACTACAGGTAGTCCTCTACCTACAACCGTTTGTTTAGTGACCATTCAAAGTTACAGCAGCAATGAAAAAAGAGGCCTTATGATCATTTTTCATACTTACGGTTGCCAACTTGGCATATGTGGTACTGATTGGGGTAGACTGGAGGGGTGACACTGAAATATAATTTTATCATATTTTATTTATCCATATATTAAATTATATTCCAATTTCATTTTACATTGTATTTTATTCCAATTCCAGTTTAAATTGTATTTTATTCCAATTTTATTTTAAATTCTATTTTATTCCAATTCAATTTTTAATTGTTTTTATCGAATTTTAGTAGTAATTTGTGTTTGGAACTCTGCACTTTGATATGACCCATGGACTAATCAATAAAGTAAACTAACTAATATACTTATGACAACTGCACTATCGCTACAGTCACACAATCAAAATTCAGTTAGCAATAGTACTTAGACTTATATACCACTTCACAGTACTTTTTACAGCCCTCTCTAAGTGGTTTACAGAGTCAGCATATTGCCCCCAACAATTTAGGTCTTCATTTTACCCACCTCAGAAGGATGGAAGGCTGAGTCAACCTGGAGCTTTTCAGAATCATTAATAGATTAAGACAGTTAGAAGGTACCTTGTAGGACATCTAATCCAACCCCCTGCCCAAGCAGGAGACGCTATACCATTTCTGAAAAATAGCAGCCTAATCTCTTCTTGAAAGTCTCAGGTGAGAAGTCTCAAACTGCTGGCAGCTGGTGATCAGCAGAAGTAGCCTGCAGTACTGCACTCTAACCACTGCGCCATCATGGCTCTTAAGATGCTTGGCAACTGACTCAGATTTATGCCGGTTGCAGTGTCCCAGGATCATGTGATCATATTTTGCGACCAGCAAGGTCAACGGGGAAAGCCAGATTCACTTAACAACCATTGGACACTAACTTAATAACGGCCATGAGATGGGGGCAAAACTCACTTAACAAATGTCTCGCTTAGCAACAAGTGGTAGGATTCAAAAATTTTTACTACCGTTTCTGTGGGCGTGGCTTGGTGGGTGTGGTGTGGTATGGTAGGCGTAGCTTGGTGGACAAGGCAGGGAAAGGATACTGTAAAATTTCCATTCCCTCCCCACTCCTGGGGGAAGGTTACTACAAAATCTCATTCCCTCACCACCCTACTAACCTGCTTTCCAGCTCTGTTCTCCTGTGCAGGGCAGCAAGAGAAGACCCAGCCAATCAGCTGGGACTTGGGAGGCAGAGAATAGATGGGGGCGGGGCCAGTCAGAGGTGGTATTTGCTGGTTCTCTGCTGAATACCACCTCTGTTAGCAACGTTGCTAAATGCTAAATCAAATTTTGGGCTCTGGTTTGGGTGGGTCGTGTAAGTCAAGGACTACTTGTAAATAACTTTAAACAAAAGTGAACCAGAACCAGAAGTGTAGAAAAGGGGGGAAATTTTTTGATTAGCCTAAAGTTTCAAATGCAACTTTGTGATGGGAAACACAATTTAGTATTTGTATTTCAGATGGCGGCAAAGTACTTTATGTTGAGAACTGAACAGGCACAACAGTGTACAGGTAATCCTGGACTTATGACCACAATTGAGCCCAATATTTCTGTCATTAAGTGAGACATTTGTTAAGTGAGTTTTACCTTTCTTGCCTAAGTTGTTAAGTGAATCAATGCAGTTGATTTACATATCTTTACATATCAACTGCAAGCCATTTTATTCTCCATGTGAATTCTCCTCATTTCTCCTAATAACTGTGTATGTTCCTCCATAAGCCTGTGTAAATAAGGCATTATGAACTCTTGCTGATCAAATTATGGAGGACTTCAGAGGATAATTAGGACTGCAGAAAAAACAATTACTACCAACCTGCCTTCAATCGAGGACCTGCATACTGCATGGGTCAAAAGGAGGGCTGTGAAAATATTTACAGACCCTTCACATCCTGGACATAAACTGTTTCAACTCCTTCATTCAAAACGACGCTATAGAGCACTGCACACCAGAACAACTAGATACAAGAACAGTTTTTTCCCAAACGCCATCACTCTGCTAAACAAATAATTCCCTCAACACTGTTCAACTATTTACAAAGTCTGCACTCCTATAACTGTTAAATCTTGTCATCATTCCTTATCGCCCATCCCCTCCCACTTGTGACTGTATGACTGTAACTTTGTCGCTTGTATCCTTATGATTTATATTGACTGTTTCCTAGTATGATTTGATTGCTTATTGTACCCTATGACTATTAAGTGTGGTACTTTATGATTCTCGACTCCTGATGAATGTATCTTTCTTTTATGTATACTGAGAGTATTTACACCAAGACAAATTCCTTGTGTATCCAATCACACTTGGCCAATAAAGTATTCTATCCTATTCTAGTTGACAAGTTAGTAACCCGGTTGTTTGTTGGAGTCCTGACATCCAGCCGAAATCAATAAATCAATAAATCAATCTCACACTAAATCAATGCCTGGGGTCCTGAGTCCTGGCCTCTCTGATTGCTCCCCAACATCTAGGATGTATGGAGAGAGACTCAGGCAGCTATGGCAGAATAGAATAGAATACTTTATTGGCCAAGTGTGATTGGACACACAAGGAATTTCTCTTGGAGTAAATACTCTCAGTATACATAAGGAACAGATACATTCATTAAGAATCAAGAATCATAACGTACAACACTTAATGATAGTCATAGGGTACAATCAACAATCAAATCATACTAGGAAACAGTCAATATAAATAGTAAGGATACAAGGGACAAAGTTACAGTCATACAATCACAAGTGGGAGGGGATGGGTGATAAGGAGTGATGAGAAGATTTAACAATTATAGTAGTGCAGACTTTGGAATAGTTGAACAGTGTTGAGAGAATTAATTAATTAACTATTTATTTATTAATAATTAATTAATTATTAATTAACTAATGTCTTAGAGATCGGGAGATCAGGAGGAGAAACAGACTTGGCCTCCAGCCAGAAGCAAATAGAAGCTGATAGCATAATTATGGCTGGAGTACAGCCCTCCCTGCATTCCGAAGCAAAGAGACCGGCTCCAGGGGAAGAAAGAAACCCAGATAAGTACTGGTGGGAAAAGAAAATTCCTAAGGCCTCTGAGGCTGAGTTTCCCCATCCCTAGGCCCAAAAAGGGAGAGGGCCCTTGAGTGAACTGGGAAGAGTGGATTGGATGTGGGACTGGGCACAGGCCAGGGCTCCAAAGTCCCTGATGGAATCCCAGTGGAAACCTATGGAGCAACCGGGAAACGCCGACATGTCAACTCCTAATAAATCAAACTTTTTTACTCTGAGAGATGCGGCTAGAGACTTATGATTTGAATGGGGGTGCATGTCGAAGTCCTGACATTGTTAAGTGAACCTGGCTTCTCCATTGACTTTGCTTGTTGGAAGGCCACGAAAGGGGTTCACATGACTTTGGAACATAGCGACAGTCATAAGTATGAACCAGTTGCCAAGCATCTGAATGTTGATCATGTAATCATGGGGATGTTGCAACGATTGTAACTATGAATGAATGAATGAATGAATGAATGAATGAATGAATGAATTCTTTATTGGCCAAGTGTGATTAGACCCACAAGGAATTTGTCTTGGTGCAAGTGCTCTCAGTGTACATAAAAAGAAAAGATACATTTAATAAACAATTTCCAAAAAAAGTGAAGTATATAGTATTGCATATATTGATGGCAGCTAGATTGGCCTTTGCACAAGGTTGGAAACAGCCTCATACGCCAACAGAGGAAATAATTATTCAAAAAATACTAAATTGTGCAGAAATGGATAAATTAATCCTAGCATTAAAAGAGAAAGAAACATCAATATGAGAGCTGGAACTGCTGGTATGAATGGTTAGATAAAAGATGGGCTACATAATACTGTAAAAGAGGATAAGCTATAATCGTAGTGGTAATTATATATTCGCATTAAGGATTACTTGTAAATATGGCATAAAATAAGGATAGAAATAATGACCCACAAACTGTCGAAGATGCAATTTCATCTTTTTTAATTTTTAATCACTTTTTGATTTTTCTTCTACTTTTACTTCTTTTTTCTTTTTCTCTTTTCTCTCTTACTTCTCAACTCTGTTTCTTTTCTTCTTTTCTACATTTGTGTATGTCTTGTTTGTTTATTTTAATTGTAAAATTAATAAAGTTTGTTTAAAAAGAAAAGATAGATTCATCAAAAATCGTAAGGTACAACACTTAATATAGTCATCGGGTACAAATATGCAATCAAATCATACTAGGAAACAGTCAATATGAATTGTAGGATATAAGCAACAAAGTTACAGTCATACAGTCACAAGTTGGAGGAGATGGGTGATAGGAACGATGAGAAGATTAATAGTAATAGTAATGCAGACTTAATAAATAGTTGGACAGTGTTGAGGGAATTATTTGTTTAGCAGAGTGATGTGCCATTCAATTCATAAAGGGAGCAGGCCATTGATCATCTTGTCGCATCATCATTTCTTTGTATCACTGCCACAGGTCCTCCTGATTTCAGGCATGTTATTCTCATCAGGAAACATAAATAGTGTTCCAGACCAACTTTTCTTTTGGTTTAATGAATTAAAATTAATGCTCCGGTTATTTAACATATTAACAAAACCTGCTGTACATGAAAAGTAATTGGCATAGGGAGGGGAGATTGACAATCACCAATGGCAAATTGTATTTAGTTATTGATTAGTCTCCCTCCTTCCCCTCCCCTTTCATTTACATACCCATCAACATCAAAAATCATTTTGCGTGCAAGTGTTTGATAAATCACTTATTTTGTGCCCAGTTGGGAAATTGGGTGAGATGAATGACAAAATTCCCTCACTGTTTCTCAGAGTTGGCTGGCTTATTACACTGTGATGAATGAATTTTCCCCACAATCCTTCAGTTCTGCTGAAGGAGGAAATTTTTAAAAACAAAATTCTTCCATAAGACTAATCCGATGTTTTCCCTATTTTATATACCAAGAACTGAAATACAAACATCAAGTGGTCATATGGAGGATACCATGCTTAGTTGTTTTACACACATCCCACTGAACCCAGGCTATTCCTGCTCAGAAAATTAGGAACACAGTATGGACTGAATACTGCATGCGTTTTCAAGGTTATTTTTTTACCCCACTCGTTGATAAATCTGCTTCTGTTCCATCTGTGACAGCATGGCAACTTTCTATGGTTAATAAGAGCCAGAGGGATATCTACACAACTTTTTTGTTCTAACCCCTCCTTTTAAGGTCATGTCAGTGAAGTACCACTGACGGCCATTTTGGGCATTCCAACATATCATTGTTTCAGAACAGGAAATGTCAATAGAAAATCATCATCATCCTTATGATTAAAGTCTGTAGAGATTCTCAGTCATTTGATCATGGTTGTTCCAAAGATGCTTTTTCAGGAGGCAACTGGACTTACTTGTTTTTTCTTTGAAGATGTTTTGCTTCTCATCCAAGAAGCTTCTTCAGCTCTGACAGGATAGTGGGGAATGGAAGGGTTTATATACCTTGCAGACAGCTGGTAATTTGCATCCTTTTAGTGGGTCGTTGAAGCACTTGGAGGTTTATCTGTGTCCTCAGGATCAACTGAGTAGTGCTCCTGGTTCTTGTAGTCTGCATTTTTTCCCTCTGGAAATCCATTCCTACTCCCACACCATTCCATCCCCAATTGTATAGCTAAAGGTCTGTAGAGATTCTCAGTCATCCAGGTCATGGTTATCCCAAAGGTGCTTTTTCAGGAGGCAACTGGACTTCCTTGTTTTTTCTTTGAAGATGTTTCGCATTTTCTTCACTATCCTGTCAGAGCTGAAGAAGCTTCTTGGATGAGAAGCAAAATGTATTCAAAGAAAAAACAAGGAAGTCCAGTTGCCTCTTGAAAAAGCACCTTTGGGATATCCTCATGGTGTATACAATATTCAGCCCTGTTAATTGAGCTGTATTTCAATTGTCACCTCTTTCTCTTGACAAGATTCTCAACTTCATAACCTACAAGTTCAGGAAGTGTTATTGGGAGAGAGTGGAAAGGGATCATACACAGCCTACAGAATTAAATGGTTAGGAACCAAACATCTCCCAGCAATTTAGCTGGAGATCCCATCACATATATGTTTAGTTTGTTCACTGCAAGGCTTGCCACGAACTTAATTCTGAGTAATTCTGAATGCTTCTTTTGTCACTGAGAGTATCCCTTGTCTGAATACTAAGGCACTTTAAATCCTTCCGTTTGAGTGATTGTAAGCCACCAAGAGTTTCTGTGAGCGAGTAGGCAGCTATATGAATTTTTGAAATAAATAAATAAGTAAAATAAATAAATAAAATTTCAACTGTTTGGGGGAATTGTTTTCACTGTAAATACACTTAAATTTTTTTGTTATATCCCATCAGTTCTTGAGTCATGAAAACAATAAAAATATTTAGTTATAAATGCACTTGTAGATTTTAATAACCATTCCATAAATAACAAGGAAGCATGAAATTGTTTCATACTTAATTTTCTGTACTTTTTCTAACTGTATGACTATTACTCTAACTCTATTCTTGGGTTTTTTTCCCCTTGGTCTACATTATAATCATTTGCCCTCCTATGACGCTTAAAAGCTCAAAGAAGTTGAGGTAGAATTAATGGATTATAGAAAATGAATGAATTGTCACTTTTCAAATGTATCTGCTGGTTATAATTAATTTGTGTTGCATTAGACACAGCGTTAGTTCAAATTAACAGAGATATTTTAATCATTTTTAATTTATTTTTATCCCATTTTTATTATTTTTATAAATAATGCAAGGGGTCAAACATACGTAGTATTCCTTCCTTCTCTTATATTCTCCAAAACAACTGTGTGAGGTAGGTTTGGCTGAGAAAAAGTGACTGGCCCAAAGTCACCCACCCAGTTTTCAAAAGTGGGACCTGTACTTCCAGTTTTCTGGTTTTTAGCCTGGTGCCTCAATTTCTTAACTAAATTTGGCTATGAAAACAGGAGCTTTTAAAGCAGTAAATTAATTATGTCATAAAGTTTTTTTTAATTGTCTAACCATGTGCCCAGTATTAGCTTCAAGGCATCTATTACTGAATCACTAAATTTCCCCTGAGTATTTCACAATGGTAGCCTTTACCTCATTTAATTAATCAAATCAAATTAATAATGTATCAATATTAAGCCTAAACCTGTTGGCTAAATCCATCATGTGAACAGCTACAGTGCTAATCCCATTTTGCATAATCTCATTTATTTGTGAGATATGGGAAAGGGTTATTCATAAACGCTTTGCCCAGCAGATATGAATGTATCAGGAACAAAAGTTGAAATAACATAGGAGGATTCTCTTATTCTCCATATTTCTCCTTCTTACAGTATTTAGCTTCCATTCCATCAACTGGTTGCTGTTTCAAAATCTATAGGCAGCAAATAGGATGTGATATATTTAGAATAATAATCAATATTACTCTATATTTCCAATGAGAACAAACTTGAAAATATAGTTTCCTGATATTGGCACATATTGCAAATAATTTCTTTCACCTTGACAATTTTTTTATGCTCAGTAGCAGTTTGTTACTGAAATGAAATGGCTTAAATTTATGATAGGATATAAACATTAAAGCATTCTCCCCCCAAAAGAAAAGTATTCTGCTATTACTTATAGAAGAGAAATTAAAGCACCATTATATATTAGAGTGATAACCCCTCTTTCCTTTTTCTACAATCTCCAACACTTCTTAACTATTTATTCCTTATTATTGACCCTATTTCTACCCTCCATATCATTGCATTTCTTGTAAAAATGCAATATCAGTCTCAATGAGTCTTTCTCAGTCAGATGGCTTAATGGAGCTTCTATAAAATGTGACAATCTATATCCAAAGAGATCTGCCTTCTGGGGGGGTGGAGGGGGGAGAGAAATGTGCAGCTTTAGTGATTGGTTCACTAACTTCCTAGGGATATTTTGTCTCTTGTGGGCTTTGTGTGTAGAAAAGGTTGAACAGGTGATGCTTGGTAAGATGCCAAGGGAGAGAATTCCCATTTCTTTGGGAATTCTAATGCTTTTATGACTCCCTACAGACTAAACTGTCAGTTACTGTCAGTTATCGGTTATCAGAGTGAAGGGCTCTTAGACTCTGGGAAACTTTCCCCCAATTATCAGAAAGGTAAATGAGGGCGAAGGTTAGGATTAGAATGAGATTTAGAGTTGAGGGTAAGGTTTAGGTTTAGTGCGAAGAGGCAGAGAGTAAAGGAGATAGAGAGAGGTGACAGATAGAAAGTGGGAGAAGGATTGGGGGAGAGGAATAAGGGGGAGGAGGATAGAGAGGGTGAGGGAAATAGACTGTGGGTACAGAGGAGAGTGGGACAGGGAGATGTAGGGGTTACGAAAGGAAAGGACTAGGGAGGTGAAGGAGAAGAGGGAGGGGGAATGGTGAGAAGGATGAGTATATGGTAGGGGGGAGAATTGAGCGTAGGAGTCTGAAATTAGGAGGGAATTGAGGGGAGGGGAAGGAAAAGGAGAAGAGGGGAAAGGGGAAGGCAAGGCTTTGTGTGTGTTAGGGGGAGAGGGGAGGATGGTCTTTCATCAGCTTGGAAATTCTAATACCTTTATGACTTCATCCCTGCAGGCCAAACTGTCAGTTACTGTCAGTTAACAGTTATAAGAGTGAGGGACTTCAAGAAGGTGGTTGGTCTTCATCAGGGCTCCTAGACTCTGGGGAAAAGTAAGGGTGAGGATTAGAGTTAGATAAAGAGTGAAGGTTTAGTTTTAGAGTGAGGGTCAATTAGGATAGGTTTTGGGTGATGGTGAGGGTTGGGAGTAGGGAGGGAAGCAGAGAGTGACAAAGGGAGATAGAGAGGGGAGGTGGATAGAAAGTGGGAGAAGGATTGGGAGGGGGAGGATGAGATGGACTGTGGGTACAGAGAGAGAGGGAGAGAGGGATAGGGATAGAGGGGTTCAGAAAGGGAAGAGATAGGGAGGGGAAGGAGAAGAGGGAAGGCAGGAGGAATGGTGTGAGAGGGAATTGAGGGTAGGGGTCTGAAATTAGGAGGGAATTGAGGAAAGGGGAAGGGAAAAAGAGAAGAGGGAAAAGAGGAAGGCAAGGGTTTGTGAGTGCTAGGGGGAAGGCAAGGGTTTGTGAGTGCTATGGGGAGAAGGAGAGAAGTTGGAAGGGGGAGAGGGAGAAGGCCTTTCATCAGCTTGGGAATTCTAATGCCTTTATGATTTCATCCCTGCAGGCTAAACTATCAGTTACTGTCAGTTATCTGCTATAAGAGTGAAAGCCTTCAAGAAGGTGGTTAGTCTTCAGCAGGACTCCTGGACCCGGGTAAACTTTCCTTCTTTTTATAGCCAACTATCAGAGAGCAAGGGTGAGGATTAGAGAGAGTTAGAGTTAGATAAAGAGTGAGGGTAAGGTTTAGCTTTAGTTTTAGAGTGAGAATTAATTTAGGATGAGGGTGAAGGTTGTAATTAGGTTTAGATTTTGGGCGAGGGTTGGGACTAGGGAGGGGAGGCAGAGAGTGAGTAAGGGAGGTAGACAGGGAGGTGGATAGAAAGTGGGAGCAGAACTGGGAGAATGAGGACGAGGGGGATTGGGATGGGGATGGAGAGGATAGGAGGAGATGGACTGTGGGTACAGGGAGAGGGAGGAGGCAGGGAGATGGAGGAATTAAGAGTGGAGAATCATAGGAAGGGGAAGGAGAGAAGAAGAGAACAAGGAGGGGGAATGGAAAGAGCATCTGTTGGAAGAGTGAATTGAGGATAGGGGACTGCAATTAGGAGGGAAGAGGGAGATGGGATAGGGCAGACAAGATGTGTGTGTGTGTGTACTAGGTGGAGGGAGGGGGGGAGGAGTTGGAAGGGGAGGTGAAGATGGAACAATGGCTGTTCATTAACTTGGGAATTCTAATGCCTTTATCACTTCATCCATGCAGATAACGGTCAGTTACGCTCAGTTACCAGTTATCAAAGAGGCATGTTTGTCTGGAGGTTCTAGTAGGGAAGCTCAGCTACAGTATACTCTTGACCCTTGACCAAAGTTCACTATATTCCTATCTGGGATGGTGGATGAAGTGGGAGGGAGGAAGAGGACACCCACCTAGCCAGCAAATAAAGCCAGCAGAATAAACCCTGGTACTCAATGGGATGACAGATGTTGCAGCCATATTGGGGGATGATGGGGATGAAGTGGAGGGGGAAAGGCAAGGGAGGGGACAATGATCAAATTGACAATGACCCCTTCCAAGTGGCATGTTTGTCTGGAGGTTCTACCAGAGGAGCGCAGCTATCATATACCCTTGATCCTTGACCGAAGATCGCTATACTCCTATCTGGGATGGACTCTTCCACTGAGCGTGCAGCTTTGGAAGGGACAAAAATTGGAGCGGTGAGGGAGGGCGGGGACACCCAGCCAGCCAGATCAGCCGAATCAATCTGGCAATCAATGGGGTGATAGATGTTGCAGCCATATTGGGGGATGATGGGGGAGGGGGGAAGGAGGGGAGGAGTGGGGAGGGGGAAGGAAAGAGGAATGGAGAGGGAAGGGGAGAGGGAGGGAGAGGGTAGATGGATGGGGATGCGGTGGAGGAGGGGAAGTGAGGGGAGGAGAAGGGTGAAGCAAGATTGGAGAATGATGAGGAAAAAGGGGAGAAGGAAGGGGAGGTGGACAGAGAGGGTAGAAGGGGGTGGCTTTTGCCATGCCTTGGACTGCTGGAGTCATGTTGCCTTCATCATGCCTTGAATCAACTGATGCCAAGTTGCCTTTGCCATGCCTTGGAGCTGCTGGAGTCGTGTCATCTCCATCGTACTTTGAACCCAGTGGAGTCGTATCCCCTTCATCATGCCTTGAATCCACTGAAGCCAAGTTGCCTTCATTATGCCTTGAACCGGTTGGAGTCATGTCATCTTGTTGGGCCTTGAATCTGTTGGAACCGCATTTGCCGTGAGGAACAATTACAGGATTGATTGTGTGAAATAAACACATTTACTCAACTTGTACTCTGTATGTGTGTGTGTGTGTTTGTGTGTGGACTGGGACGGGATAGAGGAATTCTTGGGCACTCTGCCCTTTTTCCAAGTCACCACTTCGTCACTAGATGTGCCTTCACCAGCTGTGGCCTGACAAGTGGTAGCTAGTTGAATGAATGATTGAATGAATGAATGAATGAATGAATGAATGAATGAAGTGTGATTAGACACACAAGGAATTTGTCTTGGTGCATATGCTCTCAGTGTACATGAAAAGAAAAGATACATTTGACAGGAATTATAACTCGTAAGATAGGTATAAATAAGCAAATCAAATCATACTAGGAAACAGTATAAATCATAAGGATATAAGCGACAAGTTACAGTCATACAGTCACAAGTGGGAGGGGATGGGTGATAGGAGTGATGAGAAGATTAATAATGATAGTAATGCAGACTTAGTAAATAGATGGAAAGTGTTGAGGGAATTATTTGTTTAGAATAGTGATGGAGTTTGGGAAAAACTTGTGTGTAGTTGTTCTAGTGTGCACTGCTCTATAGCATCATTTTGAAGGTAGGAATTGAAACAGTTTTGCCAGGATGTGAGAGGTCTGTAAATATTTTCACAGCCCTCTTTTTGACTCGTGCAGTATATACAGGTCCTCAATGGAAGGCAGGTTGATAGTAATTGTTTTTTCTGCAGTCCTAATTATCCTCTGAAGTCTGTGTCTGTCTTGTTGGGTTGCAGAACCAAAACAGATAGTTATAAAGGTGCAGATGACAGACTCATTAATTCCTCTGTAGAACTGTATCAGCAGCTCCTTTGGGTAGTTTGAGTTTTCTGAGTTGGTGCAGAAAGAACATTCTTCATTGTGCTTTTTTGATGATGTTTTTGATGTTAGGTGTCCATTTTAGGTCTTGAAATATGATAGAGCCTAGAAATTTGAAGGTCTCTACTGTTGATATTGTAAGAGGTGATTATATTGTAAGAGGTGATAGTATTTATTTATTTATTTACATTTATATGCCACCCTTCTTCGGAGACTCAGGGCGGATTACAGTCTTTTAGAGCACCATGCTAAGTGCTCGGCAATAGCCTTCATTCCATTGTATATGCCTGCTTATTACTAGGGCTTATGCCCCGCCCAAGCAGCATTTTTTACAAAGTCATTGCCCCCAACAATCTTGGATCCTCAATTTACCTACCCCGAGAGGATGGAAGGCTGAGTCAACCTTGAGCCTGGTGGGATTCGAACCTGCACTAATTGCAGGCAATTGAACTAAGTGCTAGATGATTAACAGCCTGCACCATCAAGGCCCTTTATGAGGGTTTCTCTTAAAGTCTACCACCATTTCTATGGTTTTGAGTGTGTTCAGTTCCAAATTGTTCCAGTTGCACCATAAGGCTAGTTGTTCAACCTCCCTTCGGGTATGCGGATTCATCGTCTCAAATGAGACCAATCACTGTTGTATCATCTGCAAACTTCAGAAGTTTAACATACGGATTGTTTGAGATGCAGTCTTTGGTGTGTAGGGAGAAGTGGAGAGAGCACACAGCCCGGGGGTGCGGGGGTGGGGGGGTGGCTGTGCTAATTGTACAGGTATCTGATGTGATTCTGCCTAGCTTCACCTGCTGTTTCCTGTCTGTTAGGAAGCTTATGATCCACTTACAAGTGTGTTCCGGTACCTCTAGCTGGTTTAGTTTAGTTAGAAGAATGTCTGGAATGATGGTATTGAATGCTGAACTAAAGTCTACAAAGAGGACCCTTGCGTAGATCTTTGGAGATTCAAGATATTGCAGGATGTAGTGCAGAGCATCCTTCTGGAATATTGCATTGGAGGTAAAGAGATTCGAACTGGAGAAAATGTATCCACTCCTTTCCAGATGGCAGGATATGGACAAGAATATGGAGGAAAAGAAGCAGCACTGTTGAACGGATCCTTAACCCAGAAGAGAAGGGAAAGGAGGAAGTTCAAAGAAGTTGCCTATTAATTCTGCCAGAGAGAATTACATGAATAGAACTGTTGATTTTTAAAAAGAGAATCCAAGAGCATTTCTAAACAAAAAAATTCCACCCCAAATCTCATTCTTTTTTATGTTTGGATTGGAACTTCTTCTCACATCCTTCCCACTTGTACTTACTATTGGCATCAGAAATTTTCTTCTCAGGAACCTGTTTTTTTTTTTTTAAAGAAGAATCCATGACCATTTCTCAGGCTAAAATTCCACTTTGAATCTCAATACACTATCTATTTTTGTATTTGGATTGAATAGTTTTTTTAACTTTTCCTTCCACATGTGCCTATCAGGAATTTTCTTGTGGAAACCTGAAATTATTCATTTTTAAAAGAGAATTCAGGATCATTTCTAAGAGTAAAAAGTGCACTGTAAATATCATTCCACCATCCATTGTTGCATTTGTGTTGAAAATATTTTTTCACCTCCCTTCCAAGCGTACTGGCATCAGGAATTTTAATTTGATAACATTATTTGTCCAGGGTACAGTATACTGTATATTCCAGTGCCCCCTCTTTTTAAATGTTCTGATATTCCTTCATTATGCATAGGCATTAAATGTCAATGTCCTAATTCAGAAAGCAAATGAGACATCATCATGTCAAGAGGAGGAGGAGGAGGAAGAAGAAGAAGAGGAGGAAGAGAAGGAGAAGGAAGAGGGGAGGAGGAGGATAAACCAAAATTCCCAAAGGGAACCAGTTTGCTTATTGTTGTGTGCTGAATCACAGTATTTTTGTTGTTGTTGTCTTGGTTGTCATTTAATGTCTAAGTAAGTGCTGAGAAATCTTTTATTCCAGGAACAATAAACGTTCTGCCACTTTTCAAGTGTCGCTTTAGATCCTTGCAGATGTAGGATACATCAGAGATGACCTTATAGAACAGAGCTGTCAAACTCCTGACCCATGGGCTGGATGCATCACGTGCTGGCCATGCCCACCGCCAGTTTAGCGAAGTGGGGGAAAAGTCCCGATATGTCACGTGATGCCACTGTGACAATGTGAGTTTGACACCCCGGTATAGAAAGTACATAATAGCTGTCATCCAAATATACATGCATTTCTACCATCTATAGCTAATCTCCTAATATTATTCTGCAATTATTATCGTAGGATGCTGTTTGCATCAATATAAAACAAAGGTAAAAGTTTCCCCTGTCCAGTCATATCTGACTTTAGGGGGCTGGCACTCAAACTCTGTTTCTTAGTTGAAGTAGCCAGCGTTGTCCGAAAATGTTTCCGTAGTCATGTGGCCAGCATGACATCATGCTGCAACTCATAGCGTGCAGTGAAACACAGAACACCTTTAAATTGAAGTGGTACCTATTTATCTACTTACACTTACATGCTTTCTAACTGCTAGGTGAGCAGGGAGCTGGGGAAAACAACGGGAGCTCATCCTGTTGCATGGCACTTGGGTTTTGAACCCGGGCTGTCAGCTTTCCACTATCTTTGTATTAACAGAGTAATAATTGTAACTATGAACACAGTACAGCAAAGGCTATAAAATCTAGAATATTGAAACATTGCCAGACTGATTACTTTACCAATGAATAATACAGACTTTCAGGTTTAGTCTTGTTTTCTTTCTCCTTGGCTCGCTTGTCTTAAGTTCTCCTTGGCTCGCTTGTCTTAAGTAGCCCTGGGGGGGAGGGGGGGAGGAAATGGGCCAATCATCAAAGAAAAGCTGATTTGTTGCATTTATCAGTGCTGTTACCATATACTTTCACGAAGAGGCTGAGACCACAAAAAGGCTGAGTTTAAGGAGAGAAACAGATCTCCTCATTTAAATCAGGGCAGATGCAACATCTTACCTAGAGTAATCCACTTCAACTCAGCTCTAAGGAATTTATCTGTCAAAGTCTTTTGATTTTGGTTTACTGCCAAGGTCAGATAGTTATCAACATCCAATCAGATCACACTAGTGTGGAAATTGGTATGGTATTTGATTGACTTCAGCAAAACATTGCTTTCATGATTATTAATTCAGGGAATTAGGAAATCTCAAAGAAGATACGAAAGGAAATTAATAAATACTCAAAATTACTAATCAGAGACAAGACATAGCAGCCCCGCCCCCCTCCCCACATCCAAAGAACAGGAGATGACACATTAATTATAAAGCAAGGCCACAGCCAAATGAGAACTCAGGAAGGATCTATTCAGAAAGAATTAAAGTAACTTTCAGACCTGTTTAGAAAGGTTTAACATATATTGTGAAGAAACCATAGGCATGAGACAATATGGTTGAACCATAGGCATGAGACAATATGGTTGCAAAGGAATCTTGGCTGCCCTATATAGCAATAGAGAAAATATACCAAGCACAGGGTCAGGCAGATTTGCAGTGAATGGAGCTGCTTCTGAAACAAACATAGAACTCCAGTACGTGCTCTGCTCTATCCCTGGTAGTTGAAGATAGGGATGGGCTTCAAAAATTTTAGCAAAGGATTCTCTGCTTGGTTGCTGGGTGGGTGTGGCCATGGTGGGCGTGGCCTAGTCAGCCTCTTGCACCATGGCCGGGGGGGGTGTTTTTACCAGAGGCTTTCCTTGAGCCTCGGGGAAGGTGAAAACGGCCTCCTTGGGTTCCAGACGCTCTCTGGAAATGGGCCCATTTCTGGCCTTTCTGAACTTTCAGGAGGCCTGTTTTTTGCCCTCCCCAAGCCTCCACATGCGCCCTGCACTTACATGCATCCAAAACGGGCCACATGGGGACTCCTGGGATGGGTGGGGTGGGGTGGGCAGGGCCAGTCAGTAGTGGGATTTGGGGGTTCTCCGAACTGCACAGAATCTTAGCTAGGGGCTCTCCCGAACCCATGAGAACCCCCAGGACAGGGGTGGGATTCAAAAATTTTAACCAACAGTTCTGTGGGCATGGCTTATGTGGTGGGTGTGGCTTGGTGGTCATGTTATTGGCTGGGTGTAACCAACTCAGTATCACTCACATCGAGGCACGCATCTCCTCGCCTGACCTCTCATGACCGTGGGGATGCTGCAACAGTCGTAAGTGTGAAAACGGTCATAAGTCACTTTTTTCAGTGCCATTGTAACTTTGAATGGTCACTCCACACAAGCAAAGTACCAGCAAAGGAGGGGAAAAAAACTCCAGAGATGTTCCTGAGACAGGAAGTCTAGTCCTGCCAAGAATGTAATAAGGGTTAACGGAGAGGCAGTTTCTGTAAGCAACACCAGAATGTTTCCTTCCTGCCTTCCTTACAGGATTAGGCCAGTAATTTCTTCTAACAACCGGTTCTCCGAACTGCTTAGAATGTTAACAACCAGTTCTAGAGAATAGGTGCGAACTGGTAGAATCCCACCCATGCCCCAGGAGTCCACTTCTGGTTGTAGTCCTAGCATCCCAACCCAAACATTGGATCTCATCTTAACTATGGATGATCCTGAAACAACTGTGTACATGGTAGAACAAGTGTTCTATATGATAGATTTTTTTTAAACTCAATTTCCACCCAACTTCAGGAGTGATTCATTGGGCCAAGGCCAGAGCAAGCAAAGAGAGGGCTGCAACAAAATAGTTGTTTCTCTGTCTCTTTCTTAAAGACAGTTCTTTCTCACATGTTCTTTCTCCAGTTCCAGAGAGCACATGGTCCGAAAGGTGCAATTTACAAAGGGCAACTGGAGTGCCTTTTGGAAATAACACCTTTGGGACAACCATGACCTGGAGGATAGAGAATTTCCACAGACAGAGAGAAGATACCACATTTCCCAAAAGCATGAACTTTATTTCATTTGGAAGAGTTAGAAAACAGGCAAAAGATCATAGGAAATGACTATGGAGATTCTCAGTCATGCAAGTCATGGTTGTATGAAAGGTGCTTTTTCAAGAGGCAACTGGACTTTCTGGTTTTACTTTGAAGATGTTTTGCTTCTCATCCAAGAAGCTTCAGAGCTGAAGAATCTTCTTGGATGAGAAGCAAAACGTTTTCAAAGAAAAACCAGAAAATCCAGTTGCGTCTTGAAAAATCACTTTTAGGATCATAGGAAATTGTCTCTTGAATTCACAGCAGATACATTCTTGATATGACTCAAAATACCAAAAGACTAGGATCACCCTCTCTATTGAGATAAGGAATGCCCCCAAACTTTTCAGTTTAAGTACCTTTTTCATCTTCAAGCTTTTTGGGTATTGATATTCCTTAATTGCCATATTTTTAATTGTATGGTACAGTAAGCTATCTTGACTCCTTTGGGAAATAAGCAATGTATGAATAATTGTTGCTGCTGCTGCTCAGTTGATAAGTTGTGCCTGATTCTTCACGATCATATGGACCTCATGAATAATTGTAAGTGTGTATAAATAAATGAACATTGCCGTTTCCCTTCCTGTTGCACGGCAATCCTGTGATGACAAACCTGAAGTTTAATTCTATGAAAATATAGCTGGCTTAAAGGACAGAAATAAATACTTCGCCCTTGAGAAAACCACAACAACAGCAGTATGTCCTTCTGGATATTAGATAATGGATTTCACCAGGAGTGGGATTCAGTCGGTTTGGGCCGGTTTGGGCAAACTGGATGTTACATTTACATCTGGTTTGCCGAACTGGTAGTTGAACTGACCAGCTGGCCCCATCCACCCTGCCCCTCCCCTCCCAAGAGTCTCCATGTGACCCGTTTTGGATGCAGATAAGTGTAGGGTCCACCTGGAGGCTGGAAGTTCTGGAAATCCAGAAATGGGCCTGTTTCCAGCTTCCAGAGCACCTCCAGAGCCTGGGGGAGGCTGTTTTCAACCTCCCAGAGGTCCAAGGGAAGCCTCCGGATTCTGAAGAAGGCAAAAAACAGCCCTCCTGGAAGTTCCAGTAGGCCACGTCTGCCATGGCCACACCCATCCAGCAACCGGGAAGAGAACCAATTGTTGGGATTTTTGTATCCCACACTTGGATTTCACCATTGCAGCCAAATATTTTGCTTCGACTCTAAGATGATAATCTGACAAATCTGACTAACCTGGCCCAAACTATAAAAATATAATTAACACATGTAATTTCTGATCTGCAACTGAAAAGTAACTCTGTCAGGGAATTGTGCAGCCGGTGTCCAAACAGAGAGAGGCTGTCAAGAACCAGTTTTATATCAATAAATATATTTACAGTAAATAAAATAGGGAAACAGGAGCATTGTCAGGTAAATCGACACACAGCAGGAACATCATCAGGTAAACCACAGAAAGCACACTGTCAAGGTTCCGACTGACAAACCCAACCTAAGCAAGCATGATGGAGATGATCCAAACTCTTCATACAAAACTTTATTGAGTACATCACTTTGGCATGAATGAAACAAAACCAGATCTAACTATTTCTCGCACAAAAACCCATATAGTTAAAGTTCAGGTTCTCCCTCCCCTTTATTAAGTCAAGTCACATTGTCCAATAGAGACTTCTGGGGTTGTTGTGAGAAAACGTTTAGCTCTGATAAACACCTGCTGAAATGTCCTTGGTTCTCATGCTGACATCTTGCTGTTTTGACCTGCTTTATATCTCCCCCTCCCCTCCCCCCATAGTTCATTGGCAAGAAAAGAAGGGATACTAGTTGCAAAAGTGCCTTTGAAGGCACAGAGGAAAAAAGCGGGAAACAAGAAAACTCCACCTTTATTCACAACAACCAATCACAGCTCAGATTCCTTCATGCATGGCTGCCTTAACACATGAGCTTGATGGGCACTTGCCCGTGGGCCCCACGAGCGTAGGAGCCCCATACTAATCTGATTTGTTGTTGCTGCACAGCATGTTTTTAATGTTTCAATACCAATTTTGCCAATAAAATACATACATGTTTAATTTTATTGATCATTTACATTTTTACTTCTGTGAGGAGTTGTCATAGGGGCCCCAGTATACTGCTTTGCTCAGGGCCTATAATGCTGTTAAGAGTTGGCCACTGCCTTCATGCAGTGGCGAATTCTCTTTAACCGATTAGCTGTAATTCAGTAGTGGGATTCAAATTTTTTTACTACCGGTTCTGTGGCTCTGGCTTGGTGGGCATGGCAGGGGAAGGATACTGTAAAATCTCCAGTCAGAGGTGGTATTTGCCGGTTTTCTGAACTACTCGAAATTTCTGCTATCAGTTTCTCCAGAACTGGTCAGAAACTGCTGAATACCACCTCTGCTGTAACTGTGTGTTCTTAGTTATTGTCCAACCCTTCAGTGCTTCAGCTATTAAATTTTTAGTGCCTTAACAAATCCTTTCAGTCCTTCCTAAGTAAGTGACTCTCTGGTGGAGATCACCATTAGAGATAACCAAGGTGGAAGTAGCTTCCTTTTAATGATTTCGCAGTGACTGAAGGCACCTCCAATCAGGAGGTGAGTTTAAGCTTACTAATCAGTGGTGGGATTCAAATTTTTTTACTACCGGTTCTGTGGGTGTGGCTTGGTGGGCGTGGCAGGGGAAGGATGCTATAAAATCTCCAGTCAGAGTTGGCATTTGCCAGTTCTCCAAACTCCTCAAAATTTCCACTACCGGTTCTCCAGAATTGATCAGAACCTGCTGAATACCACCTCTGCTACTAATGCTTGGGGTCTGGGTCTATATTGCAGGCCCACAGACATTTCCTCATGGTTAGTGGATAAAAAACAGGAGTGAAGAAAAGGTGCCACAATAGAGGCTGCGGGTGTTCCCAGCTAATGATACTAAACTGTATCTAGCATGAAGGGCCTTTTTAAAAAAAAACCCTAACATGTAGAAGTACTTTCCATTTCAGTCAGAAGTACCTTCTCAGGAGAGGAGTATTGATTTTTTATTAGTCTTTCCTTGCTTTTAGTTTTTCCCATTTTAGCTTCTTCAAATAAATTGTTTCTATTTTTTAAAAAAAAGGTAAAGTAAAAGAAAAAGGAAGGAAAGAAGGGAAAAAAGCAACAGAGCTGCGTATCTCAGCATTTTTTATAACAAGGAACAATACCGACTTTAGTCATAAAGTGGAAATTTCAACAGAAGACAAGTTCACATCAAAGTCCTAAATCCAAAGTGTTTGGGGGGGGGAGAAAAAGAGGGCAAACTGGAAATCAAGCTGAGTGGAAATTGTACGAATGACACAAATTTACCACCAAAATGGAGTGTGTGTAATTATGGTACATCGTTAGAAGGGCAACAGTTTGGTTTAAAAATAAATAAATAAACAACCCAAACTATTTTAAATGTTCTTCTTATAATGCTGAGTTATTTAAAACAAGAAGCCTGGTTCAAATGTTTCAGAGATCTAAGCCTAAAAGAGGGATAGAGACATTAACTTCAGCTTTCCCTTTCTCTGGATCATATCCTATAGATCAGTGGTCGCCAACTGGTGGGTTGGGGATCACTGGTGGGCTGTGAGGAAATTTTGGTGGTCTGCAGAGAAATATCCCCCCAAAGCAACCCCCCCAAAAATGATTAATCCAGGCTTCGCGGGAACACAATTTATTATTATTATTTATTTATTTATCAAACTTTTATACCGCTCCCTCTCCCAAAAAGGGACTCGGGGCGGTATACAGCCTACTAAAAAACACATAATATACTATAAATACAATTAAAAATATATTAAACACATTGGTCCGGCTGTGTCCCATCTAGTTAAAATTTAACAATATAAAATCAGGGATTCGATTAAAAATTAAAAGTATAGAATTAACCGCTAAAACCCAATTAAATTTAAAACCGGAAACCAATTACTGGGCTGCGCTCACCCACAAGGCTGTGCTCACCCACATGGCCCGCCCACTTGGTGGTCCCCATCCTTCGGCCGAGCGCAAACCTAGTAGAGTCATGTGAGCTGGAACTGGAAGGTAAGACCAACGGCGGGGGAGAGAAATCTGCCTCGGAGTGGCTTGCTGACATTGGTGGGAAAGTTGGTCCCATATTGCAGAGCTGCAGTAGTCACTGGACTGGCCTTTTGGTCATCCTGGAGCAGCTTTTCCACTCCATGACAGGCTGGTGCACCTGGGTGTAGGAGCAGCTACTCTGGGATGACCAAAGGGCCAGTCCTGTAACTACTGCAGCTCTGCAATATGGGACCGACTTTCCCACCAAGTTCAGCAAGCCACCATCAGTCAAAATTCATATTAGTGGTCAGTGGGATTTAAAATTATGAGTTTGATGGTCCCTGAGGTCCAAAAGGTTGGTGACCCCTGCTATAGATCAGGGGTCTCCAACCTTAGCAACATTAAGACTTGTGGACTTAAATTGCTGGCTTAGGAATTCTGGGATTTGAAGTCCACAAGTCTTAAAACTGCTAAAGTTGGAGACCCCTGCTATAGATCAAATTCCAAAAGACATCACAATAATTGAATCAAATTTCTAGCTGCATTCAAGAGGGTTAATGTGTAAATGCTCCAGGTTAACATAGCACTTTAACATATGCAGAAGTGAACTCTTCCTTGTGCATAAAATCTGATTTTTTTTAACATATGTGCAATTGTACATTGGTATCTGATCTCCTTGACAGCAATCGTGCTGAATACACAAATGCCTTCAGGAAACTGATGTCACCTGAAAATTAATCAGAACACTTGTTTATTTATCATGTGTGTACAGCTGCCTATCATACATAGTGACTCTGGACAATTGTACATAACAAAACACATTAGTAAAATACATAAAACTAGTAAAACCACAATTTAAATTGACGTGCTGCTAAAACTCTTATGTCTGCAATTTTAATTTGGGTGAAAGAATGTGTTGTAGACCAACAATTATTGAGCCAAGGTAGCTCAAATCAGGGGTGGGATTCTACCAGTTCACACCTATTCGCTAGAACTGGTTGTTAACATTCTAAGCAGTTTGGAGAACCGGTTGTTAGAAGAAATGACTGGCCTAATCCTGTAAGGAAGGCAGGAAGGAAACATTCTGGGGTTGCTTACAGAAACTGCCTCTCTGTTAACTCTTATTACATTCTTGGCAAGACTAGACTTCCTGTCTCAGGAACGTCTCTGGAGTTTTTTTTTTCCTCCTTTGCTGGTACTTTGCTCGTGTGTGGAGTGACCATTCAAAGTTACAATGGCACTGAGAAAAGTGACTTATGACCATTTTTCACATTTACGATTGTTGCAGCATCCCCACAGTCATGAGAGGCCAGATGAGGAGATGCGTGCCTCAATGTGACTGATATTGAGTTGGCCACGCCCAGCCAATCATATGACCACCAAGCCATGCCCACCAACTAAGCCACACCCACATAACCTGGTTGTTAAAAAATTTGAATCCCACCCCTGCCTCAAATGAATTAATTTACAAAATGCCAGGAAACATTATTTCTGCAAGAATTAAAGTTAGGAAAGTTGTGATCTCTTCAGCGCTGACAGGCAATGCTGCTTCAGTGCTGCCATGCTTTCCTGGTCAGCCATGGTCCAGTATTTCCAATCACTTCCCACAAGTGATTGGAGCAACTGGCAGTGAAGGATACAAATTGCTCAAGTAAGTGTCCCTTATGCAACCTTATCAGCAGCACCTGTTCTTCACCTCTGTGCACCCTCTCTAACCTGCACTGCACTGCACTCCCTAGACTGGATTAAGGTTCTAATGGGTCCTGTGCATAATTTCATTGGAAAGGTCGCTATTAGTGGTTCCAAGAAAGAAATGTAGACAGTCCAATTGTGGTCACCACAATACAGAAAAAGATGTTTAGACTCTAAAAAGAGGACAAGGAAGAGTGATAAAGATGATTTTGGGACCAAAATATATGAAGAACAACAGTTGCAGGAGTTGGATATGTCTAATTTAATGAAAAGAAGGACTAGGAGTGACGTGATAGCAGTGTTCCAATATCTAAGGCTGTCACAAAGCAAAGGGAATCTACCTGTTGTCCAAAGCACCTGAAGGCAGGACAAGAAGCAATGGATGGAAAGTAATTAAGGAGAGAACTAATCTAGAATCAATGAGAAATGTCCTGACAGTGAGAACTATTAATTAGTGGAATGGCTGGCCTCCAGAAGTTATGGGTGCTCCATTGATGGAGGTTTTCAAGAAAGGATTAGACAACCATTTGTCTGGGAGGATGTAAGGTCTCCTGCCATGGACTAGAAGATTCCTTCCAGACCTATGATGCTCCTTTCCTCTCCCCTCCCCTCCCCTCCCTCTCCTTTCCTCCTCCCCTCCCCTCCCTTCTCCTCTCTTCTCCTCTCTTCTCTTCTCTCCTCTGCAAATTCTGTAAATATCTTCAAGTCAGTCACATACAGATATATACAAATTCACCAAGGCCAACGTTAGCCAAGCTTGCTAGTAATTTAAATTGGTCTTTGAATGGCCAGGCTAACTGCGTTCTGTGAAGACAGGCATAGCAATGCTCTATGGGATTCCCGCCAGTGGGTAGGAGATTGAGTGACTTGACATGCATTGCTCTTCAAATGTAGTGCTTTAGTTTTTCTTAAAAGTGAATGGCAATTACCAACTTACCAAGTCTCAGGATGAATTCTCCTTCATTTTACTATAAAGCGATAGACCTACAAAGGAGGACAGTGGGAACTAGACAGATGGTCAGAACGACTCTGGTTACAAACAAGGCAGGCTGTACAGTTTAAATCAGCCTACTTAATAAAGCTGTCATTTAAGTGTACCTAGCCCAATTTGAAACCACATTTTCTTTCCTGCTTCTTTCTTCCTCCTGCTGCTCTGCTTTAAACTTGGAGATGTTTATATTTGCTAACTCCATCCTTCCTCGCAGGAGAGCAATTTTTATGTTTTATTACTAATTTATCTTATAACATTTCAGTCTGCACAACGGGGCTTAAGTGCTTACCAGATGTCTGGCAGACATGAATCAGCCTTCTTTCTATATTTTAAATGACTTTGTTATAAGTCAACTTCAGTGAAAATTCTGATTTGCTCTTCAGTCTTTCTGAAAACTAAGCTATCTATAATAGGTAGTCACAAAATAATTGCTTTTTGCTTCGTTTTTTATGAAAACCTATCCCCTGTATGGAAGAGTTGACATTAGATCTTTATGATATTCCTAAAAATGCCTGAAAATAAAAATAAACGTATAACTTGTTACACACTTAATTTGGAAGTAGATAATTTTGGACATAATGAATTGTTCTGCAGAAAAAGCATTTAAATGACTATGTGTGAACTTTGCTTTCCTGCTTTTGTTATGTAATCTCGGGTGAAATACCAACTGAAATATTATGCATTATTATTATTATTATTATTATTGTTGTTGTTGTTGTTGTTGTTGTTGTTGTTGTTGTTGCTAGATAGATAGAATTCTTTATTGGCCAAGTGTGACTGGACACACAAGGAATTTGTATTGGTGCATATGCATAATAGTAGTAGTAATAGTATTCATATAGACATCCAGATGTTTAGATTAGATTTGACATTTTTACCCAGCTATTATTCTCTTAATTTTTTTTTTATTTACATTTATATGCCGCCCTTCTCCGGAGACTCAGGGTGGCTTACAGTCTGTGGAGCACCATGCTAAGTGCTCAGCAATAGCCTTCATTCCATTGTATATGACTGCTTATTACTAGGGCTTTTGGCCCCCACAAGTGGCATTTTTACAAAATCAGCTTACTGCCCCCAACAGTCTTGGGTCCTCAATTTACCTACCCCAAGAGGATGGAAGGCTGAGTCAACCTTGAGCTTGGTGGGATTCGAACCTGCACTAATTGCAGGCAGCTTGCACTAAGTGCTAGATGATTAACAGCCTGCACCACCAAGGTTGAACACCAACA
The DNA here is from genome assembly GCA_023653725.1 of Bungarus multicinctus. Lineage (NCBI taxonomy): Eukaryota > Metazoa > Chordata > Lepidosauria > Squamata > Elapidae > Bungarus > Bungarus multicinctus. Next base: position 34,963,511 of record CM042851.1, read on the forward strand.
AAGTTAATATGTGGTTCCTTTATTGATATGTACAGCTTACGTACACTATTTTTATCAACTTGAAAAGTAAAATGCAAAGAAAAGACAATGTAGAATTGTACACTATTAATTCTAATAAACAATGTATGGACCAGAGCCTCAGTGTTACTATGGCAACCATTCACCCATCCTCATCATATAGAATATAAAAGTTAGACTTGCTCCAAGAGTTCAAGGCTAATCTTCTTTATATCCATAGGCAATGCACTGCAAAACATTTTCAGATGTGCTGGGATGAGCAGTGGAGAAATGGCTCATCCATTAGCAGAACAGAAAGAAAAGATACAGCATGCAACTTCCCCCAATTAAAAAAAAAAAGCTCAAAATGAAAAAGGTGAGCCTGGAGCAGTTAGATTTGTTGCCACCCATTTGTAGTCTTGCTGACCAATACTTGCTGTTAATCAATAAAACAACATTAGGGAGCTGTGGCGACACAGTGGATAAAATGTGGTATTGCAGGCTACTTCTGCCGAGTGCTAGTACTTCGATTCTTAAAAGAGCCACGGTGGTGCAGTGGTTAGAATGCAGTAGTGAGGCTACCTCTGCTGACTGCTGGCTGACTGCAATTTAGCAGATCAAATCTCACCAGGCTGAGGGTTGACTCAGCCTTCCATCCTTCCGAGGTGGGTAAAATGAGGACCCATATTGTTGGGGGCAATATTCTGACTCTGTAAACCACTTAGAGAGGGCTGTAAAAGCACTGTGCAGCAGTATATAAGTCTAAATGCTATTGCTACCAGCTCAAAGTTGCCTCAACTTTCCATCATTTCAAGGTCATTAAAACGAGGACCCAGATTTTGGAGGACAATATGCTGACTCTCTAAACCTCATAGAGAGGGGTGTAAAGCACTGTGAAGCAGTATATAAGTCTAAGTACTATTACTATTGTTATTAGCAAATAATAATTCTCTGCTTTGGGAAAACAGAATTCTCACCTGTTCACCAACTTAACCCAATAGCCCTTGCTATCACTATTTTTTCAATTAGTGTTGATTTGAGACTTAATCCCAACTTAAGATCCATGGCTTGTTGGACAAGAGAGCAGCTTTTAATGTAACTCAGTTAGATAGAATTCCCAGTCTTCCCAAATTTACAGAGTGTACTGTTCCATCATCCCCCCATCCACTTTCTTAGCTATCAGCCTACCCAGTCCTTCTTCAAGCTTGGAAAGCATAGGTCCTTATGGAAATCACCCAGAAAGTCTTCAGGAACAAGTCTCAATGGAAAGGTTGGTCCTATCCTAGGATCTTTACTGCAGGTAGGTTCCAGGTATTTTGATAGATAGTTTTTGAGATTGTGAGTGATCAGATACAGAAAGTAATTATCTTAAGCTATCAACTGGGATAGGTGGCAAGGCGAAGAAACTTTTGGAAGACAGATGAGTGATAGAGGCAGTCTGGTTGTGTAAGAGAAACAGTGAAACCAGTGGTGGGATTCAATTTTTTTTACTACCGGCTCTGTGGGCCTGGCTTGATGGGCGTGGCTTGGATCGGTGGGCATGACCAGTTATGGAGAACCAGTAGCGGAAACGAGTAGTTTGCAGAACTGGCAAATACCACCTCTAACTGGCCCTGCCCCCATCTACTTTCTGCTTCCCGAGTCCCAGCTGATCGGTTGGGTCTTCTTTGTTGCCCTGCACAAAAGGAGCTGAAAAGCAGGTTAGTGGAGTGGAGAGGGAATGGGATTTTGCAGTATCCTTCCCCTGCCATGCCCACCAAACCATGTCCACAGAACCGGTAGTACTTTTTTTTGAATCCCACCACTGTAGGTAGGGCCTCAAAATGGAGATGATAACTAGATGACAGCAAACAATTAGATGACTGCTGTCATTTAGAGACTCTCCAGATGTTTGCAGCCCAAATATGAGAAGAAAAGGCTTAACATATTTGTCTCAAAAATTCAAACTCCCTGGAATAAACCACACTAATGAGCTGGGCTGTATGTTATGTTTTACCCATTATTCTCAGTATTCTCAGTATCTGAGAGTCCATTTATTTCATTCAATCCACCCCACTCCTGAATTTCCCCATTTATGAATTTATAATGTACACACAACCAGAAAAGGAATTGACTCTGTAAAGCTCTTGGTGAACTGTAAAGCATTATGAAATCATCTGGTTTGATTGCTGCTTCAGGGTTGACTTCTACTTTGGTTTATAAGTCTGCTTCAATGGGATGAGTCTGTCAAAGCTTAGATGGATCAAAGCACCTCTTCAAAGCTTGTCAGAGCCTTGATGCCTGACACAGTATAAACTGTATTTGGTGTTTCGCAGTAAAGGTAATGCCAATTAAGGCAATCTGTGTATTAGGTACATTACTTTCAGAGTTTGACAGACAAGCATTTTTTTAAAATCACAGTGTCCTTTTAAGTATAGGCCTGAGTGTAACCTTTTTAAATATGCTGACAAATGATTAATGATCTTAATAAATATGTAGAACAGGAAAGTTGGAAAGGTTATATGTTAAAAATCAATGTTTGCCTACAAATGCAAATACTACCCTCACCCTCACCGTAGTGCTGGTTAAGCAACTGTGATTGATTCATTAATATTTGCAAATATTTTTAGTAATCATATTCAAAACCCACAATAAGCAGTATGTATGTGCAGAGTGCAGATTATGAGATAGATAACCAGATTATGAGACAGATTGGCGAGTGGGTTGTATTTAGACAAGAACAATCCAGGCTGACATTGAAATCCATCATGTGCTGTTGGTTGAATACAGAATAGGATAGAACAGAGTCAGCGCCCATCATCATTCTTCTCCACCAGTGGAAATGCTAAGGCCAAAAGGGTCAAAATATTTGAAACCTGTTGGGTAAGGATTTTAGCTTTTGATATGAAAATATGCCTCCCAGGCCGCTGCCCTCAACTCATGGGAATATTGATGAGTCACCAAAGTAGAAGAAAACCTCCTTCATGAAATTAGAGTCTCTGGTGATGGTGAAGAGTTCTTACTTTCAGCAGTACAAAGTCAATGCTACCTTGCAGTTGTTCTGTTCACTTCATTCATTTAAGAATAGGTGAGTGGTGTGGTGGCCTAAAGGTGGAGCTCTCGCCTCACAATCAGGAGGCTGTGAGTTCGATCCTAAGTAGCAGCAGATATTTTTTTCTCTGGACACACTGAGAATATATCTGCTGAACAAAACTCCACATTGGTTACAGGAAGGGCATCCGGCCAGTAAATATTCAGTTGCCCTGACTCCATCCCAATGTAAGGGATTACAGGGTCATTAAAAGACAAAAAAATTCATTTAAGAAAAGGTATGAGTCGTTCTCCGACCAACAAATAAATGAAGGCAAATATATGCATCCCACAATAATGTTGCAGGATGCAATGAGTTGGCCACTGAGACCAGAAATTTAGTTTTCCAAGCTTTCAGAGCCCATCCTCAGGGAACTTTTCTCTCACCAGAATGTGTGCACTGGGCTGTTCTGTGCATAGCATTTAGGTGGTGCCTGATTGTGTGTGTTGCTTTTAGGTAATTGAGGTGTTGTTGGCCAGCTATTAAGAATGGTTTGGTTGTTGGTTCCTTGTGCTGCCAGGTCCTTGGCTCCTAAGTACCCAATAAGCTGATGGTAAATCAGTACTCCTGTAGCTGTTTCTAAAAGAGGCATTAAATGACTCTAACTCTCTTGAAGGACTCAGGATACCTCTGGGAGACATTAGGAAAAACACTGAAGGTGTTAATCAAAGTTGGCTTCAAACTATAACAGTTTGGATAGAGGCATGGACTGTGTTGCTGTTGACCATTTATTCACATTCTGCCTTGAGTAAAAGATCAGGCCAACTATATTGCTGGAAGTTAACCTATCAGCAAGCTATTGCTCCAAGGTGCCATCTGTCCTCTCAATTTCCACATCCAAGTGTTGATGGTTGGCCAGGTGGAGCTTCATATCCATTAGTTGAAATAAGGCTCAGTAGAAGCATGCTATATGTTGCAGGTCTCTATCATAAATCAGGTAGTTGGGAAGCAAGGTTGTTTCTGGAAATTTATTCAATAAATAGACAGTTCATTTCAAGAATGGCAGGGAACAACCAAAACGAATGGAACAGAACAGTTGTTTTTAAAAACCCAACCTGCTAACTCACAGTGACAGAGTTTCTGAATGTCTTCCCTCAAGGGAAGAGGCCACTGTGGTGCAGCACTCTCTGGTTTCAAGAAAACATAGAAGATTAATGATAAAGGAGTCTCTCTAATGCAGGGGTGTCAAACTCAGGTCGTCATGGCGGCATCATGTGACATATTGAGATTGTTTCCTGCTTTGCTAAACCGGGTGTGGGCGTGGCCAGCGCATGACGAATCTGGCCTGTGGGCCAGGAATTTGACAGCCCTGCGCTAATGCAAGGGTCCATTATTGTTGGTTGTGAATTTGCTTGGTTAAAAAAATCTCTCTTCTAGTCTAACAGGGAGAAGGAAGCATCGGGTGGATTCCTGAAATTTTCAGGGTACAGAACAGAATCTGAAGCAGGATAACAAAGAAACAGATATATTAGCATCCACTGTTCTAGTAGAGTATATCAGTATTGAAATGAAATGCAGTAACTAATTTAATTGTTTTTTTCAGAAACATGTGAGAGCAACAACTTGTTCTTCCTTTCAAGTGGAAAAAAATGTCTCAAGCAAGTCCACTAGAACAGGGGTCTCCAACCTTGGCAACTTTAAGACTTGCTGGCTTAGGAATTCTGGGAGTTGAAGTCCACAAGTCTTAAAGTTGCCAAGGTTGGAGACTTCTGCGCTTGAAGATATCACTTCCTCCAGCTGGGGACCATTACTAAGAAGGAAATTGAAGCATAATATGCTAATCTTAGGGATTTTGTGTTTTAAGTCATCTGCCTCTCTGAAATTCACCATTCTGGTTTCTGCTGATTGTTTCCATTTGTCCTCCTGAAGTTTGAATCTTTCCCCAAAGCTCTTATCTTTGTGTCATCTGCAAACTTGATAGTTACAGAATCATAACTTTTAATCCCTCATCCACATTCATTCTAAATATGTGAAATGAAAAAATGTTAGAACAACCTTGTTCTAGGCCATGGGACATCCCCCCCCCCCCCCAGTTTGAAGTGGAGCACACAAACTTTCTTATTCAAACAACTCTGCTTCCATGTATTGGTAGCATAAACACAGAGAGGAAGGGGTCAAGCTATTTTCTAAAGCATCCGAAGGCCAGACAAGGAATAATGGATGAAAACTGAACAAGGAGAGATTTCACCTGGAAATAAGGAGAAACTTTCTGACAGTGAGAAAAATCAACCAATGGAACAGCTTGCCTTCGGAAGTTGTGGGAGCGCCATCACTTGAGACTTTCAAGAAGAGATTGGACTGCCACTTGTCAGAAATGGTGTAGGGTCTCCCGCTTGGGCAGGGGGTTGGACTAGATGACCTACAAGGTCCCTTCCAACTCTGCTTATCTGTTCTGTTATCTGGATTTTCTCTACTAGAACCCCATAAAAAGAGAGTCAAATTTTGTTGAAAGTACACCGCACTCACCACATTCCCAAAGTCAGCTAGAGTCATCTTGTGATTGGTGCCAAACACAAACTGAGAAATAAGTAAACTGATCATTGTACAAAAAATAGGATATCAGATTAATTTGGCAGGACATATTCTTAGTAACCCCAGGCTGACTCCTGCCAAATTCTTTTCTAGCTGTTCACAAACTGATTCCTTAAGAGTAAGCAAATTTATTTGATAGATTTGCTGAGTGTTTGTCTAGAAGGGGTGTGGATTTTTCTTCATTGGTACCTGAAGGTAGGATAAGAATCGCTAGGTGAAAGCTTTACAAAGCAGATCCAACCTTGAAATAAGGAAGAATTTCCTGACCACTGGAGTTATAAATGATCAGATCAGCTTTTCTCCAGTGAAGATGCTCCATCATTGGAAGCTTTCAAGCAAATGCTAAACTGCCTTTCATCTGGGATGAAATGTGGATTCCTGTCTTGGGCAGGGAATTGGACTAGAAGACTTCTGAGGTGCCTTTCAACCTTATGATTCAATGACTGACCCCAACTTGACACATTGCAGTTATCCAGCTCTTCTTTTCTATCCTTTTGTCAATATTAAAAAAATGGGATGGAAGGCAAGACATTTCTCCAACTTTCTTGTTTCTCCCAACTTTCCCTTTGTGAACTTCTTAACTTGTTCAACATTAAAATGAAACCAATGTTATCTTGTGAAGTTCTGATATAGGTAGTCCTCAACTTGACGTGTTGCTTAATGATAGCTCAAAGTTATGATGGCCTTGGAAAAGATGCTGTATGGCCTGTAAAACACTACTAGTCATTGTAAAATTCTTCAGAATTTGAGGAAGACACCTTTAGGGCAGTGGAGTTTGGCATGGGCCAGGAAGGATAAATGGTCTTCCTTCCTCTCTTCCCTTCCCTTCTCTTCCCTTTCCAGCAGACAGGTAACTGGGTGCTGCTATTGGGTGGATGAAGGAGTGAAGTATTGCAAGAGTGGCTGGGAAACTGATACAGAATTTTGAAAATGAAGATCATGTGACTGCAACAGTGGCAGCAGCCCAGCAGCATAGCAACAGCCAGTAGCACTGAAGTAACCACAACTTTCCTAAATTAATTTTATTCCCTTGGGAGTCATGGGTCCTGGATTTTGGATACATTTTGTGAGTTAGTCAATTTGAGACCTCTTGGTTCAAAAACTGTTGCCCTCTGATGCACTGTTTCAGCCAGTTAAAGGTCACAACAAGGAGAGTTTTAGTATTGTATAGATTTCTTTGCTTTTTAGACTGTGCTGAATCCTAACAAGATTGCTATCTAAATTCTATTTCTAGTAAATGAAGATGGTCAGTACAAATTCAAGATGACACACAACAGTATTGAACTCTGTAATGATTCTGAAAAGGCCTAATTGTTACACATGAGGGCATAGCCAACTAGTCTTATTAACTTCTAATGAAACATTTTATGGAATTTCTATTGCTAGGCAAGGGTTTGGATTTTTTAAAAAAAAGGTGCCTACAAGATCAAACTGGTTGTATTTGCATGACACAAACAATCCAATATTTCATACCTAAAAATCAGACTTCTTGACAACTGAGTCAAGTGTCATATGGCATCCATTTTTTCAGTCCTCTTAGCTGCCCTACAAGGTATTCAGTTGCTGTGAGTATCTATCCCATTTCTGGCCTTGGTTCCAAGTTGAATGAGTATAATACTTGTGAGCATTGTTAGACACAGACATCCATAGGAAGGGGAGAACTAATTAAATATGCATTGTGATGCCACAATGCAATCTCCCACCTTTATGTACTTATACATTATGTATAATGTAACACAAGTACAAAAGGAAGGTGCTTGTGTTATGACACTCTTTTTCTCATTTTGGCATCATCATGGCTGACATATGGGAGGCTTATGGCACGACTGAGCTCAGACTTGCTTTAGAATTCAAAATAGGGTTAAGAGTTTCTGAAAGGTTTCTTTTCAACCAAAATTTCTATCTGACAAACAGTATTTCAGCAGTTTGGATTAGGGTTTTTGTATGTGTGAGTGACTTGCAATCTGCTTCTTAAGTAGCTTTTAAATATTTGTTTAGTTTTGTAATTTTAATTTATAAACATATTTTGTGATAACAGAGTTTTTTTAGTCTCTTCTTTGTTTCTTTTCCCAAACTATTTACTTCCTTTTTTTAAAAAAAGTCTTTAAATTAGCAATCTGTCCAAAGAACATTAATGAAAGAAAGAAAGAAAGAAAGAAAGAAAGAAAGAAAGAAAGAAAGAAAGAAAGAAAGAAAGAAAGAAAGAAAGAAAGAAAGAAAGAAATTTCTACGACATTTAGCTAAGCTGTAAAATGAGCCTTCATATTGCATTCTACTTATCATTGTGGAAAGTATGTGGAACTTTCTCACTCATTGCAATGTTGTTCCAGAATGGAGGACCTGACTTTTCAATGAACTTCAGAAGTTGCTTCTTTCCTTTTATTTGAAAAAGTAACCTTTGAGAACTTTGTATTGTCTTGACCATGTTCCCAAATTATATAGCTGTTAAGAAATCGCTTATATATCTATATCTATCAATATCTATATCATCTATAACTATCTATCCATCCATCCATCCGCACAACAAAAAATGTTCTTTCTGTGCCAACTCAGAAAGCTCAAATTGCCCAAGCTCAAACTGCTGATACAGTTCTACAGAGGAATTATTGCGTCTATCATCTGCACCTCTATAACTATCTGGTTTGGTTCTGCAACCCAACAGGACAGACACAGACTTCAGAGGATAATTAGGACTGCAGAAAAAACAATTACTACCAACCTGCCTTCAATCGAGGACCTATATACTGCTTGAATCAAAAAGAGGGCTGTGAAAATATTTACTGGACATAAACTGTTTCAACTCCTTCATTCAAAACGACGCTATAGAGCACTGCACACCAGAACAACTAGACACAAGGACAGTTTTTTCCCGAATGCCATCACTCTGCTAAACAAATAATTCTCTCAACACTGCTCAACTATTACAAAGTCTGCATTACTATTACTCTTCTCATCACTCCTTATTCCCATCCCCTCCCACTTGTGACTGTATGACTATAACTTTGTCACTTGTATCCTTACAATTTATATTGACTGTTTCCTAGTATAATTTGATTACTTATTGTACCCTATGACTATCATTAAGTGTTGTGCCTTATGATTCTTGACGAATGTATCTTTTCTTTTATGTATACTGAGACAAATTCTTTGTGTGTCCAACCACATTTGGCCAATAAAGAATTCTATTCTATTCTATTCTATTCTATTCTATTCTATTCTATTCTATTCTATTCTATTCTATTCTATTCTATTCTATTATATTCTATTCTATTCTATTCTATCTAACTTTGCAGAGAAAATTTCAGGCATAAGTAATATGCCTTCATAATTGAATGAATCTAAAGCACTTTCTTAATCCACAAAAAAACATCAAAAGCTCAAAATAAATGAAGAATACTCCTATCAATATTTGTGGTGTCTTTAAGACTCTCCTCTTTGTGAGAGTCTTCACTTGCATGCACGATAGGCTCTGTGTATTATATGTGCAGGCAGGACCATAAGAGTGTGATCAAAGATGCAACACACATAAAAAACAGCTTTGATTGCACCACTGTGGTACCATCTTCACTTTTTAAATTGTAACCTATGCATTTTCTTTTGCAGACCCTTTTTTCCACAACCTTCTAAACAAATTCTTGGGGAAACCTGTCCCACTGAGGCTGGCTTGTAGGGAAATCCTTAGATAATAATGCTGATGCTGAGCACTACTTGAACCCCACTGGCATTGACAAAATCTTCAAAATCTTCATCAGTCAACTGCAAAAGGCAGCTATACTTGGACACACTTACATGCTGCAATGTAATATTTAACACCAAAAAACAATGTCTCTCTATCCCAGATCCTTAGGAAGGACTTGATAGGTGGATGCAAAATGTCTAATCTGGCTGGTATTCTGACCAAGGTTTCCTGAGACCATAATTAAGCACACATTTAGTCCAAACAACTCTTGTTTTTTTTTCAATGCTGGGAATTATGCTCATTTTCCTAACCCATAATGAGTCCCAAACAGTCCCTCAAGATAAGCACCCACCTTTATCTGCTTTGAATTGCTGCCAACAACTAAATTGCCAAATTAACTGTAAAAAAACAACTGAAGTATGAAGTTCACACAGAGCTTCAAGGTTTAATCTGAACAGAGCGAACGACTTTGCTTCCTGCAAAGGTTTCTCTCCCTTTGCACTTCCTTTATACCTTAGGGGAGGGGCAATCACCTCCAAGCCTTACTCCTGAGTCACCCCTTTTGTCTTAAGTTGCTCTTGCCTTCTAGCAGCTTTGTGCACATGCGCACTGGGAACAGGCTCCCTTTGTTCCTCTGCCTTGCTGTTGCCAGACTCCGGAGGCTCCAGAGTCAGCACACCACTCCCAGATGGTTCTGGCCCCATCTCTGCATTGGATGCAGAACCCTCATCTGAGTCCTCCCCAGACTCCTGGACTGATCCCCGTTTTTCCCCATTGTCTGCACAGGTTGCCGCTGAACCACAGCAGCTGGCTGTTCAATCAACAACAACCATAATAATGAGATCAGTTTTGGATACTTTTTAAAACTGAATTCAGGAAGATTGAGACACAGTAAAACCTAGACTAAGTTGTTTACATAGGACTGCACTTATTTTTCCATATTTTAAATTCATGATAGCTTTTCTTCCTCTTTGAAAGTCTTATTTTTATGCTTAAAAATTTTGTTCACAGTTTGCATTTATATAGTATAGCAATCTCATCTTTATATTGATTTTTCCCCCCAGTAACTTTGTTTTGGGGCCTCACATAGCCACACAGCTGCATAATACATCTCACATACAAATGGAGCAGACTAGTTGTGATTTGTGACAGCTCTGAAAGAGGTCAGCCATGTCAGTTATGGTATATGTTGGAGTCCCTATTTTTCTTTCGAAAAGAGACCCAAGAATGAAAGAAAAACAGTTTATTATAATGTCAACCTCCTTTCCAAAGCAGTGGGCAGAAATAGACTTGAAAGCCAGGAGCTAATTAATGTGGAGACAAGAAAATATAAAGGTCAGTTAAATCAAATAGGTGATCTTAGAGTCTCTGCTTCAGTGATAGCTATGATTGTTCTGGAGAATAGAATACTGTTCCAGACAACATGGCCAGTTGTGTAAATATCAACTAGTGTTGAGTCAAATTGGTCTCTTTCTCACAACACTATCAGAGGCTGTGAAATGGGGGCAGTGTTGATTTTCTAGATGATAGTTAGCTGTAACTCCCATCTCCCCTCATAATATGTCAGGCTGGATGCTGTCATTCAGCAACATCTGGAGAACTAGACCTATCGACAGAAGAAAATATTTATAGCTCAGTGCTGAAAGCTGCCCCAATCCATGAAGTTCAAGCAGGTGGGCAGCTCACTGATAGAGGGCTCCCTTACCATGCACCTGACAGAACCCTTGTGGCTAGAGATAGGCCAATGATAAAAAGTGTCCTCACATACTATATACTGTAGAACAGAATGGAATTAATAGAGTAGAGTAGAGTAGAGTAGAGTAGAGTAGAGTAGAGTAGAGTAGAGTAGAGTAGAGTAGAGTAGAACAGAACAGAACAGAACAGAACAAAGTAAGGAAAATACTTAGGGATGATTCACACCCTGGCCAATGTCTCTTTTCACTTTTACCATCGGGAAAAAGACACAGAAGTATAGCCAGCCAGACAAACAGGTTTAAAGACAGGTTCTACCAATGGGCTGTCAGACTCCTAAACACAATATAGCACCACAAACAGATTAATATGATGAATTTCACTGGTGCCAGTGTAATGCGTAATATGTATATAACATGATATAAGATCCTACACCAGAGTAAAACACATGTTGCACAGAATATGACGTACATATGCAAACATATGACTAGGTTTTTTTTCCCTCCTAACTATTTGTATAAGGATTATTCTTTATATTGTTCATGTTGTCTTGTATTCTTGTATGGACTGCACCAGTAGAGGCTAAACCAATTTCATTGTATACATGATGTACAATGACAATAAAGGCTTTGAACTTTGTATTTCTATTTCCCTTTTTTCATACAATAACTAAATTATTGGATCAGCAAAATGCTTGGACATAGTATATTTGGATATCAGTAAGGCATTTGACAAAATAGACCACATCTTACTTCTTGCTAAAGATAGAATAATACACGATAGACAGCATCATCACCAGATGGCTTTGTAATTGGCTGGCCAACTGAACACAATGGATTGTCCTCAATGGAACTACATCTATATGGAGATCAGCATGCAGAGTTCTATCTTGGGCCCAGTACTCTTCAACATCTTCCCAAGTGATCTAGATGAGGGGATAGAAGGTGAACTCATCAAATTTGCAGATGACACCAAAGTGGGGGGAATAGCTAACATTTTAGATGATAGACTCAAGATTCAGAAGGACCTTCCTAGCTTTGAACACTGGGCTCTATTCAATAAAATACAATTCAGTGGTGAGAAAATTAAGGACCTACACATAATAAGGAAAAAAACACCCAAATGCATGGGTACAGAATAAGTGATGCCTGACTCAACAGTTGTAATTGCAAGAGAGATCTAGTGTCCTAGTGGACCACCACTTAAGTATGAGCCAGCAGTGTACTGCAGCTATCAAAAAAGCCAGTGCAGTTATATAATCTGCATCAACACAGGAATAGCATCAAGATAACAAGATGTGGTAGTATCATTTTACACCTTGCTGGTGAGACCATACTTGGCATACTGCATCCAATTCTGGTCACTGTAATACAAAAAAAAAGATGACCCTGGAAAGTGAAGAGAAGACAACAGATAAAGGATCTGGAGGCTAAATTGTATGATAAACAGTTGAAGGAACTAGGTATGTCTAGCCTGTTGGAGAGAAGAATTAAGGGATAGATGATAATTGTCTTTCAGTATTTAAGGGGATGTCACAAAGCAGAGTAGATTGACTTATTCTCTAAGATGCTAGAGGGCAGGACAAGAGGTAATGAGTGGAGGCTTATTAAAAAGAAGTTCAACCTAGAAGTAAGGAGAATTTTTTCTATCAGTAGAACAATTAATCAATGGGATTGCTTGACTCCTGGGGTTATGGGTGGTCTATTATTGGAGACTTTAAAAAAAAATCCTGGACAACCTTTGACTGGGATGATATAAGGTCTTCTGCCTTCAGCAGGGGGTTGGAATAGAAAACCTCCAAGGTCCCTCCCAGCCCTGTGATTCTATAAACTGTAGTGTCTCTAAGTTGGATTGTTTTCTCGCAGATCTTACATTACTCAACTAGGTAATATCATCAGTGCTAGGCAGAGCTACGTGAAGGGTTTTCATAGGTGAGTTTTCTGTTTAAACGTATCTTTTCTGAAGGACTACATGATTGAATTGTAATTTATATATAATCTTAAGAAAGCACATCAGCCTTCAGGTTGTCTATTGATGCTTTGCACAAGGGCTACAGAGCTTTCCCAAGTCTAGTGAGTTATACTGTATTTCTATTTAATTTATGATAACCGAGTCAAAAGATAAAGATGCCTTTAATTCAAGCTTATATTGTATGATATTCTTGGTACAAGCAGTAAGAGGAAACATATTTCTGTCTGGAAGACTTTTGAAAGAAATTAAAGGAAGAGACAGAAACCATTTTCCACCTCCTAAATGTTTAGAGAACTTCTGCTAATTCTTCTCCCCAGCCCAAATGATATTATTCACTGTGAAGATGTACAAACAAATATGTTTCATTTTTTGAAAGGTAAGTTCAAGGAGCAAGATTTGACTCAAGTTACATGGCAACATCAAAAATTTGTTATTGTGGGCTCTTGCTGATGCTATAGATTCCAAAATGTCCATACATAGGACTTTAGCAACAAACGATGCAGGAAGGGAAATTAGCTGATCTTAATTGACATCTGAATGAGAAACTGCTCAACATTCAATCATGAGTAAGACAATTGGTCATATACAAAGATATATGTATGTCTTCTCAACATTTATATAACTGGCAATATTTCTTTAAATTATTGGCAGATAAAAGGTAATTTGGCAGCCACAATTATTTCCTTATAGTGATACTGGCACAAATTTTGCTTGTAAAAGCCAGCCATGACTATATCATTTCATATTTTCAGTGTTTACTATTTTTATTACTGCTATATGATAGTCAAATTTCCTTTATTGATCTCAGGGTATTGAATGTGCTGTATCCTTATGTTTACATAGTAATTTCAATAATTACATTCTATATCATTATTTGTATCTATTTCTAGATACCTTGATGAAAAATAGTTCTCAATATAGCAAACCAGTTGGGCGTAGTGGTTAAAGGATCAGACTAGAAACTGTGAGACTATGAGATCTACTCCTGACCAGGGGTGGGATTCAAAATTTTTAACAACCGGTTCTGTGGGCATGACTTAGGTGGTAGGCATGGCTTGGTGGTCATGTTATTGGATGGGTGTGGCCAACTCAATATCACATCAAGGCACGCATCTCCTCGCCTGGCCTCTCATGACTATGGGGATGCTGCAACAGTTGTAAGTGTGAAAAATGGTCATAAGTCACTTTTTTCAGTGCCATTGTAACTTTAAATGCTCACTCCACACAAGCAAAGTACCAGCAAAGGAGGGAAAAAAAACTCCAGAGAAGTTCCTGAGAAAAGAAGTCTAATCCTGCCAAGAATGTAATAAGGGTTAATGGAGAGGCAGTTTCTGTAAGCAACACCAGAATGTTTCCTTCCTGCCTTCCTTACAGGATTAGGCCAGTCATTTCTTCTAACAACCGGTTCTCTGAACTGCTTAGAATGTTAACAACCGGTTCTAGCAAACAGGTGCGAACTGGTAGAATCCCACCCCTGGTCCTGACAGAAACAAAGCCAACTAAGTGTGATTCTAGGCCAACCACTTTCTTGCAACTCTAGGAAGGAGGCAACGTCAAACCACTTCTGAGAAATCTTGATATGAAAAATGCAGGGACTCACCAGACAATCATCAGGAGTCAAGGCAGGCACAAATAAAGAAAGAAAGATTTTCTCAGTATAGAATGAAGAAGCTACTGTATTGTTTAATGGTTAATGTGGAATGAAATTGTCTTTGATCTTTAAAGCATGTTAATGAAAGCAACATGTTTAAAAGCATATACTGAACATTTCTGACAAACTGTAGAGAGTCTCAGGGAAGTTGCCTGGTTGAATGGTTTGAATTTCCAAAATCTGTAAGTAAACCCTTGGATTTTGAAGACTAATTAGAACCAAAGTCACGCAGGAAAGAAACCGCTCACCATTTAGTAATTTAAACATGCTTTGCTTTTTTTCTTTTTCTTTTAGCTAATAAGATGGCTTTTAAGAATGAATCTTAGACTAAGATATCAGTTTAGAGATCTGATTTGAAAGTTTAAAATGGCTTATAAAGATAAAGGAAAAAAACAATGTCTTAAAAATCTATGTATTTATTGTTTAGTTACAAGTGATACTATTTCAGAGGTGCTATTCAGCAGGTTCTGACCAGTTCTGAAGAACTGGTAGTGGAAATTTTGAGTAGTTCAGACAACCGGCAAATACCATCCAACTGGCCCCGCCCCCATCTATTCTCTGCCTCCCAAGTCCCAGATGATCGGCTGGGTCTTCTTTTGTTGTTCTGCACAGGAGAATGGATCTAGAAAACAGCTTAGTGGGGTGGGGAGGGAGGGGGGATTTTGCAGTAACCTTCTCCTCAAGTGGGATGGGAATGGAGATTTTACAGTATCCTTCCCCTGCCACACCCACCAAGCAACGCCCACAGAACCGGTAGTAACCACTGAACTATTTGCTCTCCTTCTCAGTTGGACAGAGCAGAATTAAAACTCAAACTCTTGAATATGTAGATGGAAATAGATTACAATGATATTATATCTTCTTTTTCCAAATTCACACAAGATATTTAAGTAAGTTGTAAAGAGGTGTGCCCAGGCAGCAAGAAAGGTTCAGATATGATAACTTGTACATACAATACACATCAGGATCTATTTTCTTTCTTTGTCATGATGTTTCTTTAATAGATTAGAATGAGTAGACATCTATTGGTATGAATAGGCACAATGGGCCCTTCCATTGCACAGAGGGATGTGGTTGTTCTTGATGCTAGATGATGTCAAGATATTGGGAGACCTCAGTTGCCCATGAGATTTTTGCATTCCATAAGGGCTAAAACACATAGCAATGGCAAAATGCTCTTTCTACCATTTTTGAGATGAAGTTTGCTGGTAGAAAAATGCCCCATAGCCTACATTTATCATGACTCAGTAGTGAGGCTAGGTATACTGAGTAGTATTGCTAGGTATACTCAGTTCAATACAGGGTAGTTTTAGGGCTGCAATTGGTGTCCTTTTCCTGCTGTCTTTTCCATACTAATCTCTATCATCACCAGTTGTTCCCCTAGATGCAGTCTGCAGACCACAATACATGGAAGAGAACAAACCAGTGGAGACTAGATGAGAAAAGGGTGAGAGGGGAAACAGACCAAAACATTTTAGAGGTAGAGTACGGCAAATATACCATCACCTACAGCAGGGGCGTCAAATTCGCAACATCATGTTGTCACATAATGTATCACAAATTTTTTCCCTTTTGTGAAATCTGGGATGGGCATAGCCAGCATGTCAGGCATCTGGCCTGTGGGCTGCAAGGTTGATACACCTGACCTACAGCATTTGCAAAGGATCTGGAAGCCTGTGGGATGTAGAGGAAAAGCTGCTTTTTCCTGAATAGACCATTATTTATTTCACTTCAGGGATCTGATTTCAAGTCCATCTGAAGATAACAAGTCACAAAGTCTCCCATCTAACCTACTGCAAAAGGCACTATGAGGCACTCTCAGAAAACGGTTAACCTCTGAAGGCTCCATCTCTATGTATATTAGAATGTTTACCTAGAGGACCTGGGGCATATAACAGGCTAATTAGTGTTGAACATTCAGCTATAACCTAACTTAAATGAAATAAATGCAGAATATTAGAGAACACTCTTTATGTGAAGATAAGCAGACTGTGTGAGGGAATCCAAAACTAGCTAGCTGCCTTTAGTATGGAAAAAGATTGAGTCCCCCCCCCCAAAGAAAATTTAACTATCTAATCAACTTTTGAACATGAACAAGAGGAACATTATCTCTGGATCTTCCTTCCAGCCAATAAAATAATCTTGGTGAACTCTGTGAATAGCAGTTGTGACACACAAACCATATTCTCTGGATTGATCACTGTGTTGCAGGCAAAACTACCAACAGAAAAATGCAGTGTTATTTCGCAGATATAAAATAAGGCAAAATGCAGTAAAAATGGAAAGAAGAATTATCTTGCCCTTATTACTGTGCCTTCAATCATGCATATTTTATTGCTTCGCCATCCGTGATGTCTTGTCTGCTTGACACTTTTAATACTCTCTTGAAGTATCCAGAATATCTTTCCTCTATTCCCTTTGCTCTACCAGAAAAAAACAAAAACCCATGTTTCTCCTTAGCTTGGGGGAAGAGAAAATTGTAAACCGTACTTATATACTATACAACAATATAAAATGAAACATATTGTGCCAATATTGCCAGACCATATCTTCTGGGAATAGTCCTGTCAGCTTTAGTGGGAGTATTACAGAACTGGTGATTTATAAAGAGCAAGTTTTCAGTCCCTCACTTTAAATACTTCTTTGACCAAGCAGTTGGCCTGAACTTTTCAAATGTGCTTTAAAGCAAAGTAGCTACACTTTCTCTCCCAGTCACTGATAACAAAAAATAGCTTAATGTCAAATTGTCAGGACAATGAATTTTGCAAAGCTAACTAAGAACATATCAAGTTTCCTGATATGTTGACAGTTTAACCGAGTAAGGATTCCTACAGCACACTCACCAAATTCACAGCATATAAAAGTAGCTAAATTGTAGATTTTTAAAAGGTAGGTGATGAAAGAAAACTAACTCAGCAGAGAAAAAAAAAACCCACATATCTCACAGCAATTAAGGGATAATGTATTTCTCTGACCATCTCATTTTTTTATACAATATACTAAAATGTAGGTGATAATCGTAAACCTTAAACTACAAAATCATCCATTATGGTACAGAAAATATATCAAGTTATTTTTATCAAGATATTTTCATCAGCAAGCATTTTAAATATTGAACAATACTTAATACTTCATTATTTTCTTTTCCCTAAAATATGTTGTATGTATGGTTGTTCAAATATAGACTCCTAATGTCTATATTACCCATTACATAGAGGAGAAAACATATCTGATTTTGGGTCACCATTTTATTTATGGTTCCAACCATTTTCTGGCTTATACTTTTTGTGCCAATTGGTTGATCTAGTTCTATTACAACAAAATATACTATAGATTCCAGAATCATAAACCTTACCCACAACTAAGAAGTGTACCTGCAAGTATCGTACTTCAGAGCTTTCAAGGGCCTTATTTATTATGGCCATACATTTCATAAAAGTACCTACCACAACATATTGATATTTGTGTGTACATTTAGTATGTCTGCATATATTTGGGAGTTCATATGTGTAAGTATATGTATCTATATAGATGCATATATTATATGCATGCACAAATACTCATGAACATCTTTCTTTCCTTTTACGGTTATTTTAATTAAATTTAATTAATTTAATACATTTAAATTTAATTAAAAATAAATTACTTGACTTGATCCATTTTAGTTGATGCTTTTCAGAATCCTTATGACTATTAGAATTGTTCAATTTAGTCTCCAGTGATTTAGTCTCCAAAGTACCTGAGGGAAGAACAAGAAGCCCCAGGTTGAACACATTAAAGAGTTATGGAACTGATCATTCTAAAGATGCTTTCTCAAGAGGCAACTGGACTTTCTAGTTTTTTTGGAAGATGTTTCCCTTTTCATTTAAGATGCTATGAAGAAGCTTCTGAAGGAGTTGAAGAAGCTTCTTGGATCAGAAGTGAAACATCTTTAAAGAAAAACTAGAAAGTCCAGTTGCCTCTTAGAAAAAGCACTTTTGGGACAACCATGACCTGGATGACTGAGAATCTCCGTAGACATGGAACTGATAAGAATTTCCTGACAGTAAGAACAATTAATCAATGGAACAACTTGCCTCCTGGAATTGTGGGTGTTCAGTCATTGGAGATCTTCAAGAAAAGATTCAACATCCATTTGTCTGGGATGCTATAAGATCTTCTGCCGTGGGTACAGACCTGGAATAGAAGACTTCCAAGATCTCTTCCAGCCCTATGATTATGTATGAAAGAAAAAGGAAGCATAGCTAAAACTAGTGTACATTAACCCTATTTATTTTATCTCACCATAGCTTCCTGTCTTCACAAACTTGACCTCCCCCCTGGAATTTTTGCATTCACTCTGGTTACTTTAACCTTTTTAATTGGAAAACAATCTCATGTTTTTTCAAATCACCACATTCAGGTGCAGTCATTTTCAAGCATTTGTTTCTTCACCCGCAGGTTCCTCTCACCAAATATTTCTACTAAGTGTTCTTTTCTCTTTGTTTTCATTAACATAACACAACTTGCTTCAGTGGCACTCAGGTAGTACTTGCTGAACAATGACACCTGACAGCTGGTTGCTGCCATGAAGTGAGAGCATGTCAATTGTCAAACTTGCTCTCACTTGCAGTAGTCAAACTTTGAGGACCAGTCATAAATACCACTTTGTTCAGTGCTGCTGAAATTCAATGAATGAGTGGTTGTTAAACACGAACCACGTGTAAACAAATCTGTTCCAGACACAGGATGGATATGTGTGTGTGTGTGTGTGTGTTAGTTAAAAGGAGTGCACGTATCAAAAAATAAAATAAAAGTCACACCACTTGAAGGAAAACTTGTATATGCATTATGATATTGCTTACCCCAAGAGGGGTGCAGTTTATTTCCTTTTTGATAAAAGTATTGGCTCTTGCCGGTACCTCTGCTCTGTTTCAAAGAGTTTCAGATTCCTTTTTTTCCTTATGTTCATGTACCATTCATCCTTTGGAGAGATTTATCTGTATTCTAACACGTTTTTCATACAGGACTTGCACTTCTCTTCCTTTGGTCATTCTATTTACTCATACTTCTTTCCCTTTTCTTCTTCTTCTTATCTTTGCTTTAACTTTGCATTTGAAACAAATCTTTTTTTTCCATGCTCATAATTATAATTCATTCCCAATTTATCATTCTCATTCTTATTCCAGTCATGTCACCACTTATTTCAGGACATTCCACTTGATTTTAATCTCTCTCCCTCACCTCCCTTTCTCCCTCTCTCTTTTACTCTCTGTCTCTCTCTGTGTCTCTCTCTCTGTGTCTCTCCCTCTCTCTTTCTCTCTTTATCTCTCTCTAACTCTCTCTCTCTCTCTGTCTCCTTCTCCCTCCCCCCTCTCTCTGTGTCTTTCTCTCTCTCTCTCTCCTAGCCAACTATAGTTTCTAAATGTATACAGTAAGATTTGTAAAAATCTCTTCACTGTAAGAAATGACAATCGAGTTAGCATAAATCTGTTTACCTTGCATCAGAGAATAGGAAAGTACTTTAAGCATCTACAGTAGCAGTGTTTCATATGGAACTTTTTATATTGGGCTTTGGGGTGAGGCCAGTTAAATTGGAGGAGAAGGGAAAAACTTATATGGATTGAGGCCAGTTAAATTGGAGGAGAAGGGAAAAACTTATATGGATTGAAATATGAGCCTGTGACTCTGCCCTGTCTTGGTGAAATTACAAGGTAAGTGCAAAATTGGTAGATATCTGAATGCTGCATGCAGACATACATCTCACTTATGTAAGAAGGTGATAAAACAACTCTAACTTCTTCAAAGGCAGACATAGCCAATTAATGATCCTAAAAGGTTCATCGGTGGTTTCACTTCTTAAGGCTTCATAAAGCTTCTATTTTATCACTGCTCTGAGCTTTATATGTTAGGCTCTAACAGTTCCTCATCCTATGTTCTTCTTAGATGTGAAGCTTTAATTATATGGTGACCCTAGCTTTATTATAGATTTGGTACACTGAACAGGAGGTCATATTGTCTACTCATTATTTTTTAAAGAGATGTTATTGGTTTCACCCCTGTATGGAATCCTTTTTCTCGTTTTTTGTTTTGCTTTGCTTTTACCTAATTTGCAATTTGCTTGTAATAGCAAGAATTTCAGTAGCTCAGAAACAGAGGCATAATTTTATACTTTGGTTCTCAAGAAGTGACAAGGTAAGATTTGAAAAGGATCAGTATTAAGTTATATTAGTATTGAATTAAATTAAAAGTATTAAATATCTAAATATAAGAAGGCTAAGAAAGAAGAGACACAGAAAAATGGCTTCTATTATTATTATTTTTAAAGATAGATTTTACACAATTATTGATAAAGATTGAAGTTTCTTCCAATATTGTAAAAAAAAAAAGTCAAAGTTGGGTGGATAATCTAATTTTTCTCTAACAGTTCTCCTAATTTTGCAACTTTGGGATTGAGAAGGTAAGATTGAATGAGTCAGCCTGGATAGTCAAGTTTTTCTGGGCCAACTCTGTAAAGGTGCATCCCTTCTTAATGAGCAGATTGTGACTATTTTGTGAAGGGGAAGAAGGCCAGCTTGTCTGGTTATTTATTTTTTTATTAGCATATAGGAAAAGGGAGCAACTTAGTACTTGGCAAGAATTCCATGATTCTTCTAAAACCCTCATGAGAAACAGGGAACCAAATATAAAGTATATAAAATCATGCATTGCAATGTCCTACCTGTCAATGAATACTGCAGCTTTAACCATAACAATAGATACAAACTCAAGGTTAATCGCACCAAACTTGATTGCAGGAAATACGACTTCAGAAACAGAAGTGGTCAATGTCTGGAATACTCTACCTGACTCTGTGGTTTCTTCCCCAAAAACTTTAACCTAATCTGTCTACTATTGACCTCACCCCTTTCCTAAGAGGTCTGTAGGGGCGTGCATAAGCACACCAACGTGCCTACTGTCTTATATACTTTCTTATATGTATATACTTTCTTATATGTATCCATATATTCATAACTATGTTTTTACTTATACCTATTATCTTGTAAGCAATTGACAAATAAAAATAAAATAAATAAATAAATAAATACCTCAATTCACCACCTCTTAGATTCAACTTGCACACAAGAGTTATAGCTACCCAATACAATATCACTGAAACACCATAAGTTTCCTGTGATTCCTTTGCAAGAAACTGAAACTGGATTTTAGATAAGTTCTGTTCCTTCTCAATTGCCTCACACTTTATTAGAGATATCTCACACTTTCTTCTGGAGCAGAAGGAGCAGGGGTGGGATTCTACTGGTTCAGACCAGTTCAGGCAAACCGGTAATTCCAATGACCATTTGGTCCCACCCACCTGCCTCTGCTCTTTTCTGTACTTTATTTCCTTGTTTGGGAGCACAGCTGATTTGCGTGGCAGAGTGGTTTTGCTGCGCCTCAGCTGTTTTACTCCCCGGCACTGCAGTAGAAAGTATTGTAACTGAAAATGGGTTTTATTAAATGGTGTGCACATGTGCAAAGTGTGTGTTTGGCGTGTGTGTGATCACCGAACCAGTTGTTACACTGGTTGAATCACACCACTGAGAAGGAGGCTGTGATGACCCGGGGTGTGGCACAAAGGCAACACAGTCAGATAATCAGTAGGAGTCCTTTTATTACCTCCAACTTTGCCGCCAATGTCCTGGTTACCTTCTGGCTGGAGAAAAGCTCTTCCAGGAACAGCCATTGGCTGCAGAGAATCAAGTCCAAAACGTGGTCAACAAAAACTCTAACAATAAGTCCAATCTAGGCAAGTTGAGGTAATTAGTCTGGCAGGGCAGGAGAAGGAATTTCAGACATGAAGGAACAGCTGTAATTCAACCTGGTTGAAGGAACACAGATAATCAAAGTCAACACAAGATAAACTCGCATTTGTTCCCAGCAGATGCTGCACTCAGCCTGCATCTGTTTTAAACTCTCTTCCCAGGTGTGGTTAATGAAGGGAATCAGGGCCCTTTCCACCCCCCATAAGACACGCAACCCACATTGTTTTCTTCTCCATTCCTCCCTATGTGCTCTAGGATGAAGAGGGGGACGGCCTGGGTCTTCCTCTGAATTCCCTCTCCCTTGTTCTATGTCTTTCCTGCTCTGCCCAGCCAGACTTTGCCCTTCTCCAGTTTGCTTCACAGCCACATTCCCACTTCCTGTCAGCTGTTTGTCTTCCTCCTCGGATTCAGACTCTGACAGGGGCATGACAGAGGCCTAGTTTGTCTGCAACAACAACACGACCATGGGCAGAAAAAGAGCATCACACAAACTTGCGGGCGTCCTTAATTTTACTCCAACACTTTCACTTCTATCTCATGCCAGCTCTTGGCTTGAGAATGTCAGACTAACCCAGACTTCTCCATGGAACTTCTATGACTTAACCACTACCTTAGCCACTGTTCATGTTGGCTCTCCCACATACAAAGTATAATTGCTTATAAAAAGTTTGATTTTATATAAACTCTAAGCCCTTTTGTCTATATATTTTGACTACAATGGCCCTGTTGTATTTGTGTCTCTTCTACATTTAAATAAATAAATAATAACCACTGTACTCCAAGGGAAGATATTTGAGGGGGGGGGGAGTTAAAAAGGAATATATTTGCATGCTTGAAAGTAGAAACATGTCCAATGAAAATGGAAATAGTTGAAATCCTTTTCAATAAATATAATAATGAGGACCCAAATATATATCCAAACATTTTCATCCTTCATCATAGAGGAAATATCATGCTTCAGATATCCCACCTCAGGCAGCATTTGCTGGTTAAATCTTCAGTAACTAGACATGAAACATAGCAGTACCAAATTAATTAAAGTATTAAGTTTATTAAATGTGTCACATTAATATTTAGTAGGTTCATTAAAGTATTAAATTATATCACAGATACTTATATACATGTGACAAAAGCAAGATTAAAATAAACAGTGGGGAAAATCATACAAATTTGTAGGTGCACTGTTTGCTACTTAACTGGCCAAGTTATTATTATTATTATTTTTAGCAAAAGCAAAAAAAATAAAAATAAATTCAATCTTGTGATCCCTTTGTGAAATAGAAATTATAAACCCAATCTATTTCTGAATGTTTTTGGGGCAAAACTTGCCAAAAGTCATTCAGATGGATAGACCTGTTTTTAGCTAAGCAGGGCGGGTAGACCAATCATTAAATTGTGGTCAATAAGACTGACAAAATTGGTGGGGTTTTTTCTCCTTTATCCCAAAGACTAAAAGCTGAATGATTGGAGAAATGGATGGAAAGAATTCGTGAAATAGCTTGGGGATCGATGACTATTAATTTAACAGCAGAACATTTTCTAAAATGAAACAGTTCATGTTGTAATGTGGGATAATTACGATTTTCAATTAACTGACATTTCACACAGCTTGGGGACTATACTAGACAATAACCCTCAACTCCTAATTCAACTCTGATGTTAGCTGAGCCTTTTGTCAATAATCCAGTGGTATTATATCAGTGGCAAATCCAACATCCTGCAAGCAATTACTTTCGTTGTCATAAAATTCTAAGAGCCAGAGAAAAGTACAGTTCACCTTAAGTTCACAGAAAACTTGTATCGATGTATAAAATCTGCCATGTTAACTTTTCTTCTAATAATAAATTTCTGGCACTAAGAGAAGAGATGCAAAATTGCTAGAGCCCCCTTCCATTAACAACTTGTCCTCATCCAGAGTTGATCAGCTTGCTATAGTTAAGGAATATATCAAACGAAGAATTGCTAAGCCAGAGAGAGAGAGAGAGAGAGAGAAAGAGAGAGAGAGAAAGAGAGAGAGAGAGAGAGATTGTTTGATTTTTTGGCCATTGACCAGCAAACGTGTTTAGAAGATACAGTACCAAAATAATATACATATAAAACTTTTTTTAAACAAACTAAATAAAAAAATAAAATTTTTTAGTATATTAAATTGCTTAAATTAAATTTTAATTGTTAAAATTATTAAAAAGGCATTCTAGTAGCCTTTTTGTTGTTGCTCAATTCTATTTAGATATTCCAGATCTCATTATGCATTATTTCACGCCATCGCCTTTCTTCGACAATATGAAACAAGACACACTGCTCAAAATGTATTTGCTGGTATTGCTTAAAGGTGTAAACTAAAAGCTTAAGGCTCAAACAAAATAAGGGAAAGGAAACACAATTGGATCATTCCAATGGCTTTCTCATAGATGTGATATCATAGATGTGATATCCAGGCACAAAGAATCAGGACCATTCATAAGGTTGCAACACAGAAGATTCATATACACACGACACTAAAGTTAACTAAAGTCAACTAAAGTTCAACATTAAATTGATACTAGGTAAGGATCAATGGAATTCAAGAGAGGCTGGACTTGGATCTCTTGTGGTAATGCAAGGACTCTAAACTGATCACATGTTTATCTCTGCCTCCCCCAAGTTCTGCCTGCTTTTCACCTACACATCTATATGGATGAAGTTAGCTCTTAGTCCTATATGCCCCATATAATCTTTTATCTTGTGATTGTATAGTTGAAGATATAATTTCCCCTGTTATGGTCTTTATTGAGCACATCATAGGCTGCTGGTGACCTTCTATCATTATTGCACCTGTGTATGGTTTGCCAATTGCACAGTGGCAGATAGGACAGCGCTCCAGAGGGTTAATGTCATTGCCTAGAAAATCATTGGTTGCCCTCTCCCCTCTTTGGAAGAGCTTTATAGCTCCTGCTGCCTTAAGAAAGTTCAAAACATTCTTAAAGGTCCATCTCATCCTGGAGACCCTTTTTTTGAACTATTACCATCTGGTAGATGGTACAGAATAAAAACAAGGACAAATAGGCTGAAAAACAGCTTTTATCCCAGGGCAGTAGCTCTTTTGAATTCTGCTGTATAGTGCACATAGGTCCAATGTGTGGAAGGTAAAGGATGTGTGTTTGTGTTTATTTTCATGGTCATGGTCATGATGTGCCCTGAAGATGGTTTTTGATTTCATTGTACGAGGTGCTATGACAATAAAGTAAACCAAACTAAACTAAACTCAAGATTGACAGAAAAAAATTACATGTGTTTATTAAATTGACAATCTGGGTTTATATGAAACATGGGATTATGCTACTCCTAAAAAAAATGTAGAAATTTCCATTTCTGCAAAACATAGTACAGGTTTTGACTTACAACCACAATTCAGCCCAAAATTTACGTTGCTAAGTTAGGCATTTGTTAAGTGATTTTTGCCCCATTTATGAACTTTCTTGGCATAGATGTTAAGTGAATTGCCACAGTTGTTAAATTAGTAGAGCAGTTGTTAAGTGAATCTGGCTCCCCCATTCACTTTGCTTGGGAAAAGGTCACAAAAAGAGACCCTGTGACCACAGGACACTGCAACCGTTAGAAATATGAGCCAGCTGCCAAGCATCTGAATTTTGATCATATGACTGTGTGGATTTTGCAATGGTTGCTGTAAGTGTGAGAAACAGTTTTAAGTCACATTTTTTCAGTGCTGCTGTAACTTTGAATGGTCACTAAATGAACTGTTTTAAGTTGAGGACAACCTGTAATCCACTTTCTAAATGATGTCCAAGAATTACATTGAAACTTTGCTATACTTACTTCCGATGACTGGCTGTTTGGTTCTGGGTACTAATTTTTCATGTTTAACACCTTACAGAATCTGGAAATTTCCAATATTGAAATTTGTTGACCTGATTGAAATGATACATTCACAAAAAATTACTAAGTACAATGTATTTTCCCACAAAAACCAATTGTGTTCAAATTGATCTTGGATGATAGATGTTTGACTGCAGAATGCTTTATCCATGAAAAAGACCATTCGATGTTTCAATTACTAATTTGTGGATTTATGTAAAGAAATGTATTGATTTCACAACTCTTGGATGTTCCAGTTAGCTGTACTGTACTTTGCTCTTGCTTTCCAGAGGCCCAGGATTAGATTTCACAGACCCTGAAGAATACTTCAGTTGTTTAATTCTTGATTATTTCTGGACTGCCTTTGAGATGATATAATCTGTGCTTTTATTGCATTTTATGTTTGCTTTTTGTGGGTCTCCCAGAGATGGATAGGTTGAAGCAGTGAGTGAGTGAATGAGTGAGAGTGCGTGAGTGAATTCAGCAGATCAGTAGGATCTGAATACTTTCTATGCATAGAAATTTATGGTCCAGTTTACCAAGGCACAATGTAGGTAACGGTCAACAGTCAATGATACGGCACACCGACTTGGCTGAAGATCTTTCTCTGACCTATTACTGATCTTTCTCTGTTCTATCTTTCTCTGTATTATTAAAAATTCTAAGGTTTTTTTCCCCCCAGATTCTGAGCTGTGCTATTTTAGAGTAAAAGGAAACTAACAGGCAGTCAACGATATGCTTGATTTCACCCACCTGCACGTTTCTTAGCTTACTTGTATTAGTCAATTACCGCACTATTACTATGCTGTTAAACCTGGGATGACCGATCATTGGGCTTGTATGTATGAGCACACTGCTTCATTTAGAGTATAATAATAAAGCACAGTGAACCGAAAAAGAGAGAAATTTCTGAACTCAGAGAGAACTTCTGAACTCGGGACAGTGGTTTCAAGAACCATGTGTACGTGTCGTTGATTGCAACAGCACAAAAATGGGCAACATTAGTTTCCTTTCCCCTACCTCATTTTTTTTTCAATTCTTATTGGTTTTGAACAGATCATTTTTTCTCAGATTTTTTTTACTTCACTGCCATAATTCCCTGTTAAAGATAGACTCTTTTGATTTGAGAGATTGGGTAGTTTAACTGAATTTAAATCTCAGTAGGTAATCTCAGACATGTTAAATCAATGACATTTTAATGGGTGCATTAAAGTCATAACCACTACTGATGAAGTTAAATTCAGTTTGCAAATTTGACATCCATAGCCTGAGGAAGCCAATGTCTGGGAGCTCCATGCTTACAATTGTCTTTCCACTCTAAGCAAAACTGTTTTTAAATAAAAAGTAAGATAAGAAACAGACTTTTAACAAGTCAGATCATTTGACAGCTTACTGCACTCTATCTGCTTCCAATACCAGGACACAACTGCTATTTTCTTGATTTCTGCTACCTACATCTAACATTCTGGCTGAAAATGGACAGGAAATGAACTGAGACATTTCTCCAGACAAAACATGAGCTCTACCACTCAAGAAGACAACACAAATAAGATCCAAATGGACGAATAAGGAGTTACAAGATGCTGACTACACTATTCAGCATCTGTCAGTTAGTTCTTCCGACTGCTGGGTTTTTTTCCCTGAGTTTCATTTGGAACTAAGCCAAGAATGTTCCTAGAGAAGATGTGGATAGCAAGCAGCCAGAGAATCCTAGAATTCTGGCCTATTTTAAGAAGCAACAACAACAACCAAACAAATACTAGAAGCCAGCACAGGCAAAACACATCGCAGCCAAGGAAATGAATGCACATAAAGTCCATAAAGTCACCAAAAATAAAGGCTGAATTGAAGGGAACTTTTATGTTTGTCTTCATTTTCAGTCAAAATGAAGCTTATAGATCTTGCAGCCCTGAGATTTGGAAACCCATGACCATAGCCTTTACTTTTCTAATAAATTGTGCAGAAGGGGCGGGGGGAACCTTTCTAATTTTTAAAAATACACTGGGATAAATATGTTCATGAATATGTTCACATTTATTAGGTTGAGACAATCCATATAGAGATTTCATGCAGGTTTTGCTATAAGACATCTGTTGGTCTTCCATTCTTCCTTTCAGTATCTCAACTGATAGAGTCTTAAGTAAATGCGTATGTTAGCATTAAAGGAAGCCTTTGGTATTAATGAATGTCAGCCAGTTAATGTGCTAAATTGAACTCTGACATCATGAAGTTGGCAAGTCAAAGGGTTAATAGCTCATATATAAAAAGGAAATCTATTGCACTGCTAATAGATAGTATTTAAATAGATGTTTAATTAGCACAGTTAAGAGGTAATGACACCAATTAATCAAAATGCATTCAGTTAGGACAAACCCAAAGAATTAAATTCTGAAGGAGGTTTAAAAAAAAGAACATCCTGAGATCAAAGGAGTAAGACAAAGTCACATTTTCACCCCTTTCATTATTGAAATCCTTTTTTTTAGTTATCTTTACTTCCTCCTCCCACAATCAATATTATGGATTTTGATTTAGTTTAATTCAATAAAATCTCAGATAAGACTGCGTAACAAAGGCAACAGTTCTATATCAGAAATTAAATGTTTTTCAGAGAAAAAAATTGGGTGGATAAATATTTGTTTCCATTGAAAAAGATTCAGTTGGCCTAATAACACAGAGTAATCAATATCTATCCATACAGAAAGAAAGGGAGAATGCTCTTGGATATTTTAAAAACTATAGACAATTAATTTTTGATTGCACATTGAAGCAAGGACAATATTCCTCAAGTCACATGCACACCTTGGCTACTTTCCCTTCCTAATCCCCTAGAAGCATTTGAAAGAGAACCTATGATTGTATTCCAACATGCTAACTCAAATGACTGAGAATGAGAAACAAAATTCATTGTCATTTCCCATATTGCTTGCATTGCAAAAATCCCCTCATTATGACCCTTACAAAAAGAAAAAGAGAAAAAAATGAATTGCTTTGCACTTTCTTCCTGTCCATGTTCAAATTTCATATAGTGTACATTTGCCTGGCTTTCTGGAAAAAAAAGAAATCCCAGAATTTCTTATAAGGAAGAGCTGAAAAAAGGGCAAGGTGATTTCCACCTGAAAAATTTAAAACTCAGGAGTGTGGTGAGGAAAATTTATGAGCTTTAAACTTTATTAGTAAATTATGTGTTAAATGTCTGTGTTGGAAGTTCTGTAATTGTCTTAATGAACCAGAGGTGGTATTCAGCAGGTTCTGGAGAATGGGGAGCAGAAATTTTGAGTAGTTTGGAGAACCAGCAAATACCACCTCTGACTGGAGATTTTATAGTATCCTTCCCCTGCGACGTCCACCAAGCGGTAGTAAAGAACCGGTAGTAAAAAAAATGAATCCCACCACTGTAATGAACAATATATAATTGATCATGATCAGAAAGTTCAAAGCAGGAACATAATAGGTAGGTAGGTAGGTAGGTAGGTAGGTAGATAAATAGATAGATAGATAGATAGATAGATAGATAGATAGATAGATAGATAGATAGATAGATAGATAGAAAGAATTGAGATACAGACAAATATATGAAGACTGGGTTTTGTATCCATACAGGAGGATCTGTCTGGTTCTCTAACATTCATTTATTCATCTCTCTCACTCTCTCTCTTTCTCTATCTATCTATCTATCTATCTATCTATCTATCTATCTATCTATCTATCTATCTATCTATCTATCTATCTATCTATCTATCTATCTCCTATCTATTATCTATCTATCATCTATCTATCATCTATGAATATATGGTTATCGAGTTTTGGAGAATTGTCCCAAATAGGAAGTGGGGTGGAAAATAGGCGGAGGCAGTTGGGGGTGTTGTAGATAGTGCTGTTGTCACTTGGAGATTAATGGAAGGGCCTTGGGGGAGTAAAATACTTGAACAGGAATATCCAATTGTAGCAGTAATTGTGATATTGTATGTGTGAGGCTTTGAGTCCAGTTCTGTATATGTGAGATGAGATCCAACCAAATAGTGCTTCCACTTAGGAGGAATACACTGCTTCAGATACAAAAGCTCTCTTCTGGTTGAATGGAGAGTATTGTGTTAGGAAATCCTGACAAGACATGGGTTATATAGTGCAAATGTTGTGGTATACATGTTTTGTTGGGGACAATCATTTTAATAGCATTGGGTATTGAACTGAACTGTATTGTTTAGGAATGACCATCCAGAGAATTCACAATTGATATGTATCCTTCTACACATATTGGTATAACATTGTGACATTATCTTATACAATCCTTTGCATAAATCCATTCATTACTGATGTTTATTGATAACCATTGCTAGTGAGTACTAGCAGCTATAAGAACTCTGTAGAAGGACAATACAAAATGTTAACTCAGTCAACAGTGTCACATTTAAGCTGAACAAAACTTTCAGAAGAAAACTTAACTGGAGAATTGGCATTATCTTTGCACGACACCATTATCTTTTTTACTATTCCTCCTTAGCGTTGGGATATAATTTATGTATTGTTCATTTAATTAATTTCATTTTTTTGAGTTACTATTTCTTACGTCTTTTCTGTCCCTTGCATATTACTTACTCCCAAACTCCAAACCACAGCAGGTCAATATGAACCCAGAGAAAGCTGTAGCAAGATACATCTAAGAATTGCTGTTATCCTACTTTAACATTTCATATTCACTCTCTTGTAGTATTTTCCTGGTTTTTATAATGCTGAAAACTGCAGTTATGGAACAGATGGTTAAGACATATTCTCTCTACTATTATGATAGCTATCCATTCACTGAGATAGAAAATTACTGAACATCATTCATTTCCATTGCGAGAAGTCATTTCAAGCACATGGACATCGTACACCTAAAATATTATAGCAAGAACAGTTAGAACTTGCAAACCTACATTCTGTAGTATTTTCTACAAGAAGTGTTTCATTTTCCATAATGAAGCATTCCGTTTCTACCTTTGAGTGTGAAAAAGGCATGTTTTGGCAGACAGGAATTTGAAACAATGATAGTCTGATAAACTTTTGTGTGAGATTTGTCACTTTTTTATGATAAATCTTTTTATCAAATATCTTGCAATTCACAAAAAGATCTTTCAGGCATCTAAAATTATATTATCAAATGGTCATACATCCTACAGGAGAATGAAGGCAGTAGTGGTCTTGTACATGTAAGAGAATAAGTTGCTATATTTTGCATGCAAGCACAACAACTTTCTTGGCATTTCAAGTCAACTTCCACACATGCTAATAAAACAAATTTCCAGTAACCAATCACACCAAGGATATCATCATAAGGTACTGAGAAATCCATATGCTTATCTTGAAGGCTTTATATTGACCAGTACTTTGTTTTAAGTCCTTTCCTTTCTTTCCTTCCTTCCTTCCTTCTTCCCTCCCTCCCTTTTCAATAAGATCTTGTATCTTGTTTAGGGGCACATAGGCACTAGTGGAAGTTCCCTTAATTACTTTGTTGGAGTTACTATGGAAACTGGCTGGAGAATTCTGGGAGTTGAAGTCCACAAGTCTTAAAGTTGCCAAGTTTGGGGACCCATGGTTTAATGTAAATGTTTCAAAATGTATAAAAAAAGAATTATAGAAATTTAATTCATTATCCTACTAAAGAGGCCAACATGGCATTTATTATTATTTTTAAATGAAATTAACATACTTACAGTTTTAAAAAGAATTGTTATCCTGCAGAGCATGAAAAGGGACATAGAACCCACATTAGGGGAAGCAAATACTCTATTTAATGCACTGCACTGCACTGGTGGGATTCCATTTGGGCTCCATCTTTTGAAAACAATGGCAAATTGGAGCATGTTTAGAAGAGATTGATCAAGTTGACAAAGATCCAAAAACCAAACCCTGTGAAAAATGACTAAAGGATCTAGAAATGTTTAGCTTGGGGGAGAAATATGACAGCAGTATTCAAAATGTAGTCATCAGGGGTTAACAATTTATTGCCTTTTGTACTAGGGTTATTTCCCTTATAATCCATCTAGAGTCATCAAGAGTGTGTTGAGTGAACATATAAATTTTCTTAATAATAAATAAATAAATATCTGAAAGGGAGTCATGGAATTTTCCATTATCTCAGAGGGCAAGAGCAGAACTGATGAGTTAAACTATGCAGGAGAAAGTTCATGGAAGACATCAGGAGGAACTTTCCAAAAGTGGAAGAGGCTGCCAGCTGATATGATGAGTTCTCCTTTTCTTCAAATATTCAAACAAAGAACAGGAGGTCAACTGCCGGAAAAATTATAGCAATGGGGCTAGAGTAGCTGATTTCTAATGTTCCTTCCAACTTTATGATTCTTTCATTTCCCTTGGTCTCAACAACTTTATGTATATATTTGAAGTTCCTCTCTCAGAACTTCGTTCCATTAAGCTTATGCACTGGATTGTAATTCCATGATACCTTATAAGACAATAAAATAAAATTGATTCATTTAGAAGTTTTCAAATGTAGCACAGAGTTAAGTTTTTGCTATAAACTATAAACTCAAATAGCTATTGCTTTGGTCTTTCAATATTAGGCACATACTGATGTCCTTTCAACTCCAAGCACATATATTTTATTGATCATACTTTTGGTCACTAAATTAATTTTTCATTTCATTTATTAAATGAAGTTTAATTAATTTTGCATTTAATGTTCTATTATATTTGAATTTTATCTTCACAAAGCATCTTAGGAGCAGTGATTACTAGGTAGAAAAAGTTAATGATTATTCCCATTTCAGGTATGGAAACTTATAGAGGAGGAACTGAATTTTACTTGAATGCTGGCAATGACCAGTTAGTTTTATTATGAGTATCTAAGGGACATAAGCTAGCTCAGGGAACAGGGAGCAAACTGTGTGGCATACAGCTCAATCTTTCAATATCCTCCTATCTTCTATTCTCATTTCCTGAGGCAGCTGTCTCACTTGGTTAATTATAAGACTGGTCTTGCTGCAAACATGATGGTCTTGGGGCTTGTTCTCTCTCCCTATCACAATTTTTGAAAGCCTCGTCCATAGCTATCACCTTCAAAATAGGCTGCATGATGAATGAACAATTGTAAACATTCCCTTTGATAATTCCTAGGAATTACACAGAAATGCCTGTGTATTTTCCTTGGCACATGATGCAAAGTTTGCCATTGAATCCTTTGGTGGTGGGTGTTTTGCTTTCCTCCTTCCCCAATCCATCCATGCTGGAAGTGTTCTGTTTAAGTACTAAGAAGGGCCAACCCTTGCTTAACTGTAACTGAAATCAGACAAGATCATTTTGTCCCTTGTTTTGGCCTCCTGTCATTTACAATTCATATCAGTGGAATAAAAGTCATGGCAGGTTCTCCGTGTTGAAGAAAAAGGGGTTTAGAAATTGTTTAACGCTATCCAGAGATTCTGATTGGAGCAAGGTTTGAAGCCAATGTCTGGTCTCATTGTTCATTCTAACTGTATTACAGCATAGCTGGAGAAGTAGAAGATTAAAAAAAAAAAGGCAGCATTTGATAAAATGTGTGCCAGTATGGGTGAGGAACAGAAGTCTTCTGGGAGACATTCTCTGAATGAACCACAAATTCAAGAGTAGCTTTGCAAGAATCACAAATTCAAGAGTAGCTTTGATAAACAAATATTTACGAGGCAAATATATCTGTCAAAGGATACTATTCAGAGCTCAGGCTTTGAGAGAAATGGACTTATGGGTTCTCAGGTTTAGCTGGGAGTACATGTTGATTTTCATTCTGTATTATTAAAAAAAAGATGCTTGACATATTTGAGAACAGAGATTTATATCTATTTTGAGCCAAAGGAACGGAGTGAACTATATATCATCGGAATCAATCTGCAAGTTCTTTTCTGTCAGTCTGCAGGGGCAATATTGTTAGAAAATGCAGCTTTCCAGTTCAAATGAGGCATTATGAGAAGAGTGATGTGTGGTTCTCCCTGAAAATAATGAGTAATGCTGCCTACTTTGGGAATTTAAAAAAAAATCAAAAGGAAAATACTCTAGGCAGATACTGGTGAGCCCAAGTCTTCAGATAATTGACTCAGGCCTGAAAAAAGCCCTTATCTCATCCTTATAACATCAATTGAACGGATCATTTATTTGTGAAACATCTGACAGGCAAAGTTGTTTAGATCCATTCCGAATTGGAATCCAAATGTGGAATAGAGTGGACTGGGAAATGATCTTCCTGGTTATTTGGGAATAGTTTGATCCTATTAGACCTGATGAAGTGGACAGGCTCCTTAATGCTTGCAGTGCAACCATCTGTCAATTATATTCCTGTCCTTTCTGGCTGGTGAAAGTCAGATAGGTTCAGGCAGTGGTAAATTCTTCATTGCAAGTGGGGATGTTCCCAGGACCTGTCAGGCAAGGTCAAAATCCATCCCTTGATCCCATCTGCCTGAACAATGTTCATCCAGTTTCTCACATGCCCTTTTTAAGGAAGGTGGTAGAAAAAGTGGTGGCATGGCAGCTTCAAAAAGACCGAGATGAAATGGATTATCTGGTCCAGTGGTGGGATTCAAAATTTTTTACTTCCTGTTCTTTGGGCGTGGCTTGGTGGGCGTGACATTGTTTGGTGGGTGTGGTTTGATGGGCATGACAGGGGAAGGATACTGTAAAATCTCCATTCCCTCCCCACTCCTGGGAAAAGGTTACTGCAAAATCCCATTCCCTCCCCACCCCACTAACCTGCTTTGCAATTCCATTCTCCTGTGCAGGGCAACAAAAGAAGACCCAGCTGATCAGCTGGGACTCGGGAGGCAGAGAATAGAAGGGGTGGGGCCAGTCAAATGTGGTATTCGCTGGTTCTCCGAACTACTCAAAATTTCTGCTACTGGTTCTCCAAACTACTCAACATTTCTACTACCAGTTCTCCAAACTACTCAAAATTTCTGCTACCGGTTCTCCAGAACTGGTCAGAATCTGCTGAATACCACCTCTGATCTGGTCCCCTTCCAGTTATGTTTCAAACCCAGTTATGGAGCAGAAATAGCA
This sequence comes from Bungarus multicinctus, assembly GCA_023653725.1. Lineage (NCBI taxonomy): Eukaryota > Metazoa > Chordata > Lepidosauria > Squamata > Elapidae > Bungarus > Bungarus multicinctus. The sequence goes on from CM042851.1 coordinate 34,998,760, forward strand.
TTGGTCACACTCGTTGATCTCTGGCAAGAGGAGGATTGGGTAGTGCATCCATCCTTGACCTCTCAATGGCCTTCGATACCATCAACTATTGCATCCTTTTGGACTGGTTGTGGGATGTTGGGCTGTGCTTTGCAGTCCTGTGTTGGCTTCTTTCTCCAAGGCCAGCCCCAATCAGTGTTGGTAGAGAGTGAGAGAGATCCAATCTATGGCAATTCTTTGGTGGCATGCCGCAGGGTTGGAATGCTGCCCATTCCTTTTTAACATCCATGTAAAGCTGTTGGGTGAGATAATTTGCCTCATGGGATGAGGTACCCTCAGTACAATGATGGTACTCAATTTTGCATCTCAATCCCTAGAAATCTAAGTGATGCCGCCACTGCCTTTTTGCAAGAAGCTGTGGAGGTTTGGATGGTGGGCAACCAATTTCAGCTGATCCCTGGTGAAACCGAGCAGCATTGGTTTCATGCAGATTCGGAATCCAGGACTCCAACAACTTTGGTTCTAGATGTGATTCATCTGCCCCAATCAAGACCCTGTGCACAAATTGGGAGTCCTCCAACTTGGACTCTCAATTCCTGCTTGAAGAGCAGGTGGCAGTCATGGCGAGGAGAGCCTTTTCCCAATTTTGTATTGTGCACCAGTTGCACCCTTTCTTGGATTGTGAGTCCCTGTGCTCAGTCACTCAGGCTCTGGCCATCTCATTCCAGTCTATAACAACAGCTAAAGAACTGGCAGCTGTGATTTCACAATGTTGTTTGTATGGTAATGATTTTAAAAACTGGGTGGGAATGTGGTGAGGGGAAGAAATAACTTGAAAGAAAAAGAAGAAAACAAGATAAGAGAAAAATCCCAGTTTAGGAATGATAAATCATTCCTAAAATGATTCACAAGCCTATAAATTAAGTAAACAAATAAGAGTTAAATTCACCAAGAAAACAGCCCCTTACAAGCAACAGCTAATCTTCAGGCTAATCAGCAAAGCTTGAAGGGCTGTTCTTCCTAATAGTTCAACAGCTTCTTCTAGTTAGATTAGTAAATGAAAGAGATGCAACCTACCAATTTACATTTACAATTTACAAGTCAATTTCTTTCCCATAGAGTAGGTGATTGTTCTGAATAAATTTGGTCATTAAAAAAATAGCCTGGACAAATCAGATAGCCAATGATGATTCAACATGACCTGTTTCCAAGCATGTGGCCTATGCAGAAAAATCTTTTCAAGCCAAAATGGGTAAACAACAGACCTTAGAAAATTGACTTAGAAAAGGAGAAGATTCCATCTGCAACCATAGCCAGCTTGGCAGCAAGCTTATTCTCTAATGAGATATGTAATAAATGATTAAATGAATAAAAACAATAGGACCTGCTACTATTTAAGTGTGCTCATGCTCATATTTTGTGCCTTCCGATATAGCACAGCTGTGATCTGGATTGAAGCAGAAAAGCTGATTCAAAGCATGCAAAAACACTTGGGGCAGTATCTCCTTAAACTGGACTAAAAGCTATATCTCTTCTCAGCACTTATCAGAGAGGAAATTATTCTATTCTATTCTATTCTATTCTATTCTATTCTATTCTATTCTATTCTATTCTATTCTATCCTATTCTTTTTTCTCTGTGGTGGCACAGTGGTTAGAATGCAGTATTGCAAGCTAATTCAGCTTATTTCCAGGAATTTGATCCTGACCGACTTAAGGTTGACTCGGCCTTCCATCCTTCTAAGGTTCATAAAATCAGGATCCAGATTGTTGGGGGCACTATGCTGACTCTGTAAACTGCTTAGAAAGAGCTGTAGAGCACTATGAAGTGGTATATGTCTAAGTGTTAAATGTTACGTATTGAATTGCATTGCATTTCATTGCATTGCATTGCATTACAATACTATACTTTACTAGACTAGACTATACCATTATATATTTTTTGAAATTATAATATAATTATATTGTATTATAATAATATCATTATTATATTATATTGGAAAAGCATTTGGGGGCCACTTCTTTCAAAGGAGTCTCCTGAAAGATGGAGAGAGGCAAAAGACTGTGGGAGCTGCCCAATTAACAGGTGCCTATGTTGCAGCCTATAAAAATGGGACAAAATCCATTTACAAAAGACTGTGGCTACATTACATTTGTCTTCACGAAACACAGGGTGCGCAGTTTGCCAAACTTAGTAAGGAGCAGTTGCAGTGCAAACAACATGATTCATTTGCTTATTATCCAACTTCTCTTTGTCACCTGAAAATTCTCTTCCTCATTAAAGGATGTGGGGGAGGGGTGGAAGAACATCTGATCTGCACTGAAATCTCATGCATTTTCAAACATACAAAACACATTTTTAAAGGATTTGTAAAAGAACCACAGACCAAGGCTTAGAAAAATTAGGAAAAGCCTGGTTCACTGAGTGTGGCTTTTCAGATTTTTTCATGCCACTAAATCTGCTCAGAGGATCTCTAGGTGAAGCCAATTTTCAACATATCTAACAAAAGTGAATGAGAAAAGTGGAAGACCTGGAGTGCTTTTCACAGCAGCCAGCAGCAACGTAAACCTTCTAGTTCGAATTCAGAAGCAGCAGGTAAAAACCTTTGCAGGGCAAAATGGATATTTTTACTTTGTTCTTATTAATACAAGAACAATATCTTACTTCTAGCTTAGCTCAACCCCTATTTTATTCTTTTTACCTCTTTGCATTGAAACTGGGACAATTATCTACCTACACTGATTTCAATAAAGCAGAATACTTTGTGTTCCATTAAGAGATGTAAAAAGGCTAATATGTATAGGCAAGATCAAATTTCACTTATCAAGCAAAGACATTCACACTTATATTTTTAGCTGACATTTTTAATCTTGGGTTCAGCTGAGCACATACAAATGCTATAAGGAAAAAAAAGGTCTTGCTTGGTCTTGTACCCTGGAAAAAAAATCAAACAGAAAACAGCAGTTGTTCTAAGTTCCAGTGGCCTTCACTTGGAATTGAAATGTCAGAAATGGAGCTGTAGTGTAGCATTTATCTGTTGAGACACTTCAGAGTATGAAACCTTAGCGGCATCCTAAGAATAAGATGTTTTAACATTTGTCACCACAGAGGCTCACAGACAGCTGAGAAATTCTGACGGCATGAAAATATCCCACCAGAGTGTTTAAAAAAGACCCCTATGTGTGGTGGTGATGAGATATCCATCAATCAAAAAGTCTAGTGAAATGTTTAAGGTCATTGATCACAGAATGGCAGCATGTTTAAAAGGGGTGGGCATTTTATTCTGCTTTATTTTGTTTAAGGGGTGTGCGATCACATCTCTCAATCCAAAGCTTTTTAGCAAACTTAATAGTCACACACAGGGGATGGCCAGAAGTTGTCTTCTGAGGGTGGGGAGAAGCAGAGAGATCTTATAGTAGGGCCCAATAGAGAGATCTTATAGTAGGGCAGAGCCTAATTCTGGCACTTGGAGCATGCTTCTGTGACATCTCTGTGTGAGAGGGTTATATTTCCACTTCATCATCAGTTCCTTGGACAGCAAAGATGACTAACAAGCAAGTGCTGGAGCACATAACATGTCACTAGAAGGCAAAATCACAAAACTGTGTCTTACTTATTTTGGCCATGACATGCAGGGAAATTCACTGGAGAAAGCAATTGGAAGAGTTGGCCGTAAAAAGGAAACCAGGCCATCAAAGAACATGCAGAGATGGATAGATTGACATTGATAATAAAAGAGAAGAAAGAAACAGAATATTTTTTTTAACATGGGATATATTTTATCAATAATTAGATAAAAGAGGTAGAAATTGTTAGGTTTCTTTAAGAACCTGAACTATATTGGTTTATCATATATGGTTGCAAGTCATAATGACTCAGCCAAGATATTGATTGGCTACAAGAAGCAGGATTACTATATAGCAAGAAGCCAGAGAGCACATGGCTAGTGGGCTTCTACTGGGGCTACTACTTGGGCTACTGCTGCTTCTACTCGGCAAGTATCTTCACCACTCTGTAACTATATCTCTCCATTGCTGCATGGATGTATTGAAGATGCTGTATTGCTGTTATGCCTGCTGACTATGATGGTTAGTTATATACGCTAGTGACTGATGAATTGTGTATGAATATTGGACTGAATCTTGGACTGTGCTTATACTCCAGTATATAAAATCCTTTACTCTTCAACTTCTGTGCTTGTGTGACTCTATACTCACTGCTACAATTTTGCACACTACTTCCCTTTGCTGCATACTCCTTGAAGACAAAGGAAAACTCTGCTAATACTTATCAGAAATTAGAGGATGAAAGATTACTAATATGTATAAGTAAATGATGCAAGAATTTTACTATATACATAAGCAAATTTCTTCTTCTTCTTATTCTTATTATTATTATTATTATTACTTTTATCAGTATTTTATTAATACTTTGTATAAGCAAATAGATCCAGACAATACTGTTTATTAAGCACTTATGTATTTTAATGGAGAGACACGGTGGCTCAGTGGCTAAGATGCTGAGTGGTTCAAATCCCTAGCACCACATAATGGAGTGAGCTCCCGTTACTTGTCCCAGCTTCTGCCAACCTAGCAGTTCGAAAACATGTAAAAATGCAACTAGAAAAATAGAGACCACTTCGGTGGGAAGGTAACCGCATTCCGTGCAGTTTTGGCATTTAGTCATGCCAGCCACATGACTATGGAGATGTTTTCGGACAGCGCTGGCTCTTCGGCTTTGTAATGGAGATGAGCACCATCCCCTAGAGCTGGAAACATATAGCACATATGTGCGAAGGCAACATTTACCTTTACCTATGCATTTTAAAGAAGAAGAAAATGTATAAATAAAATTTAAAAAAGAGAAGAACATGTGGCTGGGCACCATCAAAGCTGACATCAAACAGAGCATAGAAAAAGTCAAAGAAATAGTGCAAGATCGGAAGATATGGAGAGACCTGATAGAATCGCCAAGAGTCAGAACTCAACTGAATGTATAACGTCATCACCTTCTATTATCAGCAAGAGAGATACTATTAGTGGCTAGGTTCGTAGCACTAGTTTTAGCAGGACTTGAATAAACAGGCAAGATATCTCTGAATAACTTCATGTGTTATCTCTTCAATCTCGCCAATGAAAGCATCTGTACTGTTCAATTATGTACTCCCCCAAAGCCCATCCAAGTGAGGTGCACAGATTGAGGCTTATATAAAACATGAATTTAAGGGCTAATTTGCCTTCAGTCTCTTAAAAGCAATGTCTGACTATAACTGAGGTTAAGATGCCGCCATTAAAAAAAGAGGAAAGAGGTTAAGTTTAGAGTGATACATACTCAGCTTTAAAATGAAAATCTTGAGTGTAGAGGTGACAAAGGACAAATTTCTTCTGGCCCGTTTTCAGCTGCTTTCTCATATACAGTTTGGGATAATAGAAATAACTTTTTTTTTCATAAGTGCTTCTTGTGGTTCTCATGTGACTAATGTTAAACCTAGATTATTTCAGGCTAATCTGGAGCAAATTGCTTTTACCTGTCCTTGCTTGATCACTATCTAAGCCATTATTTATCAGATGTTCAGCAAGTATACAAAGCAGGAAATTGACTTTTGATGGAAGCAAGAGACAATTACTTGATAAATCTTTAAATGCTGGCTCATCTATGCACAGGCCAATATTACTTGTCCTAAATCTATCTATCCCTCCTCTCTCTCTCTCTCTCTCTCTGTGTGTGTGTATTGTTGTATGCAACTTGATATAAGATAAGAATGCATTATTGTCACAGCATTTCAGTGTATATTTATGTCTTTGTGAATGTTCATCTTTTTATTGTCCCATGGCAAAGATTATGATTAAACTGAACACCAGCACAAAGTAGCCCATTTTAATGACAAACAATGTAATAAAGGCAGGGGAAAACAATAACCATTTTAATCCTTGGAGTGACAGTCAGAAGAGGAATGCATTGAAAGATGGGAATTAGTTAAAGAATAAAGAGTAGAACAAAGAAAAACATGGCAATATTAGCTCAGTTTCAGAAACAAGTCAACACCACAATTTTCTGATATTTTCCTTCAATGCTGGACTAGCTATCCTTGTTACATATATTATATATACATTCTTAATGTGGAGGGGCTTGATTTTTCTCTCTCTTAGAAGTGGACCCAGTTTCAATGTGTTTGAAGCAATAAATTGGCTAGTTATCTTGATTAAATAGAGTTTAGTCTATTTTTTATAGAGAGAGCTTCTTGCAGAATGAGCATATAATTCAGCCATCTCTAATGCTCCCACCTCCGACCATTCCCACCACAACAATCATATGAGATGACTGGGCCAAAGTCACCCAGCAAGTGTTTTATATTTGCATTTATTTACAAATGACACAATCCAAAGAGAAGGTACCTTTAGTGATTAATGTGGTAATAGAGATCCTCCTCCTCCTCCTTTTAAATAACCAAATTAGAATTTTATTCTTGCTTAGAGAAAAGGAGAAATATCAAAAAGCCTTGGGGGGAAATCTCTTTTTCTTTCTTTTCATTTTCTTTTTACTACAGACTCTGCTGCCTCATCTGAACTCTCCCAGAGCTCTTAAGAGTTGTTAAGTAGCAGGCTCCATCTCTGCAGGCTGACACTGCTTATTACCATGACATTTTAATTCAACCCCCTCAGGCCTTTGCTTGCTAGCCATGCTTTTTCTTAAATTTTATGAAAAGTTTTCTTCTTCTTTTTTGTGAAAATCAGGTTAGCCTTTGTAACATTCCTCCTTGGACTAAAAGCATGGTAGCTGCATATTGATTTGGATCAGATGGTCAAACGGCAAGAAAACAGCAGCAATCTTCAAGTGAGACATGGTTTCTGAAATAAGAGTCTGATCTTACATTGGCTTTCTTCCCCTGTAGCTTAACAAATAAAATAAAACCAATATCTATTGTTCAAATTGTCTAAAGCTTTCATTCTCCATCATCTGATATGTCACCTCCTCACATCAGAGTTACTAGTAAGTGACATTGTAGGTTATAGAGCAGAGAATCTTATTTCAGATTTGTTTTTCCTTAGATTTTTTTTGTTAAGCATAGAAACATGGAGACAACTAGATTATTCTTCTAATAAATAATTCCTGATTCCTTGGCTAAGCAGCAATATTTTTGCCTGCATTATTATGTCTCTTTATACCAGACTTGGGTATTTTACAACAAAATAGGTTAATAATTAAATTCACATCTAATAGTTCTCGATGCTCTCTGAGTTTGGTTGTTTGCTTGCAAATATTTTGTTGCCAGTGTAGGTAACATCCCCAGTGCTAGAAAAGAGTGGGGTTTGCTGTGATGCATGGGTGTGTGTCTGATGTATGTATGTATGTATGTATGTATGTATGCATGCATACATGTATGTATGTATGTATGTATGTATGTATGTATGCATGCATGCATGCATGCATGCATGCATGTATGTATGTATGTATGTATGTATGTATGTATGGTATTAATCCTGGTGTTACTTCCTGCTTATCTGGATGTTAGTTGTCGAGAAAGAGGTGTTTTGGTATTTTTGTTTTCTTTTTAGCTTTTTGTTGTCTCTTTTGAATGGTGTGGAAATGTTATTTATCTCTATGTGTCTCTTGATGGCAGATTTGTATTTGGATTCATACCAGGTTTGTAACACCAGTTTATTAACAATACTCCAACCAAGGAAGCACCAACTCAGACAAACAAGCAATAAACAGCAACCTAATCAATGAATTATTAGGGAGAAAACAACACCTCCATCAACATTGAAAGGACAAACTATTGTACAGAGAGCAAATCCCACTCCCTTCTGGCAACAAAATATCTGCAAGCAAAATACCAAGTTTGGAGAGCACCAAGGCTCCACAGTTCCATTCTGAACTACATGTATTATTTTCTATTGCTATCACTTACACTATTTAGTAATGAGTTGAGATATTGGATCATGGCATCATCACTGCAGTATTTCTCTTTGACAGAAGTGCCAGAATCTGACAGCGCTGATCCATAGATGTGCCTTCCAAGTTTTGAGCAAAAAATAAAAATAAACGCACAGGTACAGATTAGGCTCAATAGCAGCAACTGTGAGGGAGATCTAGGAGTCCTAGTGGACAGCCACTTAAATATGAGCCAGTAGTGTGCTGCAGACGCCAAAAACAAACTCAGAAATGAGTAACTTTTTACAGTTTTCCATAGTTTTTTCAGTTTACCATCAATGTTTACTTGGTATTATATATATTAGCTAACATACAAAAAAAAAAAAACACCCAGCTACATGAAAAATTGTGGTTCATGGATATTTCTACTTTTTAATTTTAGTAAAAAATACTGTCCAGTGAATATTTGTGATACTTTTTTCTTCCAATGTATCCATGTATAACAGATAACAGATTACAGATCATCAGAGTTGGAAGGGACCTTGTAGGTCATCTAGTTTAAAGCTGCTGCCCAACCTGGAAATCCTACACCATTTCTGACAAATGGCAGTCCAATCTCTTCTTGAAAGTCTCAAGTGATGGCGCTCCCACAACTTCTGAGGGCAGGCTGTTCCATTGGTTGATTGCTCTCACTGTCAATCAACTCACTGGCTGATAGTTCTCTGTATACAGGATATCCTGGTTTATTATCTGTTTTATACAATACTTGACCCATATACTAGATTGGTTTATAAACACTTAAAAGTTAATGCTAACCAAAGTATTTTATATTGTGTAAATTCACCTAATAGGACTTTCCTTTACCTGATTGAGAAACTGTGTGCTTGAGTTCAAGATTAGCATCACCACTTTTCAAACAGTGAAAGATCAAAGTTTGTTTTGCCTTCCATACTTGTGGGAAAGCATAGATTTATAAATGCCTAGAGTTGGGAAATGACCTCAGAAATCAACTGGTCCAACCTTTGCTTGATACAAGATCCACTCAGGCATCTCTAACAGCTGCTCAGCCAACATCTCCTTGAAGAACCTCTTAGGAACTTAATGTATCAAGAATTAAAATAAATTTGTCATAAAATACCAAGTAAACTAATTTTCTCTCATCTCTAAGGGTAAGAAAAATGAGAAACTTTTGCAGCAAAAATGCTTACCCTGAGTTCTGAAGTCAATTGCTACCCCTATCCACAAGAGATTTTGTAGGAGACGATAGCACTAATTGCTTTCAAGGAGGAATTTTTTTTTTTTTGTCCTTTTGAACTGTTCACAAAATTCTAGCATAAAATGTCTTCACTTGAAGGGAAACAGGAGCCATGTTTTCTATACATCAATTAAGTTAATTATACTGTCTATGTCTGCACAAACATGCGCATAAAATCCCCCATACACCATAACTCTTTAGGCAAGGAAGAGGATCCCTGAAGATTTTAACTGTGGAATTGATATGAATCTAGACTGGCAATGAGCAGGGCTGAAAATCCTGAATTTTAAGCATCGCCAAGGAGGTGTTTTGAAAAATTAAGTAATGAAACATGAAAAGAAAGCTAACCAGGTGGTTATTTTATTGTCTGCTGTAAAAATATAAAAAGCATGTTGCTGAAGCAAAGGCCTTTTCCAGCTGGGGGATTATCTATCATATCATGATGAAAAGAAGAATCGCATTACATTAGTTTTCTTCGTGGCAAAGATGGCAACTTTTGCTCTCTTTTCTTTAATTCAGTAGCAAATTACAAGGATTCACACAGTATGTCCTTGACTTTAAACAAACCCACTGATCACACAAAACAACACAAACACAACCCCAGTTGTGAGCTTCTGTTTGATCTGAAAACAGACATCATCCCTTCTGGAGTAAAACTGATTATTTTTAAATAAAGATGCTTCAATTGTACTTATTTTGTTTTATTATATTGGAATTAAACGATGAACTTTTAAAGTTATTACTCCATTCAGCCAAATATATGTTGTTGGCAGGAGCTGATTTGAGGATGGGCTGCTGGGGGTTTGCAGGGGTTCAGGAGAGCCCCTAGCTAAGATTCTGTGAAGTTTGGAGATCCCACTCCTGGATGGCCCTGCTCAGCCCATCCTACCCCGCCCCTCCCAGGAGTCCCCACGCAGCCCGTTTTGGATGCAGGTAAGTGCAGGGCGCGCATGGAGGGTCGGTGAAAAATGGAAGTTTGGGAAGGCTGGAAATAGGCCTGTTTCTGGCTTCCAGAGAGCCTCCGGAGCCTGGGGAGAGCAAAAAGCCCCTCTGCCATGGTGTAGGAGGCCAACCAGTGGTGGTATTCAACTGGTTCGGCCCGGTTCTAGCGAGCCGGTAGGAGTGATGAGCAGTGGAGACTGAACTGGTTCTGTCTGCCGCTCTGCTGTTGTGCCCACCCGCCTGCCAGGGCTCCCATACTCACTTTTATCTGCTTAATTTGAAGTGCAGCTGCTTTGCGTGGCAGAAAACACTGTCGCACAGCAGCTGCTGAAGTGACCGGGATCATGCAGGCTTGCAGGAGGCAAGTTAGAATGCCTCTGCGCTTGTGCAAAGCGCATGTTTGGCATGTGTGGGCACGCAAAGTGTGTGCACGTGTGCAAAGCGCGCCCACCAAGCCATGCCCACCAAACCGGTGGCAACAATATTTGATCCACCACTGAGGCCAACCAACTAGGCCACATCCACCATGGCCACACCGATCCAATTGGGAGAAGAACCCTTTGCTAAAATTTTTGAAGCCCACCCCTGAGCTGGTTACTAACCATCAAAAGAATTGACAAAGTGAAGGGATGCTATCTCAGACACACAAACTGGCTTTGGACTGATGACCACTTCCTTACTTCCTCTGTGTCTTGGTGAAACAGAAATAAATGCTATTTTTAAAAAAAAAATGTTGAAGAAAAAAGAGACAGGGAAGCAAAATGAGTCAGAAAAGTAAAGAAAATAGCATTAGAGAAGAGAAAATGGAAGGCCACAAGCAAAATGACACGTTTATTCAAGGAGATACAGAAATTCCCCTCGGAGTTTTGTCTAGCCAGTCATAATATGTGATTTGAAGCTGCACAGTAAAAAGATACAAAATGTACTCTGGCACATGCATCAGGTGCCTTAAAAAGAAGAAAATGAAGTGAAATAGAATCTCTGCATGAACAGCCTTGGGGAAACTGGTGAAAAAGGACAGATTCTCGGAATCTACAGTTCCTCAGATAATGTTGAAAATAGAGTCAGATTTCATGAATCAAATGTTGATTATGGTGAAAGCAGCGCAAGCCATATTCTTGCCATTTTGTGATCAGGGCACAACAGTTGAACAGTTGAAGATGAGGCATCAAAGAGAGAAAGTTGAAGCATCTTTTGTGTGCAATTTTTTTTTTTTTGTAACTAGAAAATAGGTTAGTAATTGAATTATCTTTTGCTATCATTCTTTGATGGGCATGATATCAATAGTAGGAAGGAAGGAAGGAAGGAAGAAGGAAGGAAGGAAGGAAGGAAGGAAGGAAGGAAGGAAGGAAGGAAGGAAGGAAGGAAGGAAGGAAGGAACCCATGAATACCAAATGTCTCTATGGAACACATAGTAACTTATTGTAACAAAATGAAGGATATATTCAATATATCCCTATATACTGTATCCAATATATGAATAAAAATATTCATATTCAAAAGGCCATTTCCACACTAATTTAATATGTATTCAAAGTGATAGCTGAAATTGACATTATTCTAATGATTCAGTGCCTATTGATATACAGCTCTTCCTTCCTGCAGCAGCACAGATCAACTAGAAAATAAAAACGTACAACTGAGGCTTTATTTTTCCAATTAAAGCCACAAAAACGAACCAAGTGGCCTTGAAATGCTTTAAAAAAAAATAACAAACAAAATTAATAAAAGCTCATTTTGCTCCCAATTTTTGTGCAATTTCATATTGCAAAATGAAAATTGAGAAATTTTAAGCAGTGAAATGGATGGCTTAACAATCTGCCCACTGAAGCATCAGTCTTATACCTTAACTGCCTCAAATTTCAAATTAAATTCCTAAATATTTAACTCTGTGAGGCCCAAGTAATCTGTAAGTATTTAAACATATGGGGGGGAAAGAGGTTCTATCCTACCTAATCCCAACTCGCTACGAGCCTTTACCGAATTCAGTGATGGGTCTGGATTCTATTGTCATCTTTATTTAGCATCAGAACCTTTTCTGTGCAATCTGTAAGGAGAAGGAAATTGAGAACAGAAATTTAGATTTATTTATTTTATTTATTTATCGTATTTTTATACCGCTCCCTCTCCCAAAAGGGACTCGGGGCGGTGTACAGTCTAAACATATAAAGATACAGTCAACAGTAACAGTAATTAACTCAGAATTGAATATAGATAGATGAAAATAGGATAAATGAGTAAAATAAGTAAGTAAGTAAATGATTGAGTCCCATCAAATAGAATTAAAAGTCTTATTTGAATCTAAAATTTAAAAATCTCAGAAAACCTTTAATTGGCTAGGCCGGCCTGCTTGTTGCTAAGTCATTTCAGTCTTTAAAAAAACTGAAACTGCACGGATGTTTTGCTATTATACCTTTCACAACTTCAAGGAATGCAGATGGAAAAATATATATACAGATTAAAAATAGCATGGGTTAAAGTAAATGGACACATCATTATTTTTTTCATTAAAAAATAAACAAAAAGACAATTGTTCAGCAGAGCTTCCAGGAAATGTAATCAGCTTGTTCTGATAATGTATAAATAATGAAACTATAATACACATTCCAGCATACTGTAAGAACTTGTGGTAGATTTTAATTGAAAAGAAAAAGATTCTTCCTTTCTTTCTAAACTGTATCCCTCGACCATCAGTTAGCAATGACCGATTTTCTTTGGCTCCTGAAAAGGAAACGGAAGGCATATTGATGAAAAGGCATGACTTGGGAAGATGCTTTTGGTTGATCTATCAATGATTTCAGTAGTCTGCTTCCAGCAGATTAGACAAGGTGTCCTTTGGCCAAGAAATCATTTGCTTTCTTTACTGTGCTGGAACCCTTGTTTTGATTCATCAGGTCTACCTCCCACAGACCTGTTAGCTAGGCCTCTGAATTCAGTGCTTGTGTAGGCAAGCTCAGACATCTACCATGCAATCTGGTACTGAACACACTCAAAACTGTAGAAATGGTGGTAGACTTTAGAAGAAACTCACCCACACTACCACCTCTTACAATACTAGACAACACAGTATCAACAATAGAGATCTTCAAATTTCTAGGTTCTATCATATCACAAGACCTAAAATGGACACCTAACATCAAAAACATCATCAAAAAAGCACAACAAAGAATGTTCTTTCTGCGCCAACTCAGAAAGCTCAAACTGCCCAAGAAGCTGCTGATCCAGTTCTACAGAGGAATTGTTGAGTTTATCATCAGCACCTCTATAACTGTCTGGTTTGGTTCTGCAACCCAAGAGGACAGACACAGACTTCACAGGATAATTAGGACTGTAGAAAAAAACAATTACTACCAACCTGCCTTCCATCGAGGACCTGTATACTGCATGAGTCAAAAAGAGGGTTGTGAAAGTATTTACAGACCCCTCACATCCCGGATATAAACTGTTTCAACTCCTGCCCTCAAAACAACGCTATAGAGCACTGCACACCAGAACAACTAGACACAAGGACAATTTTTCCCCGAACACCATCACTCTGCTAAACAAATAATTCCCTCAACACTGTTCAACTATTTACAAAGTCTGCACTACTATTACTATTAATCTTCTCGTCACTCCTTATCACCCATCCCCTCCCACTTGTGACTGTATGACTGTAACTTTGTCGCTTGTATCCTTACAATTTATATTGACTGTTTCCTAGTATGATTTGATTGCTTATTGTACCCTATGACTATCATTAAGTGTTGTACCTGATGATTCTTGACTCTTGATGAATGTATCTTTTCTTATATGTATACTGAGAGTGTTTGCACCAAGACAAATTCCTTATGTGTCCAATCACACTTGGCCAATAAAAGAATTCTATTCTATTCAATAGTCCTTGACTTATTATCACAATTGACCTCAAAAATTCTGTTGCTAAGTAAGACAGCTGTTAATTGAGTTTTGCTTCAGTTTATGACCCTTCTTACCACAGTTAAATGAATCACTGCAGTTGATCCTATTACACTACCTGGGAAATCAGAGGGAATTATAGGATTATGCTATTCGTGTATGATAGTATCGGAAGAAGTTTTAGCAAAGAAGTCCCTGAAGGCTTCCAAACACCAGGGCTATAGCGCTTTCTTTCCAATTTATCTCATACAATCATGGACAATGTGACTTAAAAATATGAGATAACCTTATAGGTCATCAATGTTAATATTTTGCTCAGTGTAGGAATCTACTACACATCTCCAAAAAATTGGCACTTATCTCCTACCTACAGTTTCCCAGAAGGGGAAGTCCATCACCATTCTAGGAAGGACTATTCCCCAGCTTAAAGTCTGGTATTTCTCACAATACTCAGCCTGAATCTTCTTCCATTTTAGTCTACTGGCCTTTATTTGATTGAGAGGAAATCAAATCAGGTGATTCTAGCACACTCTCACATTAAGATCAGCTGGAGAATTGCCTAATCTCCACCTCCTTTTCTGGGATGGGAACATGGGAAGCAGAAGGATAGTGTGGGAGAAAATATTATAGAACTTGGAATTTTCAGAAATGTTTCTGTCTGTGAATGGGGAGAAAGAGTATCTTGCCTTGGATTTTCTGAGCTAATACATCGCAGAAATGTGGTTTATTCTTCTAGACTTTCAGATGGATATTAATAAATATGTTTTTCTTTGCTTAGGGAAAGAAAGAAAATTAAACAGTGTTCTTTCAAGAAAAATGCTACAAAGCAAATGTAGGTTTGATCTTATTAATAATAATATAAAGTCTAATTCTCTGTTTGAGTCATACGTTAGCTTTTAAAAATGTAACTGAATACCATTTAGATCCGCTATTGCCTTTCAAATCTTACCTCAAATCTTACAAATATGACTAACTTAACTTATTCAATTTGGTAAGTTTCCTTTAAAAATGACAATGTCTATATCCATCCTTAAATATAGGAAATATTTAGATACTGTTCCATAATTATTTATACAGGCAACATAAAAATTTCACATCGTCTCATATCAGTTTTACATTCAGAGATGCACAAACACCAAATTAATGCTTGTTAAAATTCAAGGACAGAGATTTGACTTAGTTTAGAAGATCACTGTATTTCTACAATTCATTTCATGCTTAATTATCTGTTTTTCAAATATAAAGGCTGGATTATTTTTTATTGTTTTTCTTTTTAAAAAACAAACAAAAATGTTGAAGATAGAGTATCAGTAAGTGGACAAAGAAGTTAACAAAACTTGCACTGTTAATGCTTAGCAAATCACTGATGAAAAATTAACCATAGAAACCAAAACACATTAAGTTATTTTTAACAAGAAGGAAAATGATTTTAAGGATTATTTTGAATCTCTCGGCTGACTGCCAACGTGTCCACTATTTTCCTATTTAGAGATACCATTAAAAAAGAGGAAAAAGAACAACAATTAAAAATATATGGGTAAATATTAAGTTTCTAACTTCCTTTTTGTGGTACGCTGTTGTAAAATATTTATGAACATCTCCAATTTTCATGTATTTCTGACTTTCAATCCCTTTTGCTCTTAAAAACCATACACTAAATGCTTAAATTTGCCTTCCTGTATAAGGTAAGGCAGAATTACAGATTGTAACACTCACTGCATGCATTATTTTTCTTAGAAAAAAGATGAAAAAAATGGCAGCACAAGGAATATCATTCCAAATTCTGAAAGCTGACTATATATCAAGGAAGATTTTTTTTTTTAAATCAGGCTCATGGTACAGAGTGAAAAAAATACCTCAAGATAATTTAGACTGATGGTAAATATATGGAACGAATGTGCCCCAAAGTTCCCTGGTTGAACCCACAAATCTTTTATTGACTTATTTGGTAGACAAAAACGTATCTGCATTATCTGAGTGATAGCTACTCTGCACTTCATTCTTCCACTTTACATCCAGGGGTAGGGTGCATGGTGGTGTTGCATGTCAAAAAAAGGGGAGAATAGCAAGACTATGGTCATGGCTGCCATCTTGATTTCTATTTATAATTACTTTATGAGTTTAGCCAAGAATTAGACTGGAAGTTTGAACATGGCTCTTCATATCATGGACTAATACATTAACTAGAACTATACATTGGCCATCCCAAATCTTGGCTGTTTCCAGGGACTTGGATTCAATTAGAAGGTAGAAATGGAGAAAGGAAAGAAGGAAGATAGGAAGGAAAGAAGGAAGGAAGGAAGGAAGGAAGGAAGGAAGGAAGGAAGGAAGGAAGGAAGGAAGGAAGGAAGGAAGGAAGGAAGGAAGGAAGGAAGGAAGGAAGGAAGGAAAGTAAGTATGTAAGTTAGGAACTGAAAGTTCCTGCAACTTGAAGATGCTTAAGTTGTTGAATCTACTGTGCTGATGACTTCTTAGTGTTTTGAAAAGAAGTGGTAGACTTAATACAGGAAAGCTTAATGTAGGAATTTAGGTGGTCTTTGAGATAGTTGCTCTTATGAATTGGAACTCTTTTCCAAGCATAGCTACAGTAAATGAATAAATAAATGTGTTTATTATAATAAATAATATAATCCCTGTTGAATATGCAAAAATAGGCAAAAGAAAATAACCAGATAATATTCCATAATGATTTATACTGATGATATTACATTAGGAATTATGTGATTCTAAGGTGGGTGCTTATTTAAGAAGCTTTCCCAGTGACAGCAACTTTTCTAGTCAATTTTTATAGCTATGATGCTAGTGATTATTTTCCTAAAATGTCAAAGAAGTCAAGTGGCTGAAGCAGCAAGAGGTGTGACAGAGAGATGCAGGTGCTGAAAAGACTAGGACTTTATCAGAATAAATTATGGCAGTGACACTTCTCATTAGTGAATAGTACATCTCAGCATTTTACTAGACTGAAGAATGCCAAGCTGTAGATATTTGGTATGAAATACCATATAAGTTTTAAAAGCACAGCATATTTCCAAAACCTGTAAGTGGAACAATTCTTCTAAAAACAATTGCTTCCCTTGCTTTCAAATAGCTGCCATAGTTTCTTCAGCTATAAAATAGATTACACTGATAATATTAGAAGCACTGAATTAATGTTTTAGGAAAATACTATTGGGCTAGGAGTGCTTCCACTTCTCTTGTTAATAATTATTAATTATGCTTACAATTTCTATCTTCAAGTTGTTTGTGTGGAGTCTCTAATCATACAGAGGGTAGAGGAACTACATTGCACATGGATGATGGGGTACAACAACTAAAGGTGAGTCATGATATAAGGGCAGTCAGTGTGGTCCTACTTTTCCCTTCAGTTCTATTTATGGGAAAAATATATATGGCAGATGGAAGCATCTAGCCAATTAACCAAGTTAAGAAGGTTGAACCCATTAATACCACTAGAAAATTCTATGACTTCATTCCAGGAATTAAAAAAAAAAATCTTGAAGAAGACAATGCCATATTGATGTCCTTCCTTCCTTCCTTCCTTCCTTCCTTCCTTCCTTCCTTCCTTCCATCCATCCATCCATCCATCCATCCATCCATCAATAGTATAGTATAAATAACAAAAAAAGTATTAGTACTGTTTTATATTAACTTGATAAGACCACATTTGAAATAATGATACTGTGTATTGGTCACCATGTTCCAAAAAATATGTTGAGAGTGCAGAAGAGCAACAAAGATATTTAGGGGCATGGAAGCTAAAGCATGTGATGAATAGTTTCAAGAACTAGGTACAGTAGTCTAATGAAGAGAAGGATTAGGAGTTATATGACAGTAGTCTTCAAATATTTGAGGGGCAGAGAAGAGAGAGTCAACTTATTCTCCAAAGCACCTTAGGGCAAGATAAGAAGTATTGGGTGGAAATTTATCAAAAAGAGATCAATTCTACAATTAAGGAGAAATTTCCTTGTCAGTGAGAACAATTAATCAGTCGGTTGTCTCCAGAAGTTGTGGTTGCTCCATCAGTGGTGGTTTTAAGAAGAGATTGGAAAACATTTATTCAGAATGGTATAGGGCAGTGGTGGCTAACCTTTTTGGGCTCCTGTGCCAAAAATTATGTGTATGTTCACGCTTGTGTGCCAGCACCCAGAAGCCAATGTGTGCCTCTCCATGCCCCCTGCACATGCACATGCAATCTCTCCCCGCCACCCCCTTACTTGCACTGCACCTCACAGCTGATTTTTCAGCCAGTTTGAGGTCTTTTTCGGCCTCCCAGAGGCTTGAAAAACCCCTCTGCAGGCTTTGCAGGATGAATAATAGGCCTGTTTCATCACTTCTAGTATTACAGGAAGTGACAAAATGGGCCTATTATTTGGCCTGCAAAGCCTGCAGAGGGTTTTTTCAAGCTTGTGGGAGGCCGAAAATCAGCTGTGAGGCGCACGCACGTGCAGTGGGGTAAGTTTGCGTACGGCTCGCGTGCTGGCATAAATGGCTCTGCATGCCACCTGTGGCACACGTGCCATAGGTTTGCCATCATAGGTGTAGGGTCCTACTTGAGCAGGGATTTGGACTAGAAGACCTCCGAGGTCCCTTCCAACTTCTTCCTTCCTTCCTTCCTTCTTTCCTTCCTTCCTTCCTTCCTTCCTTCCTTCCTTCCTTCCTTCCTTCCTTCCTTCCTTCCTTCCTTCCTTCCCTCCCTCCTTCCACTTATCCATAAAATATCCAAGAATCTAGCCCAATTTCATGGAGACTTGACTTTATAGGCTTATAATGTTTTTAATAAATGTCTATATACAATTACTTATTGAACTTTAAAATGGAAGAAGAACATGTAAAAGAAACTATGATAGTATGTCACAAAAAATTTGGATATACTATAGAATTAGACAATTGGCAAAAACTTGGGGAAAGAAATTACAAACTAACTATGTCAACAACATACAAAGAAAACCTTTACAAAGTGTTCTACAGATGGCATTTGCCACCAGCAAGAATGGCAAAGATGTTCCAAAAGATAGTGCCAGAATGCTGGAAATGTAAACAGATACCGGGGTCCTATTACCATATGTAGTGGACTTGTCCAATGGCGAAAAAATATTGGTTAAAGATAAAAAGATACCTAGAAGAAATGACAATATAACAAACAGATTTAAAACCACAACTGTTCTTACTACGTATAATACCGGGGAAATATAACAAAAACATTATATATTTAATATTACATGTAATAACGGCAGTGAGAATTACATACGCACAAAACTGGAAAAATGAAAATACACCTATAGATGGAAATTTAATAAAGAAAATATTAGATAGCGCCGAAACTGACAGGTTAACAATGAAAATTAAGGATAAAGAGGAAACAGAGTATTATTTAACATAAGACTTATTCTATAAATGGTTAGAAAATAGAAGCAGAAGTTAGTAAATTTATAATTAAGGATGATCAATAAAATAGAAGTAAATAGATAGATAAATAGAGAAAGAAATAGATAGATATAGATATATAGGTATAGATAAGCAATAATACTATAAACAATGTTATCACTGGACTATATTTGATTATAGATTAAATTGTACAGAGTGATTAGAAGTGAAGATCATATTGTATTATACACACACACACACACACACACATATATATAGTATATATCATATTGTATTATATATATATATCATATTGTATATATTACGAGAATAATGGCTGTAACTCCACCAATGTATAACATTATACACTCCACCAAACTGGATGGTGTGCATAATATTATGTGTATTAAGAAGAGATTTGATACAGAGAGTACACTGCCATTGCAGAAATGGAAATGTTATGCATAACAAAGGAAAATCTATAATACATAATAATAATTTTTTTAAAAGTAAATGTCTATGCAGAAGAATTCAAGAAGAAGGCAAAGGCAAAACACTTGGTATTGCTACCAAGTAATTTAAGGTCTGAGACAGGTGCTGCAGGAACCAGCAGTTCCCAGGGTAGATATGGCTGTTATATAAACATACAACAACCACTTGGTTTCAAGGCTACCAAACACTGTGCTATTATCCTTTTATTTAGAAGGCTTGAGTTTAAATAATATTTATATAGACAATGAGCAATTGGTGGCTTATTTTTTTATTCCCGACTACAATGAATATTCTTATATTTAGCTAATTACATCTGTGGCCTTCTCCTGAATCAAGTGATTAAGGTGAGCTGAGTGTGAAGGAACAGGAGATCGTTGATTTGCAGAATTTCCCACATGGGAATCCTGTTAAATGTGGATCAATCTCTGAGTTGAGATTACCTTCACAGATTCTTTTAATTTAGAAACAATCCAGAAGATACTGCTGGTCCAAAATGCAATATCTAGATTGCTGACAAGACAGTCCTAAGTAATACTAGTTATACCTGGGCTTTTGCACCGAGTTCAAATGTTGACCCTTAATGCCGTGAATGGCACAGCCCAAGTTTTTAAATTAGAACCTGTCTTGCCAAGACTGAATTTGGTAAAGAATATGGTAAAGAACATTGCATGAAGTACCGCTAAGTTTTCTCCATCTGTTTTGTCCCTTGCACTCTGAAATTCTTGGCCACTAGAAGGCTGAGCAGCCCTTTCCTTCTGGCATTTCATGTTTTCAGGATAAAATGTTTCTCATTGCCTTCTAGGAGATTTCTATTACTTGTATATCTTCCTTTTTAAAAAAATTATTCCATAATCTTACTCTGATGGGTGCTGCTCGTAGCTTATGCATGGGACCAGTTGTAAAAATGGTGAATTGAATAAATAGCAATACCACTTAGATTACTTAACAATAGCACTTAGACTTATATATTGCTCCACTCTAAGTGGTTTACAGAGTCAACAATCTGGTCCTCATTTTACCCACCTCGGAAGCATGGAAGGCTGAGTCAATCTTGAACCTGGTGAGATTCGAACTGCCAAATTGCAGTCAGCCAGCAGTCAGCAGAAGTAGCCTGCATTACTGCACTCTAACCACTTTGCCATCGTAGCTCCACCATGTGCCACTGTGTAGAATAACTACATAATTACATACATTTGATACATATACCTTATGTGTTGCAGCTCCTCAATCTTTAAGGAAAATGTTTTTTTTAAAGTGACTACCAAAATAAAAATAATTGAAGATGTGGAGATGCCAGGATCGACCACTGCTATGATTCTACGAAACTAAGTTATATTTAGGTACCTAAAATGAAGTGTTTTTGCTACATCAGCAGCAAAAAAACTGACTCTAATGGATCAGCACAATTCTAGCGCAAGCTTCCTCCAGTCTCCCCTATAGCCATTGGGTGACTTTCATCAGTTGTCTGTCTGCTGTATCTGAATTACATAGTTGTGCAGGAACCGAAATGATGCACCTTAAGCTACAGCCAGTAGAATTGCTACCAAAGCTCAGCCCTTAGAAATTTCAGGCAGAAATGGTTCCTTTCGAAGAAACTCAATTTCACTACAAAATGGATAGCTAATTCAATCCATTTAATACCCATTAGAGATACACATTTAAAGACATGGTGGTTATAAATAACACGTTTAAAAGCAGGGAATTCTATACATAATAAACAAGCGAAGAAATTCATATCTACATGACTTTACCTTTTGTAGGACTGAAGCTGGTCTGTTCACCCATCCTAATTTTCTGGCATAGAACAATGATAAAGAAAAATCACATGCTCAAAGGGGCTGCTCATTTTAAGAAATGCCTACATTGCAGTTTCCAAAATTACCTTCATCCTCTCTCTCTCTCCCCCCCTCCCCAAAGCAGCTAAAATTGTTAGCTTGCCTATGACCCACCCTGCTTTCCACAGAAGTTTGAGAGCAGAAAACCGAAGATTAATTCAATACTTCAAGATTCAAATCTGTAGAAATGTTGAACTGAACAGCTTTAATGGATTTACCACTCCATCACCTTTTATCACTTTTAATCAAAACTCCTCAGTCAGAATATGCCTCCATGATTAAAAGCTTATTGTTTTAACATTCATTGCCTGCCAGGTTGAATTGTCATAAAATGGCATACGCATGTTTAAAGGGAAATATTAGACTTGTAGCACAACTGATATACACTCTCTTAACTGATTGTAGTGTAATCACATTTACTATATATATAAAGTTAAAAAAAAAAACCTGCATATAGTGGTAGATTTGTTCCTGAGTCTTGTTAGCAGTCCGCTTATTTAACTGAGGGTGCTTTGGGACATATCTTGAAGTATGACAAAATGCATGAACGAGCATCTTGAAGTGTCATCATCATCATCATCATCATCATCTTTTAACAATCCCATAATTCCTTGTGGGGTGGAGTCTGGGCAACTGAATGGACCTAGCAGAGGGTTTTAATGGCCAGATGCCCTTCCTGTTGCCAATGCTGAGTTTTATTCAACGGATATATTCTCATTATGTCCAGAGAGAGAAATAGCTGCCTCTACCTAGGATCGAACTCACAGCCTCCTGATTATGAGGCGAAAGCTCCACCTCTAGGCCACAGCACCACTCCAAGCATCTAGAAATGTCTCCTAACAGAAATGGAACAGCTTTAGAAATGGCATTGGACCTATTTGATTTCCCAAGAGATTTCCCAATTGCTTTCATGCTAAGTGGAGTTAGCTTTTATGCTAAGTTTGAATTTTTTAGAAGATCCCTTCTTCAGAGCGAACAGGACATTTGGTGCTAGGGAATATTTGTGAAAACCGAGGAAGAAGGTGTTCTGGAAAGTTGAAAAAATCAGCAGGAATTAGGACATGGGGAAGGGAAAAGACAGAAAGAGTTCCAAGGGTCTGACAGACAGTATTGGTTGTGGGTGCTACTTGCTGGTGGCATAGTCAACAAATTGTTTGTGTAGATAGTGAAAGGTGCACAAGTAGAGGCTAATGCCTGACACTGTTGTGGGTGCTACTTGTTGATGGCATAGTCAACAAGTTGTTTACATAGATAGTGAAGAGTACGTAGATAGAGGCTACCGCCTGTCACTGTAATGCCATTGTTACTACAACCTAAGTTGGGGCAGAAGAGTGGTTGCTGTCATGGATTACTGCAATGTGCTCAACTTGAGGATACTTTTGGATACTACCCTGAAACTGCAGTTGGTGCAAAAGATAGTTGTTCACATCCTCATGGATATGATGCACTTATGATACTCAAGTATGTAATCTTCATCCAGGGCTAAACTTAAGTTGCAACAGATGTCAGGATTGGAAAGTTGTGAGAAACTGAATAGGACAAAATAGAACTAAACAATGATAGTAAAATGGAGACAAAGTTAATTCAGCAAGCATCTGGCCCTGAACCTACTCCCTGTTTACTTTGAATGTTATTTCACTTCAGTTGAAGAAAGAGATCTAGAACCTGGGAGTTTTCTGAGATTCATGGCTATAGGTTGGTCAGGAACTAGACTCTGTGTCTAAGGAGGCTTTGCTTGGCTGTAGTTTTAGTTTGGGAAGCTTTTCTTGCTCCTCAAGGTTGGACTTCTAGGACTATATTTGAAGACTATCTAAAATCTGCATTTGGAACAGACTAAAGCCATCTGCTTGCTCCTTCAGCAAAGTAATATCTATCTTTTTTTAAAATATTTTTTTAATTTTATTTTTATTACATACACATCTTCTTCCAATTGACGATGTGTCATCTGGATACAAATATTTTGTGCAATACAGTTAGTGTTTACAGTCACAGTCATTACATATCTACTATCCTTCCACATTCTTAATGAATCCGTTAACTATATCTAGCTTTCATATTTTACCTCTAACCATTGATAAAATAATTTCCATACCTTATAATATTCAATTTGCTCTCTTTCTTTAATTGTGAGTGTTAATCTATTCATTTCTGCACATGCTAGTATTTTCCTAATCACATTTTCTTCAGTAGGAGTCTGTTCCATTTTCCAATTTTGAGAAAATACAATTCTCACTGCAGTTATCACATGAATAATCAAATATACAATTTCTTTACTGTAAGTTTCAGGTAAGATCCCCAACAGGAATATTTCTGGTTTTAAATCAATATGTTGTTGTGTCATCTTTTCCAGCCAAGATCATATTTTTGTCCAATATGTTTTAGCTTCAGTACATGTCCACCACATTTGGTAGTATGTGCCAGGTGTTAGATGGCATTTCCAACATTTCACTGATTTGTCTTTAAACATCCTTGCCAGCCTTGCTGGCACGAAGTGCCACCTATAAAACATCTTGTATCAATTCTCTTTGTATGTGGTTGACATTGTGACCTTATAGTTTCTATCCAGGGGTGGGATTCTACTGGTTCTGTCCGGCTCTGTAGAACCGGTAGCTCTGAAGAGAAGCAGACATAGAACCGGTTCTATGTCTGCTGATGTTTTGGCCCACCCACCCGCCTGGGTTCTTACCTGACCTTTATTTCCTGCTTTTTCAACTTCAGCTGCTGTGTGATGCACAGCTGCAGTTGAAAAGACAGGAAAAAAGTGCTTTTTCAAACGCTGTTTCTCTGCACTCAGCGCTGCTCAGCTGTCCAGGCAGCAAGCTGATGGCGATTTACAGGCACGCGCAGCATGCACTTGTAAAGTAATATTATCTTGAGCCAGTAAGTTTCAGAGTACAATTTAAAATATTGATGTATAATTCCTTAAATGGGTGAGATCCTATTTACTTATCTTAATTTTCTGCACCCTTTCCTTTGTCTTGGAGTTCAGAAATATTGCTTTCAATTCCTACTACCAGGTTAGATGGGTTTGAATCATTGCTACTGAACTGCTTGTTCCCAGAAGCATCCTCGTGGTTTGTCTTCAGGAATGAATCCAATGGTGTTCACTGGAGTTGGACAACTAATACATTCTAATAAATAATAGCAATAGCACTTAGTGCACTTATATACTGCTTCACAGTGCTTTACAGCTCTCTTTCTAAGCAGTTTACAGAGTCAATATATTGTCCCCAACAATTTGGATCCTCATTTTACCCACCTTGGAAGGATAGAAGGCTGAGTCAACTTTGAGCTAAGTGAGATTTGAACTGCCAAACTACAGGCAGCAGGCAGTCAACAGAAGTAGCCTGCAGTACTGCACTCTAATCATTATTTTATTTATTTTTTATTTTATAATCATATTTCTATACCGCTCCCTCTCCGAAAAGGGACTCGGGGCGGTGTACAGCCTAATAAATACATAAAATACAGAGATACAAAATTAAATAGAATTTAAAACCAAATTAAACATGAGTATGGCTGCATCCCAAAAATTTTAAAAATAAGTTAAAATTTAAAAAACCCTATTTACTAAAACCCCTTAAACCCTTACTGGGCCAGGCCAGCCTGTTTAAAGAGTAGGGTCTTAACTGCGCGCCGGAAGGAGAGGATATCTGTCATGGCTCGTATCATTCCACAGGGAGGGCGCTCCCACAGAGAAAGCACGCACCCTCGGGGCCGCCAGTCGACAACGATCAGGTGGCGGTACCCCAAGGAGGGCGACCCTGTGGGAGCGTACTGGGCGGCGGGAGGTTGTTGATGGCAGCAGGCGGTCCCGTAAGTACCCAGGTCCCGAGCCATGGAGCACTTTAAATACCATCAGTACCACCTTGAATCGAATCCGGAAGGCCACAGGAAGCCAGTGCAGCCTGCGGAGAAGTGGTGTTACGTGTGAGCCTCGAGGGGCGCCCACGATCACCCGCGCGGCTGCATTCTGGACTAACTGCAACCTCCGGAGACTCTTCAAGGGGAGCCCCATGAAGAGAGCATTGCAATAATCCAAGCGGGAGATAACGAGGGCGGAGGTGACTGTGCGAAGTGCGCCCAGATCCAGAAAGGGCCGCAACTGGTAAATCAGACGAATCTGATAAAAAGCCCCCCTGGCGACGGCTGCGATATGTTCTTCCAAGGACAGCCGCACATCCAGGAGGACACCCAAGTTGCGCGCCCTTTCCACGGGGGTCAAAACCTCTCCCCCCACGGCCAGCGAAGGAATAAGCTGGCTGTATCTGGGCGCAGGAAACCACAGCCACTCGGTTTTGGCCGGGTTGAGACGAAGCCTGTTACGACCCATCCAACCCCGCACGGCCTCCAGGCACCGGGACATCACTTCAACGGCTTCATTGGGGTGGCCCGGGGTGGAGATGTACAGTTGAGTATCATCAGCGTACTGATGGAACTCCACCCCAAAGCCACGGATGATCTCACCCAGCGGCTTTACATAAATGTTGAACAGCAGGGGCGAGAGCACCGACCCCTGAGGCACCCCATAAAGCAGGGGCCTTGGGGACGATCTCTGCCCCCCCGTCAACACAAATTGCGAGCAGTCGGAGAGGAAGGAGGAGAACCACCATAATACGGTGCCTCCAACCCCCAACCCCCCCAACCGCTGCAATAAGATACTGTGGTCGACAGTATCAAAAGCCGCCGAGAGATCTAACAGGACCAGGACAGAGGAACAACCTCTGTCCCGAGCCCTCCAGAGATCATCAACCAACGCGACCAACGCCGTCTCCGTGCTATGCCCGGGCCTGAAGCCCGATTGGAGGGGGTCAAGATAACTCGCTTCATCCAGGAACCGGGGAAGCTGACGGGCCACCACACTCTCTACAACCTTCGCAACAAAGCGAAGGTTGGAGACAGGACGGTAATTTGATAACAATACTGGGTCCAGGGACGGTTTCTTGAGGAGGGGCCGCACCACCGCCTCCTTCAAGGCGGCAGGTAAAAGCCCCTCTCTCAAGGAAGCGTTTATAATACCCTGGAACCAGCCTCGTGTCACCTCCCGAGTGGCCAAGACCAACCAGGAGGGGCATGGGTCCAACAAACAGGTGGTGGCATTCAGTCCCCCCAGCACCCTGTCCACGTCTTCAACAGTAACAGGGTCGAACTCAACCCAACTGGCCTCACCGATATCCACCCCCGCCCCCCCACCCGGAGATGCCCAGTCGGAGTCCAGCTCGTCCCGAATCTGAGCGATTTTATCCTGCAGAAACCTAGAAAACTCCTCAGCCCGTCCCTGTAAGGGATCCTCCCGCGCTTCCATCTCTAAAAGGGAGCGGGTCACCCTAAACAGGGCGGCTGGGCGGTTTTCCGCAGACGCAATAAGGGTGGAGAGGTAAGACCTCCTCGCCACCTTCATCGCCACTAAATACGTCTTAATATAAGATCGTAGAAGTGTTCGGTCAGACTCAGAGCGGCTAGCCCTCCAACTACTCTCTAGGCATCTTTTCCGGCGCTTCATCTCCCTTAGCTCCTCAGAAAACCAAGGAGCCATTTGGGATCGGCACCGGGTCAGAGGCTGCAAGGGCACGACCCGGTCAAGGGCCCCAGCAGCCACCCTATCCCAGGTAGCAACCAGGCCCTCAACCGAGTCGTGTGTGTGAGCTTCGGGAAATGGCCCAAGCTCCATCAGGAACCTATCCGGGTCCATCAGGCGCCTGGGGCGGTACCATTTAAGCGGCCCCGCCTCCCTGCGGTCGGGGGGTGCGGAACGGAAGTCGAGCCTCAGGAGCGAGTGATCTGTCCATGACAGGGGTTCTATAACTATATCCCCTACACCCAGACCACTCTGCCACTGATCAGAGACAAAAACTAAATCCAGGGTGTGACTTCCCACATGAGTAGGGCCCCGAATTAACTGGGTCAGGCCCATGGCTGTCATGGAAGCCATGAACTCCTGAGCAATCCCCGAGGTACCGCCGGCAGAGGGAAGGTTGAAATCCCCCATGACCATAAGCCTGGGGGTCTCAACCGCCTTGCCGGCTATAACCTCAAGGAGCTCAAGCAGGGCTGATGCCGCATAGCAGGGAGCCAGGTATGCGATCAACAAGCCCACCTGTACCTTGGGGCCGAACTTCATGAAAAGAGACTCACACCCGATCGTCTGAGAAACAGTGGATTCCCTCGGACACAGATCCTCCTTAATAACCACCGCAACACCCCCGCCCCTCCCCTGGGCCCTCGGCCGATGAAAAACCCGAAACCCGGCTGGGCACATCTCCACAAGGGGAACTCCCCCCTCTGGGCCCAGCCAGGTCTCGGTAACACCCACCAGGTCCGCTCCCCCCTCGCAAATCAGATCATAAATGAGGGGGGCTTTATTAATAACGGACCTGGCGTTACACAACATCAGCCGAAGGCCCCGGGCCCGATCGCTCACACCCCCCGGGGAACGGGACATAACAAGGGGGTCGGAGCGCGCCACCGCCATCAAATAGCGGGGGCGCGCTCCCAAAACAAAATGTGGCCCCCTATAACCGCCAAATCTGCCTCTCCCGCTCACCGTACTAATAGTTTTAAAATCACCCTCCCTGGGACAACCCCCCATCCTCAATACAGCCCCATCCCCCTCCCGGCAACGCTCAACCCACGACCCGGTCCCAGCCCCAGGCAGGTTGTCCCCCAACCCCCGCCCGGCCAACCCTAACCCCTTTAAGAATCTAATTAAAAATTTTAAACAACCCTCCCTCCCACATTTCCGGCAACCCCACCATCTCTCCGGATCCCAAGATCCGTCCTTGAGATAAGTCTTAGAGAGGCAAGAGGGCCAACTCTGAGATAGGGGGACATATCTCAGGGCCCACAGATGTTTCGAGGAGGATGTCAGTTTTGTCTTTGGCTGGATCTTCTCTGACTGCCATCAACCAGGCCAAGGCTGAACCAAGAGGGACCCAAATCCGGGCCGGAGTAGTCGCACCCCACCGACAGCTGGCATCCGGCCTCGCAGGGGATCCGTCACTCGGGGGCGCAGGTCATGTTTTCTGGCCTCGCCGCAGGCCCTCTCACAGTCCACGGCAACGGCCCCGGCCCCGGCAACACTCCTCCACCTCCAGTTCCGATGTGCCACCATGGCTCATAATGTAGCAACAATGGTTTTATTTTGCCAGGGATTGGGGGCATAAGTATTTTACAGTGGTTCTAAACACACACCCATTTTAAATTATATTGTTTTGATTTGTGGAATTTTATGGTGTTCCCTAGGGTTTTTTGGGCTTCATTGGAAGGGATTCTATAATTTTATAAGGTTATGGATTGTTTTATTTGATTTCAAACTGCTTGGAACCTGGTGATTGAAGACAGGCAGATAGAAAGCAAGCAAGCTAGTAACATTTAAATGGCACATGGATAACACTGCTCTTTGTAAAATACATAATCTTTCCTGTCTTGGCATTCTCCAAGAAGTGTTAAACTGTAGAATATAGTGTTAGACTATAATTCCTAGATATTGCGGCCTGTTTTGGGGACATAAGGTATCTCAAAGATATCAAGTTGAAACAGAAGCTAAGCTAACTCTTTTATTTTGTAATGCCAACCTTGCATCATACTCATCAAATCATAATTACTCTGTATTGATTATAATGACATTTTAAATGCCTTATATTATTACATATATTTTAGTAACATGCTATAGATGGTGTAAAAACTCTGATATGAACCGCGGTTCTACAACTAGCTTTTTCAGTGAGGCTTACTCTCTAGTCAACATGCTCAAACTGCCTTAAGGTTCAATCCTAAACACACTTAAGATTTATTTTTATTTTTATTTATTTATTCCCATTTATTTTTATTTATTTATTTGTTTTTTTCAATAGCTTACAAGATAATAGGTATAAGTATATACATAGTTATGAATACATGAAATGGGTACATATAAGAAAAATAAAAGAAACAATAGGACAGGGACGGTAGGCACGTTGGTGCGCTTATGCACGCCTCCTACAGACCTCTTAGGTCTGAATTTAACATATTTATACTTTATGTTTATATTTAACATAGTGGGATTGATTTCTGAATGAAAAACTCCTTCAACTCAAACAGCACTTCTGCCTAGTATTCTTTCCCAGGATCGTTGCTGGAAAAAATCAAAACATAATTTTATACTTTATTTGAAAGATTAAAATTCAGGATTATCACATCATGCCAAATGGGCAAAGTCAGATGTAATCAATGAGAAAATTAAAGAAAAAAACATGTTTTTTTTTTCTATGTTCATCTGACAATTACTTTGTAGAATATAGAGCTTATTCTGAGTTTAATATGCATAACATTGCAAACTATATCTGTCTTAATTGAGGCACATAATAGAGAAAGTGTTGCTATATAGCAAGTATGTCCAGGAACCTAAGTCCTTGAATACATTCAAATGGAAGCTAAGGAGACATCTATGCTTTAATTTGGATTCCTGCATTGAGCAAGAGTTTGACCTCAGGACTAAACTTCATCCAACTTTATGATTCTATGTTCCTTTGGGTTTTGATGAGTATGTTGGAGATCATATTCCAAAACATGAGGGGCTAATATAAAAAATTAGTCAAATCCACCATGAAAGCTAAGTATATACTGAATATAAATGAAATTCAGTTAAAATAATGAAATGCTACTAACTAGTTATTTATTTACATTTCAATTTAGTTTTTTTTTAAAGTTATAATCCAGCCCGATCCTAAAGGAGTCAAGATGATTGAGAACAAAAAATATGCGTAAGTGGAATATACAAGAATCAAATTAATACAGATAATTATTGCATGAAGCCCACAATCATTTCAACAACGGAGAAGTACTTTTTCATATTGCTTGTGAATTGCAAGATGGATTAGAACTAGGAATCTGAGATTGGAGAATGGCCAAAGAGATCCACAGAGAAAGCCTATCATTTTGCCAATACCCCAGGTACCTTGTATTGAGTCCTCTTGATAGGACGACTATTTTGAATGGCCAGATTAAATTTTGACAAGGTGGCTGAAGTATTCTGTTCCTTCAATTATAGTAATATTGGGGGGACTACTGAAAGGGGAAGAAAGAGGTTAGGAACAGATTGTCATGGGAAAATGTGGTAAGCTGACAATGACTTGATGGCACATCAGTCAATCAATTAGTATGCCACAAGGCTGAGGGATACCTCTGGATCCTATATTTTTATGTATAGATTTATTTTCTTTGCACTTATACATCAATCATTCAATTGTTTCTTAATTTTCATTTCTATAATATCATTGGAACATTCAGTTCCTTGCAACTTCTATCATTAATATTTCTACTTTCATTCAGTTCAAATAAACTGTGCTGTCTAGCAAATGCAATGATTAAAAATACCTCACACAAAGCTGTACAGACAGCCAAACAATTTCTTTTACTTTATGTCTTATATTTTTTACACAAAGGACTAGAAGGAAATATGCAGTACATTTATTCCTGATAATGTACATGTTTTGTACAAGCTCGCAGATCTTAAATCACAGCATATCAACCTCCCTCATCAGTTTAAAATCAAAATCAGAATTCAAATAATTAAAAATGAAACTACACTATTGAGATATTACTGTAAATACATTATCCCTTCAGAACATGTTCTGGAATCAAAATTCATAGACAAACTACGTAATCACAGTTTTGTATGTATCTATATAATATTTAAGAAAGTTAGTTTGCTACCCTAGAGCAGCATTTCTCAACCTTGGCAAATTTAACATACGTGAACTTCAATTCCCATAATTCCCCATCCAGCATGCTGACTTCTGGGAGTTGAAGTCCACACAGCTTAAAATTATCAGAGTTGAGAAACATTGCCTTAGCTTAGGGCAGGGATGTCAAACTCTCAGCCTGCAGGCTGCATGCTGGCCATTCCCACCCCCTGGTTTAGTGAAGGAGGGGAGTCACAATATGTCACATGATGACAACATGATGCGATCGAGTTTGACACCCCCAACTTAGTGGGTCAAAAACCATTTCTTCCAAATCCTCCAGCTTTGTATATCTGGTGCTTCCTAACATGTACCCCTGTTTGGCTGTTGCTAAGCAATAATCAGTTGAGGGAGATGACATTTAGGCTGTCAAGGGAAAACCTGTTTCTACGTTCCTGGGGATTTGATAGGCAGATCCTCATAGTTTTCTTGGCATTAGTGTTGCCAAGAACCTCACTGAATGCCAGCTTCCCTAGTGAGATGTACAGTATGTTAAGACTCAAGGGAGAGAGTAGATATGCCAAGAATGAAGATAATTTAGTTCATTGGTCCATGAAGGAGATTCTCTGTCAGCAAACCTGGAAAGCATAGGCGGGGAAGACAATAAAAAAGCACAATCTAATATAACTACTAATAATTAAACATAAGGAGGCTCTTCAGAAACAGCAAAGGAAATTTAGTTCCAGAACAGCAATGGGAATAAAATCCCATCACAGAACCAGAAGCCGTGTCATAAACAAATCAAGCATCGGTTTAAGCAATATTAAATCTGAGTTGTTTTGGGTATATTTAAAGGATGGATAGATAGAAACATTCAGATTAATTAAAGGGTCAGGGTTTTTTTTATATCCCAGGACAGACCTTCCGGCTGTAATCAATCAGACGGAATTAATCAGACTTTAATAAGTTACTTATCAGAGCACACATGTTTGCCAATTATGGCTGCATTTCAGTGAACTCACTGATAAAAGAAAAGTAAAATAATAAAACCAGAGACCATATAAATTATAGCAAGTAATTAGTAGGAAGAATTCTAAACCAAATTTAACTAGAAGGAAAAGAAACTACATGACATGCTAGCCAGGGGTGGGCTTCAAAAATTTTAGCAACTACCGTTACTGGATGGGCGTGGCCATGGTAGGCGTGGCCTACTCGATCTCCTGCACCATGGCAGGGGGGCGTTTTTGCCCTATCCAGGCTCTGGAGGCTTTCCTCAAGCCCCCAGGAAGGCAAAAATGGCTTCCCTGGGCTCTGGAGGCTCTCTGGAAACTGGCCCATTTCCGGTCTTCCTGAACTTCCGGGAGGCCCGTTCCCCCCCCCCCTCCCAGCCTCTACACGCACTCTGCACTTACCTGCATCCAAAATGGGCCACATGGAAACTCCTGAGAGGGGCAGGGTGGGTGGGGTAGGGCCAGTCAGGAGTGGGATTTGGGAGATCTCCAAACTGCACAGAATCTTAGCTAGAGGATCTCCTGAACCCCTGCGAACCCACAGCAGCCCACTCCTGATGTTAGCTGAGGAATTCTTGCCTTGCTTTGGATTGACACTGTGCTTTGACAACTGTGGACTTTTCTCGCCTCATGAAGCCTCTTGTATTGTGGGTTTACTTTTGCCTGGTGGGTTTATTTTGATTGGAAGACTTTCAAGTACCTCCAAGTGCTTCAACAACCCTCTAAAACAAGGCTGTCTGCAAGAAATATTAATCCTTCCAGTCCCCACTATCCTGTCAGAGCTGAAGGAGCTTCTTGGATGAGAAGCGAAATGTCTTCAAAAGAAAAAAAGAAAGTCCAGTTGCCTCCTGAAAAAGCACATTTGGGACAACCATGACCTGGATGACTGAGAATCCATACATATTTCAAGTATCTTGTGGACACGTTGGCCATTGCTTTGTGATCTAACATTATCTGCTTGTGGTGGGACTTAATTGGGACAGTTCTGGGTTTTTTATGAAGGGAGTTGCAGGGGATAATTAATAAACCACTAAACCACAATTATGTGTGTGTGTGTATGAAAGTGGGACAACACAATGGCTCATAAATGGCCTGAAATTCACAAAGTATTTGAAGCCATTTTCCAGGTTTTGCAAGTCCTTGGTTCACTCTAAAATTAAGAGCTGTAGGTACCTTCAATACTTGTACCTTGAAGATGGAAATAGATTATTGTACACATACTGTACGTGCTTATTATTGACTAGAGCTAAAAGGTGGACTTAATAGCAAAGAAATAATACAATAATAATTTGTACGTATGAAACGTGTCCTACTTGAAGGGAAAGGAAATGTTGTTCACAATGGAATTGTGAACTGCAAATCCTACTTAAACTTGAGGCTGGAGTTTTTGCTTTTTCCGTATTTGACTAATAAGTTTGAATAAACTTTAAAAAAAACAACCTGGGTTTCAGGTCTGCATTGTCACTTTCAGTCCAATCTTTCCGATCTTTAGATAGGCCTCCATGATGACAGCTCTTCTCTTTAATTTTTATGTTAACCAGCTGGCCCAAGGCTTCATAAAACCTGAGTTTAATCTCTCCACATTAAAACTTCAATTCTATTTCTGGTTTTTCATATGCCCACTATTCAGTAATCTCCTCCCTGTTGTTCGTGGGCTTGAGATGGGGCCTCCACATTCCTGCCCATTATTGCAACGATGAACAATTAGTCACCAGTTAGAAATGAAAGTGGTTGTCTTCTCCAAGAGGCCTGTTAGAGCCATTGGAGTTAATGACTTTTTCACTTCTCTATTAAGGTATTTCAATGTTTAATCATATCCTTTCTGTTACCTATAGCAAGAGGCACTGTACGTTATTCATAATGTTTGACCCATTATATCTCAGGCAATTCAAAAGGCCTGCACTGTTGGTCTGCTCTTTGTGAGCATCAATTTATTTGTCACAGTTGTGTTTCAACTGCGTATAATTCTTCAAAAATGTTCTTCTATAATACAGCACTTCCAAACCTTGGCAACCTGGAACCAGCGGCACAGGAATTTCATCACCAGGGTCCATAAACTTCCAACTGCAGTTCTGAGTTTTGCCAGCCACAATCGCAATAACCATATTCCTGCTGCAACTGAAAATGTTCATCAGTAAGGTCATTAGCCACCTGCTGTGTGATATAGACCTGTTTATGTAACTTAAGCTCTGTAGAGGGAATCCAGCTTAAAATTGTGAGACCTGTACTGTGCGGTTTTTCTGGCTGCATATCAAATTCCCTCCTGAAACTGGAGTCTAGTCAAAGTCCCATAAAGACTCCTTCATGAATTTGTCACTTAAAGAATTGGATTAAATTGCTTAAATTTTCAGGACAATTTTCTGATCTCATGGAAGACATACAGTATACAATCTCTACCCCATTCATTGGGGCTAGCATGGGAATGGTATGATGAATTTGATTTGGAAGCACAGTTGCATATTTTACGTCTTCTGTATTGTTTGTGAGTCGCAGTCATTAGGTTGAGATGGATAGCCTAAATAAATCTATCCATCCATCCACCCATCCTGGATTTTTCAACTTTGCACTGAAAAAACAGTCTGTCTGAAATAAAGGACCCTTACTTAGCCATGATATGAAGCATGACCTAAGCAAAAACCCATTACTGAAAGGGTGAGAATTTGTTTGGAAGGCAATTCTCTCATCCTACGTGTTTAACAAACACTTCTTATATGTGCCTTAGAAAATGTTTACCCTCATTCACCACAATCTTGTTATTTACATTACCGATACTCACTCCAAAAGACTCTGTATTGTATACTGTCTTTGTTGTTAGAAAGAAGATTCAGTAACACAAAGAAAGTGTTTATTCCTGTGCACTGGCAAATATGGAACAACTCTTCCCTGTGCTTCTGGGCTGTCCTTTCTATTCGGTTCAATTAATTTCACTATTAAATAGCACAATTGTTACCAATTTTGGTAACACTCTTTCTTTCTATGTAGCTTTCTGTCTGTGATTGCATTATTGTTTTTCTTTCTTTGTTTCTTCCATATGCTTCATTTTGTATTGGAGCACAACATTGAACAAAATTTCCCTCTAACTCATAGTCGCCATTTATTTATTTTATGCCAAAGAGATTAACCTAGCCAAATGTCTTTGGTCCATCTAATTCAGCAAATCTACTCGTAGCCATCCTCCATATTTCAAACAGAGATTTGCCTTAGCTCCATTATAAGATGCTAGGGATTTAATCTGGTTTGTTTGTTTGTTTGTAGTGTCTGATCGCTACCACCAAACCTGGGCTCTTCTCTGTTAGAAAGGCCTGTGGTATTAAAATTCTTCCAGTAAATAAAACTTCATAGCTATTCATTCCAAAAGAGGCCTGTGGAATAGTTCTAGCATACACCTCTACTAGCACAAGTCCAAGTGTAAACATAGGCCTAAGACAAAAGCATACGTCTGCTTCTGGTAGTGCAAGGATGCCCCTAAAACCATTTGTTGAGGATGACAACACACAGTTGTCATCCTCAACTTGCTCCTGACACACTAAGAGGACTGTTTTGTGTTTTCTTGCCCCACCTTCAAAGGTGGCATTTTCTGACTTCTGCCAGCAGAAGCAATGCTGAAACTTCGTTTGCAGATGTTCGTTTAATTTTAGATCATACTGCTTTTCGAACTGGTCAGTGTGCATTATTGTACCACTCTCCTTCTCTAATCACTGGTATAGCTGCCATGCCTCTTGGGTTGCTGGTTTGTGTGCCTTCCTTTAGGAAGCATTGTTTCATATAAAACTTATCCATATTTTGTTCCAAGAGGCATCCTTCAGGCCTTACAGGGTGTCATTATATATTAGAAAACACTAGAGTTTTAGAAGAAGGAAGATGGACAAAAAGGGGCATGTCTTCTTGGCGCACAAGACCTCAGGGTTTGGTGACTGAAAATAGAATATCACATCCTGACAGCCTGCAAAAGATTTCTAACCAGGGTAAATAGGAAGAATGGTAGAAATATCTACTCACATAGATGGGTAGAGAAAGTGTTAAGCTAGAAATGACCAGCAGAGAAAGACTGATTCTAGTGATTTGTGACTAGGAACATAAATCAAAGCAACAGATCAAATCAACACATTACCATAGAGTTAGGGTTGGAATTAGGAAGGGAGAGAGGTAAGCCTAGCAGAGATTGGTAAATGGTTATGGGCATATTTGGTGTTAATAGCTAGGTCTAAGAAGCATCTACTTATTGAAACCTTTTAAACTCCCACTGATTTATCTAGAGAAAACTGTGGGAAATTTGAAATGGATAGTTTTATATATTTAGCCACTGCCTCCAGATACCTCTGTGATGGCACTTGAAAGACAAATACAAATTTTAGGATTTGGACCTCCTCAGAATTGGTATGTGCCAAGAGCCAACAGAAAGCCTAAGAAAAGTTTAGGGGTTTTGTTAATATAACTTACAAAACA
Organism: Bungarus multicinctus; assembly: GCA_023653725.1. Lineage (NCBI taxonomy): Eukaryota > Metazoa > Chordata > Lepidosauria > Squamata > Elapidae > Bungarus > Bungarus multicinctus. The sequence continues at coordinate 35,035,517 of CM042851.1, forward strand.
CAATTTTATAGGTAGGTGTGCTCTTATATTATCCAGCCATAACTTTAAAACAGTTAAAATATTGCTCATGGCCATATAACTTGCATTTTTTAAAATTCAAGTATTTTTTACTTTATTTTACCCCAATGAAATTTCACTGTATTTATTTTAGATGAATTTCATATTCATGCTGGCATAAACAAAGAGTTGGCTGAGTCTCTAACATAATACTATAGAACACCATTCCATTTAGTAGATATCATAGGTAGAATTCAAAAGTAGTTGTTTTTAAATGAGTTTTCTCAGCTGAGTGGAAACAATGGTTTAATTTAACAAATAAAGAATGAAAGAATAATTGTATTTTGTCATCATTTCAGGAATGTGCTTAATATTTATATTTACTCCACTATAATGTATGCATAAGCAACAAATACATGATGCTCTCACATAATAAATTAATAAAAATACTACCCTCTAGGGAAAGATTTTAGGAAATATGCTCTTCTGAATCCAATGTATCATCAATTCCTAACAGACAAGTTAATTTCATCACATTGTGCCTTGTGCAATGTAAAGAATATAACTTTTATAAGGAAGTGCCATTTTCTATTTTAGTTGGTTCTGTTCCATTTTTTTAAAGGTTGTGCTGAACAATCAGGCTAGTAAACCTAGTGGTCAGTCAGAAGTAGGATTACAGGCATTTCAGAAACTTTTGAACATTTATTTCTTGTCTCAAAAGCATAATTGCCGTTATTTTATGATTATGAGTCACATACAGTTGTTAGGAGTATGGTGGCATACAAATAATAGTAATAACTGATACTTGGCACATAATATATCAGATATAACTGTGGTTGAAAAGAAGAATGTATGGATAATTGGGGTGCCAATAGTAGGAGATAGTAGATAGAAGGCAAAAAAATTGGACAAGACCACTAGGTATCAAGATCTTCTGAAAATCTAAGTTTCAAGATGGTGGTATAAACCAAGAATGGTGATTCCAGTGATATAGGCGAAATACCAAAAGGGCTTGGACAGCACTTAGACAATCTACACATTGACAAAATTTTCATTTGTCAATTAAAAAATTCCACAGTGCTTGGATATGCACGCATTACAAAATCCTGGACTCTTAAGAAGGACTTGATATGTATATCCCAGTGGTGGGATTCAAATATTTTTGCCACCGATTCGGTGGGTGTGGCTTGGTGGGCACGCCTTGCGCACGTGCATACACTTGGTGTGCATGCATGCACCAATCGCGTACTTCGCGCAGGTGCAAAGGCGTTCTAACTCACCTCCAGCAAGCCTGCACAATCTCCCGATCGCTTCAGCAGCTGCCGCGCGACACTATTCTGTGCCGCACAAAGCAGCTGCACTTCAAATTCAGCAGATGAAAGTGAGTATGGGAGCCCGGGTGGGTAGGCAGGCCCAACAGCAGAGCGGCGGAAAGAACCGGTTCGGTCTTCACTGCTCATCTCTCCTACCAGCTCGCCAGAACCGGTCCAAACCAGTCAAATACCACCACTGAAGCCAACGCTAGCTGAAGAACCAGTAGTTCTCACTTCACATTGTTGAATATGTAATTTATTCTCCCATGTTATGATTAACTTACTATAAGAAAAATACTGTGCAAATTATGATTAGAAACATGATTGCACACTATGATTTGGCCTAATGCTGTTTGGAGAAGTGTATTCTTTTGAAACACATTTGACATTTTCCCTTAAAAGAAAAATTAAGCTCAATCCAGAGATTTGATAAATAAAGTAATTAAACCTTAGAACCAGGGACTTGCAGGAACTTTGATAAGACCTAAGTCATATTTCTATTTAATATTTTAGGCAGTTCCGTTTTTATTTAAAGATAAGATGCTTTTGAAATGATCAAAAAATAATGAGAAAGTATGGTCAGGAAAAATAGTGGAGGGTTAAAACATAATTTTTTTGCACACTCTATGTGCACTTATAGAAAGTACAAGGGGGAAGAGTGGAAAACTAAGCATAAAGGATGCTTGTCCCAAAGGTGCTTTTTTTAATGGGGAACTTGACTTTCTGGTTTTTTTTGAAGACATTTTACTTCTCATCCAAGAAGCTTCTTCAGCTCTGATTGGATGGTGGGGAATATACTCCTTGCAGACAGCTGGGCATTTGCATTCTTTTAGCAGGTTGTTAAAAGAATGGAAGTTTATCTGTGGCATCAGGGTCACCTGAGTGGTGCAAATTGGTGTGGAGCCTTCTTGGAACTGTTGAAAGGATTGTGTTGTACACTGGAGATAGATGATATCATATCCCTCCCCCTCTGTTAACAGATTAACAGAGGGGGAGGGATATCAGAGTTGGAAGGGACCTTGTAGGTCATCTAGTCCAACCCCCCACTCAAGGGGGAGACCCTACACCATTTCTGACAAATGGTGGTCCAATCTCTTCTTGAAAGTCTCAAGTGATGGCGCTCCCACAACTTCCGAGAGCAAGGTGTTCCATTGTTGAGAGAGGGATGTTCAATTTTGACATAGATGGCCTCTTTGACCCCTCTTTCAAACCAGCAATCCTCTCTGTCCAAAATATGGACTTCAAAAGAGTGGCCTTATTCTTTTAAATGCAGAGGGAGTCAGAGCTGAAGAAACTTCCTGGATGAGAAGTGAAATGTCTTCAAAGAAAAAACAGAAAAGCACCTTTGGGACAACCATGACTTGGATGACTGAGAATCTCCATAGGCATAAAGGATGCTTATTTTGTCTCTCTTTGAAATTAATTGGGAAAGCTCTCAGATGATGCTTGGCTATGGAAATTTGCTTGACTGGGCACTAGATGATTGCTCTAAGAAAATCTTCCTTCCTTCCTCTGTCTCTCCCTCCCTCCCTTTTTCTAACAAGATTTATTTTTAATATCTAGGAAAATGGACAAAGATCCTTTGAGATTTTCCCAACTTTTTGGTGAGAACACTAATTAATATATTGTAGTTTTCTTGAAAGCAATACAAAAATGATTGAGATGTCATCCTCTTGGGTTATTTTTTTATAGCACCTAACAATCTATAATCCCAGAATTTCCTAGTGAACTCTCATCAAAATACTAACCAAAAGCAATCTTATTTAGCTCATTCAAGGTGGACCAGATGCTGCTAGTTGCAAAGACCTATTTGAGAAACTTCTTTTTAATCCTACTATGTATAATTCCACATGGACATTTCAAATGGATTGGCCAAATTGAATCTTTTTTAAATAGTAAGAAAAGACCATCCTCCACAGCAGACAGCAAATGTGGGTAGGTTCCTGAGAAATTGTGGGAGTTCTTACTACCACCTATTTTGATCCCGGGAAGCATCTCCACAAATAATTTACAATACATTCTCACAGATCGCTCTTTGTTTCATGTAATTTTCAGTTCTGCTTAACCTTAAAGATGAATGTTATTTAAACATTTATAGGCAACTGAATGATCAAGAAAAGCCAACCAACTGCAAGACTAGAAAACTGCCCAAAAATTGTAATGAAAGATGTTTGAATCTGAAACATAGACCATTTTGCAGAGGTGGTTTAAAAAAAAATGGCAGTTATGTGATTGACATCCCACCCCATTTTTGTATTCATTATATGGAAAACATGTAAAAATGAAGTGGGGCTTTAGTTACACATCTGTGGCTGCCATCTTGAATTTTTTAAACCCTTTTGTGGAGTCCCCTCATAATGATCACATGAAGTGTTAATACCACTTTATAATGTCTTTGTAAGGCCACATTTAGAATACTGCATCCAGTTTTGGTCACCACGATGTAAAAGAGATGTTGAGACTCTAGAAAGAGTGCAGAGAATAGCAACAAAGATGATCAGGGGACTAGAGGCTGAAACATATAAAGAATGGTTGCTGGAATTGGGTATGTCTAGTTTGATGAAAAGAAGGATCGGGGTGACATGATAGCAGTATTCCAACATCTCAGGGGCTGCCACAAAGAAGAGGGAGTCAAGCTATTCTCCAAAGCACCTGAGGGCAGGACAAGAAGCAATGGGTGGAAACTAATCAAGGAGAGAAGCAACTTAGAACTAAGGAGAAATTTCCTGACAGAACAATTAATCAGTAGAACAACATGCCTCCAGAAGTTGTAAATGCTCCAACACTGGAAGTTTTAAAGAAGAGATTGGATAACCATTTGTCTGAAATAGTATAGGGTTTCCTGCTTAAGCAAGGGTTTGGACTAGAAGACCTCCAAGGTCCCTTCCAACTCTGTTATTCTATTCTATTCTATTCTATTCTATTCTATTCTATTCTATTCCATTCCATTCCATTCCATTCCAATGTATTCTAATAACACCAATTTCAGATTTTTTTATTCTTAAATTAAGGAATTACTTTCAGTTTTTTTTAAATGTAACTGTAAACAGACTGGCTAGGGGCCTAAACCATAGAGGAATATGCTTATCTAAAAGAAAACAGACTCCAAACAAATTACAAGTATTTTTAGCTGGTATTTAACACTATAAGCCCAATCCATCTAAAGTTAAGAACAACCATTTGATATCAGCAGGAGGAAAGAGCAAATGCTTAATTGTTCTCCATTAAAACTGTTGGGACATTATAGTTTTAATAGATGGTTTTCCCCACAACGTTTAATAGTTTGGATTTATTTATCCAATCCAGCTTTGGCCTCCTAAGAGAACTGATCATTCCTAGCTCCATTACGTAGCACAGACCAAGGCTGGACATTTTATGTATGAGATGTTCTGTCTAGCAACTGAGCAAATAGTTTGTCTGTATATGAAAGAATGATTATTCCTTAGTCTTTCTCATAAGAAAAGAAAATGTTTTCAAGACCTAAGAATCAACTGAAATTCTACATTTGTGCTTGGTGGCAAGACAGACTTTTGTTCCCTGGGTGCTCTCTAGAAATTTATGGATGTACAGGAAAGTTTTATACCATTATAGATCGATTAGCTTTGTAGACTGTTAGTACCCATTCCACTCCTAGAAGAATGAAATATTTTGAGAAATATTAAAAAGGCAGAATATTATATTTCCCTGGATGAGAAATGGAGAAACATTGTTGATAACTTTTAATGGATCTAGCCAAAATTAACTTTCAAAACTGTTTATGGTCAGAATAATTCTTTTATTGTAGAAATATTAACTTACATTATGTCTATGTTCTTCCTTAGATATATTATTCTTCCAGGAGGGAAATGAGAGTGAGAGCAAAACCAAAAGTGAGTATCTTTTATACCTGGTGGGCGGGGAATATGCAGTGATGCATCATGGAACTTGTATGCTTAACTTGAGGGACAGCAGTATCAATGTTTTCTTATAAGACTAAAGCAGTTTGACATGCTCTTGGAAAGCAATCCCCACCTTTCTTAATAACTCTCAGCAGATGCCAGCACTTAAGAGATAAAGAGACAGATAGCTCTATTCATAAGCAAATACCTTCACCCAAGATCCAACAAAGGTAGGATTAGCCCTCAGCCATAATAGGAATTGCCCAACGGCCCTTCATGGCACTACCCTCAGAAACTTCAACAAACTTAGATCAGTCAAACTCCTAGGATTTGTACATGGCCCCTGGGAATCAGACAACAGCCAATAGGATACATGTTCTCATACAGAAACAGCAAGTTCAAGTGTAAAACCCAAGAGAAGGTATAAATGCTCCCCACTCTCAAATCCATGTAGTCAGCTGCACAAACATGTGGTTCTGTTCATCGATAAACGGACTTTCTTTCCAATCAGCCGCCAGCCTCCATTTTGTCTTTCTCCCGGCTTGGAACTGAACCAGATGAGATGGATATTTCTTTCCAATGGCAAACCTGGGCATTTTACAGTCTGCAGACCACATCTCGCCACTTGACTGTCCCTGTTTGGCCTGTGATGTGGGATATGGGGGAGGGGAGGCATTGGCAGGAGTGGCATTGGGGGGCTTGGAGGTGGCCCTCCATAACAAACCCAATTTCTCAGTGGCCATTTAGGAAAGTCAATTACCCAACCTGCTTTAAGGGCTACAAGCTTCCTCAGGGAAGTTTTTTGGTCTTGTTTTTTTGTTCCTTTCTTTTGCTGCTGAAGAAGCTAACCAACTACCTCTTTGAAAATAAATCTGTACTTATTTTCTTTAGAAATAATAACTTTTGAAGAGGGGGAAAGTTCATGTGAAAATGCTTTTCAGTCAAAGAGAGAACACTAATAGCTCCGTTGAATGTACCACCTAAAAATAGCTGTAGTAATGACAAATGCTAATTGTACAAACCCAGGTTCATTTGGAAAAGTTAGAGAATCCTTTGGATCCTTTCAGCTTTGTGCATTTATAATAAAATGCCACTTTTCAACCCAGCAGTTTCTGCCAAGAGATGTTCATTTCCTCGAGGCAGGGATTAAACTTACCCACAAGGCTTACCGTGCTAAAAATCTCTTCTGAAGTGCTGAGAGGTAACTTTTAACCCATCTCTATAGAGATTACTCCGACTGTGAGAAAAGAAGAAGTGGGAGGGCGGGTTGCCATCCTACCCTACATAGAGCTCATTGAAAGCTGGTAATATTGTAATGTCTATTTGTTTTTTGTATTGATAGCCACTGGATAGCTAATTGGACTCGAAGAGCCCAAGAAAATGTAATGGAAAGTGTGCCAGCACTCCTGGTGTCAAGTATTCACTAAACATATTCTTTATCTATCTAGTTATTTATTTAACATATGGCAATGCTACAATTAGCCAAGAGACTACTTAATATAAAGTAGTTATTTGTCTGCCAAAGAGTGTTTGTTCATTTAGTTCACAGACTCCAGAGGTGATATTCAGCAAGTTCTGACCAGTTTTGGAAAACTGGTAGAGGAAATTTTGAGTAGTTCAGAGAACCAGCAAATACTACCTCCGACTGGTCCCACCGCCATCTATTCTCTGCCTCCCGAGTCCCAGCTGATCGGCTGGGTCTTCTTTTGTTGCCCTGCACAGGAGAATGGATCTGGAAAACAGGTTAGTGGGGTGGGGAGGGAATGGGGATTTAGTAGTAACCTTCCTCCAGAGCTGGGGAGGGAATGGAGATTTTACAGTGTTCTTCCCTTGCCACGCCCACCAAGCCACACCCACAGATCTTGTAGTAACATTTTTTTGAATCCCATCACTGACACACTCATGTGCTTATCTAGGGTACACTACAGGGTTAAAACTAGGCGCGTACCATAAAGATGAGTAGCACCTGTGGTGACATTCAGAGCCTTTTTTCAACCCCAATGTCAACTCGCATTGGGCTGTTGCATCTAGGCAGGTCCAGCACTAGCAGTGACCTGACCATCACTGTTGAAATGCCATTCCATTTCCCACCGAAGTGGTACCTATTTATCTACTCACAGGTAATGTGCTATCAAATTGCTAAATGTTTATGGAGATTCTCAGTCATCCAGGTCATAGTTTTCCCAAAGGTTTTTTTTCTTTGAAGACTTTTTGCTTCTTGTCCAAGAAGAAGCTTCTCAGAGCTGAAGAAGCTTCTTGGATGAGAAGCAAAAGGTCTTCAAAGGAAAACCAGAAATTCCAGTTGCCTCTTGGAAAAGCATCTTTGGGGTATCAAATTGCTAGGCGGGCAGAACCTGAGACAAGCGACAGGAATCAGTCTGCCATAGAGTGCTAGGATTTTAATCACTGGAATAAAGACCATCTCCAGTGTCTTTAAACCTCTTTCTTTTATCTACAGTATAACTCTGTTTTACAGTACTCAAATGTGATCACAACGTAGCCTAGTGTTTCTCAGTCTTGGTAAATCTTTTTCACACTGACTGGGGAATTTAGGGAATTGAAGTCCACATGTCTTAAAATTGCTGAGATTGTGAAATATTCACCTTGGCTTAAAAGAAACAATAATCATATAAGCGAGGTTTTTTTTTTTTTAAAAGCACTAACCAAATCCTCGGGAGATCCTGAATTCATAACACTGAAAAAGCATCACCACTTTATATACATTGCTCTCTTTCAAAATCCACAAGCAGAAGTAATCACAGGATATGGTGGGGAAAAAATGGCAAACATCAAAACCAGGCAGAGTTTTGCTTGCATTGTCACTGCTGCCAGCATAACTTTTTCTTAATCACATCCTCAGATATCTCCTAACCATGAATTTTTCCCAATGTGGGTTCTTTTTTCCCCCAGTTCAAATGCCTTCTGTGTGAGAGCAATAGTATGCCAGGAGCTAAAGCTGACAATTTTCATGAATATATTTATGTCTCCAGTTTTTGTTTTGTTATTTGGAAAGACAAGCTGAGAACTTTGTAGAGCTGCGTAAGAGGAAACAAACTCTTGGCCTTTTATTCAGCTGACTCTACTCTACTCAAATACAGTATCATGTACAAACTCTGGTTTCCCTTCCCAAATATTAAATTTGGAGAAAACCTCTGAACTCTGAAACTGACGCTTGAGCTGTTACTAAGGTCGAAATCTGCCTCAGATTTAACTGTACTATTTTCTTAGTTGAAAAGATATGAACTTGTGGGAAAAGACTTGCTCTAAAATCTAAATCATAAGCGAGATTGTACAGTCACCACAGGGAAACAAAGAAAATTCACCCTACAGCACATCATTTTTTTAAACAACTTAATTGGATGATCCTATATCTGGTATTTCATTCAAAACACCAGATGAGGAATTTACCCGTGTTTCCCTGAAAATAAGACCGGACTTCAAAATAAGCACTAGAGCTTATTTTTGAGGGTTTTTCTTATTTTTTTTCCCCATGTACGGGAGGCCCGCTTCTTCTAGTTGCTCGCGGCAGGAGGCCGCGTGGCACAATAGTGCCACTGCTGTGAGGCAAGGGTGATGGAGTTGCCCCACAAACCATGCACTGGCTTTCCTCAGGGCCCCCACAGCCAGGTCATCAACACCAGGTTTTCCTCACAGCCGCAGCACCAACACACCAATCAGCCTCCTGCTCCATTGTGGCCACAAGCAAGTAGAATTAGGCCCGTGGTCACATGGGTACTGATGCTGCCACTGTGAGGCAGCTGTTGGGGCCTGGATGGCCTGGATGAGGGAGCCCTGCGGTAAGCCGGTGCAGGGTGCATGGGAAGGCTCCACAATGACCCTGCCTCACCTTGTGGCTGTGGCACTGTGAGTAACCAGATGGAATGGGCAGGCAGCCGGATGCACAGGCTCTTAAATAGGGATTATTATTATTTTTTGGGGGGTATAGGGCTTATATTAGGCACAAATGTAAAAATGCTAGGGTTTATTTTCAGGATATGTATTATTTTCAGGGAAATGGGGTATTTATATATTTATTTGCACCAGCACAGTTATTCGGCAAGCCTTTCTATTCCAACTGCACATTTTCTCCATTGTACATTTATACATCACAGTAGTTAATATTCAAGAGCTCCATGGAGATGCTGAACATTAGGAGGAGAAAATGATGACCTTTCCCAGATGTAAAGGATTATATTAAAGGAAGAGAAAAAAAAATGGTTTTGTTTTCAAAGACAATTTGCCTTGTGCCTGATCATGTCATGACAGCAAAGAGATATTTTGGGTGTGTGTGGAAATAAATGAGTCATGGGCAGCAGCGAAGAGGGTTTGTGGGCTAAAGAGAATGTGAAGTACATCTGCGTTGTGAATGGTGGTAATAGGAAATTACTTTAACATTTCCATATGAAATTGACCCCATCAGCTGTTCCAAAAAGGAAGTTGGTAGCTAGATATAGAATGGCTAAAAGCTGATGAGCTTTTAAAAACTCGCTGATGCCTGCAACTCTGGTTGTATCTCTACCCATCAAGTCCTTTCTGACAAGTGGCACGGAGAAAGAGTTCAACATGGGGGAGAGTGGTGTGTCTGTTCTGGAATTCGTGAAGTAGTGTACAGAGAGGGGCTGATTCACTTTTCATTTTTCCAAATGAAAGCTGTAAGTTCAAACAAGGAAATGAAAGGGAACGTTTTATATACAGTATACAGCAAAGGGGAAGGATTTATCTATCTTTAAGGGGCATGAAGGAATGTTAAAAGGGTTAAAATTGTATCCACAATCAATCAAACTCTGCCTTTGTTAGCTGTAAAATAATATAAAAAATATTATTTTTATATAATGTAAAGATATTATTATTTTATATTATTTTAATATTAAAATGGTGGCTCCAGTCAGATCAAGAAAGTCAAGACAACAGTAGTTGTGGGCCATGATCAGAACAGTCACCAGCAAATAATCTACAACTTGGTGAAATTATTGAGTTGGCTGAAAGAGTTACTCTCTGATGTATCAGGTTAGGGGTGGAAAGTAGGCAGATGGTATGGTTAGGAACTCACTTCACTGACCAGAGGCTTTGTACAACACTATGCCAGCTTTGAATGCATCCTAGCTTTCTTAAACAACAGTGTTAGCATATCACCCATCCCATTGACAAAATCTGTCTTCCTTAGTTAGAAATGATCTCTAAAGTAGCAATGGATTATCCTAAACCAGGGGTGTCAAATGTAAGGCCCACAGGCCAGATCCGGCCTAAGGGATGCTTAGATCTGGCCCACGGGGCTGCCCTGGAAACAGTGAAGGAGCAGCCCATGGTGCCTCTGCCAGCAAAAACAGAGTTCAGAAAGGCCATGCTCTGTTTTCACTGGCAGAGGGTTGCAGGAGGCCGTCCCAGCCAAAAATGGAGCTCAGGTGTCCATTTTTGCTGGCAGAGCATTTGGGTCTCCACATACGCCCCCTGACAGGAGTGGTGTCAAGCTGGCCATGGTCACCCTGGCCACAACCCTCCCACCCCCCCCAAGTTCAAACACAACCCTGATGAGGCCCTCAATAAAACGTTTGTTCTTTAGAACTTGAGTATTGATGGCACTCAGTCCAGAGGGATTTAGGATTTCACGTATAACACATCAACAGGGATGAGTCCCAGGTTGTATCTGTTCCCTCATAAAAAGTAAATGGGGAAACCAGCAGAAGAGGACACAAGCCACTGCCTCCTGCCAAGAGGGAGCTGATTGACTCTGGGGGCTGGCTGAAAATGTTCTTTGCCAAAATTCAAGCAGAATTTTCAGCCAAGGAGGATTTTCAGCCCTAGAGGGGAGAGGCCTCTGGCTGAAAATCTAAGGGTTTCATGTATCCTCCCTGATCAACCCACACATCCCTTCATTTTCTCTCCAACTGATCAGGTCCTGGGACTTGCAATTTCCTGCCAGCTTCCCCCATTCAAGTCAAATTGGGGAAGCTGGCAGGAAGTCAAAATTTCTGCTACCGGTTCTCCAGAACTGGTCAGAACCTGCTGAATATCACCTCTGAACTGGAGCATTGCCGTTGTGGGTCAAGGAGAATTTATTTTGCCAAAAACATATCACTCTCTGCTAAGTTCAAGATTGATGGCACTTATAAACACCTGCAGGAATGGAGGACCAGTTAGAATGGTTCAGTACAGTGAAATTGTGAAACAGAGAGATATCTTGGGAAGATTAATATTATCACTGAATTTAACTTTCGCTCACCAGCAACCAAGGAAGTAGAATGACAGAGAAGTTGAAGAACAAGTGGTGGGATAACTTGTTTAAAAAATAGTTTTCCCAAATCTTTCAGTACCTTTCAATGTCATTGACTGAGTAGCATGACAACTTTCTAGGACACTTTCTGGGCTTGACCTTGGGGACATTATTTTGCCATAGTTCAGTGGTGGGATTCAATTTTTTTAACTACTGGTTCTGTGGGCGTGGCTTGGTGGGCATGGCAGGGGAAGGATACTGTAAAATCTCCAGTCAGAGGTGGTATTTGTCAGTTCTCCGAACTACTCAAAATGTCCAATCTGCTGAATACCACCTCTGCAATAGTTCCAATCTCTCCTGTTTGGAGGATTCAAGAAAGTAATTGTTGGCGGACTACTATTTATCACCTATGGTATCCTACAGGGTTTTACTTCTCTGCTCTACTATTTAATACCAACATGAACTTGCTTGATGATGATACTGAACTTTCTGGTTCCTTACCATCCAAGTCCAAAGAAGTGATCAGCACCTTTGACTTAGTAACAGGCTTGATGAGGAAAAACAAACTGGAATTAAATCCTGACAAGGCAGAGGTACTACAAGGGTAAGGAGAAAGTTGGATTCAGGCATTGAGGTGAAAAGTTTCAAATGATGTTTCCCACCCCAAAAGGGCAGGTTTGCAATTTAGGTATGGTTTTCTGCTCTTAGTGGTCATTGGATTTTCAGTGAATAAGTTCCTGAAAAAGCCAGAAATAATAGTTATCTCATCCTGTCTTAACTACGAAGATTCTCTCACTTTACATGGGGCTGCCCATGAAAAGACTCTGGAAATTCAACTGTTCAAAAGTATGGTGTAGAAAGGTGCAAGGATCATACAGTGCCTGCTATGAAAATTCTATAATAATTGACAGCTGCTTCTTGGACACAATTTAAGGTGTGGTGCTGCCTTTTAAGACCCTAAATAGCTTCCAGCCTGAATATGGGAGGAACTAGCTCCTCCTCCCACCAAGTTATTTAAATCAGTAGGAGAGTCCTTGTATAAGGGAAGTATGGAATATAAGTTAAATGCACCAAAAAAGCCAATGCACCATAAAAACCAAATACACAAGTATAAAATAGGCTCAACCACAGTAACTGTGAGATGGATCAAGGTGTCCTAGTGGACAATCATTTAAGTATGAGCCAGCAGTGTGCTGCAGTTACCAAAAAAAGCCAAAGTAGTCCTAGGCTGCATCAAAAGCGGGATAGTATCAAGTTCAAGTGAAGTGTTAGTACCGCTTTATACGGCAGTGGTAAAGCCACACTCGGAATATTGCATTCAAGTGTGGTCACCATAATACAAAAATGATGTTGAGACTCTAGAAAGAGGGCAGAGAAGAGCAATAAGGATCTGGAGGATAAAACAGATGACCCCCAAATGAACTATTCTCCAAAGCATCTGAGGGCAGGAGAAGAAGTTATCAAAGAGAGTTCCAATCTAGAACTAAGGAGGAATTTCCTGACAGTGAGGACAATTAACCAGTGGAACAGGTTGTCTCCAGAAGTTGTGGGTGCTCCAATACTGGAGATTTTTAGGAAAAGACTGGACAACTATTTGGAATGGTTGAATCTCCTGTTTGAGTAGGGATTGAACCAGTGGTGGGATTCAAATTTTTTTACTGCTGATTCTGTGGGTATGGCTTGGTGGGTAGGGCATGGCGTAGCTTGATGGGCATGATATGGATTGGTGGGCATGGCTTGTGGGCATGGCAGGGGAAAGATACTGTAAAAGCTCCATTCCCTCCCCACTCCTGGGGGAAGATTACTGCAAAATCCCATTCCCTTCGCACCCTACTAACCTGCTTTTCAGCTCCATACTCCTGTTCAGGGCAACAAAAGAAGACCCAGTCAATCAACTGGGACTCGGGAGGCAGAGAATAGATGGGGGTGGGGCCAGTCAGAGGTGGTATTTGCTGGTTCTCCAAACTACTCAAAATTTCCACTACTGGTTTTCCAGAACTGGTCAGAATCTGCTGAATACCATCTTCAAGGGACCTCCAAGGATCCTTCCAACTCTGTTACACTATTACTATTACACGTAAATAAAATTGCTTTGCCTTATTTCCTGCAGTGACATGAGCATGGATTCAGGGCCAAAGTATTTAAGATCACCTTGCCTGCCTTGAATATATATGATTGGGATATGATGCAGAGATTTATGTACTCTTATGGTATCCCTAAACTTAATGGTTCATTGATTTAATTATGTGTTAAAATGTAATATGTATGAAAAAGAAAGAGCCCTGAGAATTATAATTAACCATATGGACTTTTAACCTTCCCAGCCATCCCAAAATGCAATTCTTTCTTCAAAAAACTGGCTTCAGGATTTAGGTAGGAGGAAAGGAGATAGATAATGGTAACAAATGCCACTGAGATATGCTCTGCAAATTCAGAATGAATAAAGTGATTGCAGCGCACAGATTGTTGAACTTTAATTTTAAAATGAGCGTAGACATCTGTGAAATTTGAACCCCACAGCTAACAATTTATGTGACACCGTGTTAAAAAAGGGAAAAAAGCTTTGACATGCAAATTCCAGATCTTACATTGCAGCAGAACAACTAACCTTGGGAACAACCTTCACACACACATATACACACACACTCATGCCTACTCCATACAGCCAGCCACATGTAGCCTTGCACTCTTCTGTCTGATGCCTCCCATACGGATTATTCTTCATCTCCCCTTTCTAATTAAATAGGCAGGACTTCTTCGTTCATTTTCCTCCACCACTGATAAAAAACCTAGGCAATGGCTTGTTATTAACCTTCCACATTTTTTTTATCATTCATATTTTCTCCTTTGAGATAAGCGGCTCCATTGTGTGAACTGAGCTTTGCAAACAGGATGTTATTATGCATGCACACACTGCTCATACGTACACCCGCACACACATGTACACTCTCTCTCTCTCACACACACACAGACACATCGATGGTATTGCAAATGTCAGCCTATTACTGATTCATTAAAGTCAGGTCGTGATATTTCTGAATTTGATGTTATTAACCTTCTGTAGAGTTAACCGTCATAGATTAGACATTTATTCATTTCCAGATTTCTGTTTATTCTTCAGTATAGGCTTATATACTCATAAAAGCGAGGTTACATTAGATAAACTTTGCACTTAGCATTAACAAGGGTAAAGCAGTCATATCAAAACTATCTCTAAGGAGGAAAAAGAATTTTAAACAACTACCCTGCTGTTAAAAGTTGGTGATTACTACTTATTTATTTTATTTATTTATTTATAATAAATAAATAAATTACTACTGAAAAAATAATGGGAGTCATAATTGATGGCAAGTGTCTATTACCCAAAAAAGCATATGTTATATAATTATCCATTTTTAAAAACTCTCTAAATATTATACCATAACATAAATAATATCACAAGGGTTGCATTAAATATATGTTCCTAAAGTTACTGTGACAGCATATGTCGCAGACTTTAAAGTGGAAAACTGTACCTTAAAGATATGGTGGCTCATGTGGTAAGGTTGGCAGCTCGGCGGTTTGATTCTCGTGAACAAATAAACTGCATAGGGAACAAGAAAGGAACCTCTCCCAAAAGCTGACCAGCATTCAGGTGTCCCAAAAAAATTCCTTTCACAGAGGAAGCCAGCCATCTTGGTGATCTCTGGCTAACACGTGCTATACCTAAATAAATAAATAAACCAAATGATTAAATAACATATTTGTAATTTATTTATTTATTATTTATTTATTATTACACTTTTATACCGTCCCCTCTCCCAAAAAAGGGACTTGGGGCGATGTACAGCCAAGATAAAAATGACATAGTGGCTGGAATGATATTATAAAAGCAGAGTAAAAAGGGTAAAAAAGTTAAAAATTTCCAAAATTTAAAACCCTAGTAATTAATACTAGGCCAGACCGGCCTGTTGGAAAAGGTGGGTCTTTAATGCGCACCGGAAGGTCTGCAGGTCAGTGATGGACCGCATCTCCGGGGGTAATTCATTCCAGAGGGAGGGAACCCCCACAGAGAAGGCCTACACCCTCGGGGCCACCAGCCGGCATCGTCCGGCTGACGGCACCCCAAGGAGGCCCACCCTGTGGGAAAGCACTGGCCAGCGGGAGGCCAATGGTGGAAGTAGGCGGTCCCGTAAGTACCCGGGTCCCAAGCCATGGAGCGCTTTAAAGATGACCACCAACACCTTGAATCGCACTTGGAAGGCCACTGGAAGCCAATGCAGCTCAATAGCAACAATTTTCATCATTTTCAAAACTGGCAAAAAGGGATTGGAAATGTGATTTTCATCGGAAAGGCAAAAGAAATAAAAAAATAATTTGCCAGAGAGGATGGGAAGCAGGCAGAAAAGTTTAAAGCTCCATTGGAGAATTAAGTTGGAAACTCTTAAAAGTCTACATAGCACTTGGCCCTATCAGTCTCCGTGAGAAATGCTCTCAAGTAAAAAATGCAGATTAATTGGGAAAACGGCGTATTTTTCAACATCAATTTTTCTTCACTTTGTGAGTTCATTTCATGAAGTCTTGACCGAATCAAGATAATTTTTTGATTTCAAGGCTGGTTTGACATAGATTAATCTAAGAGAGGGGGTGGGGGGGAAGGAAGGGACATTTATTTAGTTGTTTGTCTGTTTGTTTTATAGGCCACCCATCTCGCTATCCAAAGTGACTCAGAGCAATATATCTATGGATAAGGGCTGCTTATCCAGCCAGTGAACGGAACAAAGAAATCCAGTTTCTCAGCTTATCTCAATGCAGTACAGACCTGTTGTCTTGGTCAGGATTTCCTGTTTGTTTTCACTTGCTTCAATATTATAAAGAAGAGCTTGGAAGTAAGCCAGAGGCTGTCACCTTGAAGGTGTGTGCATGAATGTGATAAGCACAATTAGGGCAGAATAAGTTTATTCAGAACAACTCATCATGAGTTCCTGTTTCCACATTTTGTTATTAATGTAAATAGGTTTCTTTTCCCAAAGCAAGATGTATGCCTGAGAGATAGTGGGAAATTACAAGATGTTGTGGCCCGCCAGTGGCTAGCAAATTTGGACAGTGAGAAACCTCCCCAACCTTGGTTTAATTTAGTTTTATTTTTTCACATATTTATTGTTTTAACTGTATGGCTGTGCACTGCTCCAAGTCCTTCGGGAGAGGAGCGGTATATAAATAAATATTTTATTATTATTATTATTATTATTATTATTATTATTATTATTATTATCATCATCATCATCATCATCATCATCATCATCATTATTATTATTATTATTATTATTATTATTATTATTATTATTATTATTATTATTAAACATGGGCCAGTCCTGGAGTCTGGGGAAGGCTCTGATGAGTGTTCTGCATCGGAGGCAGAGATGGGACCAGGGCCATCCAATAGTTATCAGCTGCCTTCAGAGTTGGAGATCAGTGAGGTAGAAGGACAGCTGGAGCCTGTTCCCAGTGTGCGCATGTGCAGAACTGCCAGAAGAAGGGAACAGCTAAGGAACAAGAGTCAACTTGGGAGTAAAGCCACAGGTGGATGGTGAATGGCCCCTCCCATAGGGAATAAAAGAGGAGTGAAAGGGGAGTGGGGTATTGCAGGAGACAATTAGTTCATTTAAAGATCTGTTCCTGCATTCTTGACAAGTATTGTCTGCTACAGTGTGGCCTCTGAAAGATATTGGCCTGGCACCTCTCCAAGTCTGATCAAGGTCTGTAATTGTGAACTATCTTAAAAGACTGTTGGCCGGGACTTTTCTGGAGAGGAATTCACTGTAAATTAAATAAAAGGGGTTTATCGGGATGAGGAGTCGGCTTCGTGCTGTTGGGGAAGCCCAGGTCAGAACACAAGGTGCAGATCATAGAACACCCAGCCCTGATATTACAAGAGGTAAGACTATCACCTGCTCTTGCGATTGTCAGTGCCACCAGGGAAGTCCAATAGAAAATGGATGGAGAAGCTATGGATTTTCAGATATTACTAAATTATAGCTTCTGGCATCTTTGTTAGGTAATTTTACTAGAAAGTGAATTTCAACAAGGGTTTCTCAGTCAAAAATCTAATTATTCCAACATGGCTGATGCCATCAACTTCTTCTCAGTTAAATCTCAAGCCAGCTATGAAAGAATAGAATGGAATGGAAATAACTAAAGCCATTGTGTATACACTATAGGAAAAGAAACATATTAGCTTATGGTAGCACCAAATAAGAAGTCTGGTACTACCTTTTCCAATTAACAAATTCTAGTGAAAGCTATAAACTTGTGCTTTTTACTAAAATTAGTTGATTGGTAAAAGTGCTACCAGGACTCCTTCCAATTGATGTGGGTGACAGATATGATGTGAGGTACATAACTTGCATGTGAACACCACTATTTTTAAGATCTTGGGTCTAGCTTCTAGAACTCTTCCCAAATTGCCAGTTTTGAAAATTGCCATTTTTAATGTGACAGATGAACAAAAGAAAGTATTATATGCACAGAGAGCAACTGACTGAAATCAAAGCAGTCACAGTTGTATTCTGGAATGCAATCCTTGCCCTCTCCCAAACTTTTCCAATCCAGGGCTATGTCATAAATTAATACAATCCTATAATGTATTCAAAAGCACAATCCTTTGCCTAATTATTCTGAAATGAGCCCCATTTCATTCGGTGAGGCTCACTTGAAACCAATGTGGTTAACACACTTTAAGCACTTTCGTATGTTATATGAATGTTAAGTATTTATCAATTACAATAGCTAGAACAAGAGTCACCCAAGTTGATGAATTCCATTTATCAATGTACATATTTTGCAATCTCCTCTCTGCCCAGTGAATATATTATGAAATATATATTATGTTCCATGTTTTTAATTTGTACATTAATTAATGTGTACATAGGTCATGGCTGTCCCAAATGTGCTTTTATTTTAAAGGTAAATTGGGCTTTCTGATTTTTTAAAAAGACATTTCACTTCTCATCCAAGAAGCTTGTTCAGTTCTATCTAACTGCTGGGGAATGGAAGCAGGAGTGGGCTTCAAATTTTTTAGCATTAGGGCTCTCTGCCCTAATGACTGGCTGGGTGGTCATGTGACTGGTTGGGTTTGGCCAACTCAACATCACTTCTTTGCCCTAATTCCCTAAAAAAAGATATATACCAAAAAGTTGTTTATTATTTCGTGCATTTAATACTTAAGTAACAAAACTGGGTGAAACCAGTCTTAATAGCAGTGACTGTGAAAGGGATCTTGGAGTCTTAGCTAAGATTCTGGTGAGTTACATGATTCTTATTATTGGGGAATTAATCCCCTCGGAGGCTAGTGACTATGTTATCTGATTTTCTCAATGGCTCTCCCGCCCTAGTGTTGAGTGGATGGTTTATCTAGCTTGCAACACTTTTACGAGGTGTGAAATGCTCTTGGATGAAAGCCCAGAAGTTCAATTAAACCTATTAAGAGCTTTCCCTTGCTGCTTGTCTTTCTGAGATTATTGGGGGCTCTCTGAGCCCCACAGAGTCTTAGTTAAAGGCTGTCCCGGGCCCCTGCAAGCCCCCAGCCATCTACCCCGAATGGAAGGGATTTATCCTCAGGCTGATTACAGAGAGAATAAATTCCTTCCATTCCCCACCAGTTAGTTAGTACTGAAGAAGCTTTTTGGGTGAAAAATGAAAAACCTTAAAACAAAACATCAGAAAGACCAGTTTCCTTTAAAATAAAAGCACCGTTGGGACAATTTCTTGAGAAGGCTTTTTCCTTTACACAGTATTCCAATTCTGGAAGCAGGGGAAAAAAAACTTCCACGGCCACAAATGATGAATCCAGATACAGGAGACAGGAGGCTGCTTAAAAGATTTCTTTCTTTTTTTTTTAAGCATTACATTTCTCACATCCTCTTTTCATTATCACCTAAATGCCAAACAATGATAGGTCCAAGCAAAAGTTCACCTGAAGTCAGATGTATTTTTTAAAAAAAATCCACTAACCTTTTGTTCTGGCTATCCGTTCCCTGCAATTTGAAGGTCATATTTTCCAACTAAGCCCCGTGCTATTCTTTTCATGTTTATATTTGTACTACGCACTGATTCTGTAAAAACCAACCTGGAAATCTCTAGAGAGCACAGGTCTTGTGAGTTATGCAGCCTTTGCAGCTTGTGCTAACTGTGAAGTCAGAAACAAAAATGGCTTGTCTCCTGGGGGAGAGTGCTGTGGAAGTGGATTGTAGCATTGGTGATCTGCCAAAAAGCAAAACTGTCATGACTCTGTGCCCTATGTGCCACTCCTGAAAACAAAGAGAATGACTGCAAGAAGGAAGATTTGGAGAGGGGAAGAAGTGGTGTGGGGGAAAAAATGCATTAAAATACATCAAGCACCCAAAAATGAAAGAATGACTTGCAATTTGGTGTAATAGAAGAGAATAATTCACCTACCAGGAATATGATGTATTACAACTAAATTGCAAATAATACCCTAAAAGACAAGTAAATGTCCAGCAGAAAACTTGTCAAAGGTGAAACACAAACTGTGATAATTACATTGTGAGCATCTTCTCCATATTACATTGTTCAGCTGAAATCTTTTGGATATTCTTAGTATGACATAGAGGCTTGTGTGTGTGTGCACGCACACACACACACACACACCAGTAGCTTCTAGTTTGTGATTATACTCAAATTAGGATATGGGGTTCATTGTTTTATTATTGGATATAAAGAATCAACTTCAGCTAAGCCCACTATGGCCATAGGCAATTTTAAGATTTGTGAATTCTGAGGGTTAAAGTCCACAGATCTTAAAGTTTCCAAGTTAGGAGACCCTGGTCTACATAAACATATGTTACCAAAACCTGCAGTAATGCTTGATAGAAAAAAAAGTATTGGCAGAGACTTCAAAATCAAATTATTTAGATTATTATGGTTCTTTGCTGGGAGCAGATAGTATTTTCATTGGGACAAGGGAATGGAAGAAATTTGGCAAATGTAACCAAGCCATAAACTGTAAACTGCCAATGTATTGCATGCTTTTTTCCTTGATTTTCCTAAGTGTTTTTTTTTTTAAATAAAATTCTGGGGAATTCAGGGTTCACTCACTATATAAAACTGCAATTCCATAGCAGTGTCTCTCTTCAACACATTCTTTGCCCTGAAGCTTGAAGCTAATTCTAGCATCCTGCAATTTTTATAATATATAATGATTATGCCATGGATCCTCTTGAAGTAGAGAGTTCTGACTTTTTGGTTTCAAAAAGAGAGCAATTTTTGTTTGTCAATTTACAGATAAGGAGAAATGTGCTATGGCTGAACATATGCTTTAAATAATCAAAAAAATATTTTCTTACAAGTCATAATGTTTTCTTGATATATCTGAAATATTTTAAAGCACATTTGCATTGGAAAGTATTGTTAAGTGTTTCATCTCTGAAGACACTCCTGTTAAGCAGAATTATTTCTGCCTGTGTTTGTAAATTGACATATTTTCAGAATAGGGTTTTTCAAACAGCCAAAGGTTTGGCTGAATGTTGCTTTAGTGAATATTGCAATCAATTTTGGTCGCCATAATATAAAAAAGATGTTGAGACTCTGGAAAGAGTGCAGAGAAGAGCAACAAAGATAATAAGGGGACTGGAGGCTAAAATATATGAAGAACAGTTGCAGGAACTGGGCATGGCTAGTTTAATGAAAAGAAGGACTAGAGGAGACATGATAGCAGTCTCCAATATTTGAGAGGCTGTCATTAAGAAGACGGGGTCAACCTAATTTTCAAAGAACCTGAAGGCAGAACAAAAAGCAATGGATAATTATCTGAGCATCCTTTCTACTTCTATATCAATGTATTTCTGATTTCAAGTCCAGGAAGTAAATGTTGCCATCCTTTTTCTTTTATAGATAGATTATCTGGAGCCATCAAGTGTAGCAAAGCATCTTAAGAAACTATAAAATGTTTGTTATGATGTTTAGCCCGAATAGCAACACTTCAATTTTTTTAAAAAAATACGAAGCAGAAATAGAAGCACTGACATTTTCAGGGAATAGAAAAAAATATTTTTCATTGCAGATTGCTTATTGTAGGATTCTTGGTGGTTTTAAAAGTGGTGCAGGCAGGTGCTATTAAAACTGTGAGACTGTGCTGAATGTTTTTATGTGTACATGTATGTGTGAGTGTGTATAAATACCTGTACAGTATTTTGACTGTGATTTGAAGTGCAATCACAAAACCCTGCTTAAGAAGGGGAATAGAAATTAAAAGTGAGATTCTCAGTGTTTCTTTTCCCCACTTACAAAACTTTCCCCCAAGAATTTTTATTATTATTATTATACACAAAAATGACAGTGTACACAGCAAACGAGATAACTATGCCGGGTTTCGTATCACAAATCACTATATTATTATTATAGTTGTTGTTGTTATTATTATTGCTTATTTATTGTTTTACTCAGACTACGCCATATTTTACCTTGCCGCTGTCCCAGTGCAAAACCAAGGAAAATATTAAATTTCTACTCTCCACTCATACATTAAATTACTATTAAATATTATCTATGTCTTTAAATAATATGTATTGAACAAAATTTTCCCCTTTATACATTTTAAAGCTCTTTTGGTGGTATTAGGAGGTAACAAGTTGTTGACATTTAAATTTTTAGCTGTTAGAAGTCTTTACCTCTCAGGGGAAAGCCCATAATACATTATTTTTTAAATGTTGGTATGAGCCTGAGGGCAACATACCCAGCCAAGGATGAAATAATTTCATGTCTATACTGTTTTCATTCTTCTGCACATTCAGGACCAAACTCTGGAATCAGTTGCACTGATTTCACTGTGAATTATTCATCAGCAATTCCCAGTGAAATTGGTGTATTGGCAATCCCCGTGGTTGGGTCCATAGAATTTATAGCTTATGACGTTACAAGCATTAGCGGGAATAGCATTAAGATCATGTGAAGTGTTAGTACCACTTTGTCAGGCCGTGATCACACTTGGAACACTGCATCCAATTTTGGTCACCACAATATAAAAAAGATGTTGAGAGTTCTATTAGATTCTGCAGTACTTATATTTAGGTTTGCAGCTTGTGACAGTCCAATTTTCTAGGACAACTTTAGGACTGAGGAACATGACTTCTAGGGGTCATAGAGCCAGGTTTGGGAGCCAGGTTTGGGAGCCAAGTATTCCCAAGGACCTTTGCAGAGAAATAATGGAATCAAAAGCAGAAAAAAGAAAGCAGAAAAGATTTTCTTAGCTTCACCCGTAACTCTAGACCAACTTCAACTCCCAGAATTCCTCCTCCAGTCATGTTAGCTCAGGAATTCTGGGAGTTGAAGTTCACAAGTGTTAAACTTGTCAAATTTGAAGACCCTTGCTCTAGACAGCTAGAACCTCTGCTGTTTTGGAGATAACTTTCTGAATATTTTTTTTATTGTTTACATATAAACATACTGAATACAGTATAATTGGCCATGGCATACCAATTGCCATAAAACAGATGTAAAAACAAAATAACATATATGCAAATTTATGTATACAAATTTTTGTTCAAAAGTTTCTGACCATCATATAATATGTCAACTTGTCTATCATTCTAATACTTACATTCCTCTATCAATAATACAAATAGTGTCTCTTTCCAAGTCCCCCGCATCTGATTCTTTTGTCTTCCAACTTCTACCTCATGTTTCTAACCATTGATAAAACCTATTCCATGTTAAATAGTATTCTGTATTTCCTTTATCTTTTATTTTTAGTGTTAATCTGTCCATTTTTGCACAGTCTAGTATTTTCCTTATCTTCTCATACTCTAACGGGGTGTTTTCATTCTTTCACTTCTATGCATATACAATTCTTGCTGTAGTCAAAACATGTAATATTAAATATATTGTCCCTTTGTCATAACCCTCTGATGTGATACCTAGTAAAAATAATTCTGGTTTAAAATCTATATCTTGTTTGGTCATTTTTTTCTAGCCACGTATGTATCTGAGTCCAAAATTTCCTTGCCTTTATACAGGTCCACCACATGTGGTAATATGTAATATTTCATGGCATTTAAGTGGACACTGCTGTCAAATTTTAGGAAACTAATCAGATAATCTGTGCCCAATTGGGTCATTGTTTTAAAGATATTTCCTTATCTAACCAGAGAAATAGAGTAGATCAAACACCAGAGACTTCCAACTTCCTGCCAGTTTCCCTGTTACATTTCCTTGTGAGATGCTGACTAGGAGCATTGGAAATTTTCCTGTCTTTAAACACCTTCCTTCCTTCCTTCCTTCCTTCCTTCCTTCCTTCCTTCCTTCCTTCCTTCCTTCCTTCCTTCCTTCCTTCCTTCCTTCCTTCCTTCCCATTTCCCTCCTTCCCCTTCCCTTCCCTGGCTAGAGGATTCTGAAAGTTGAAGTTCACATATCTTCAAGTTGCCAAGGCTGCAATCCTCAAGGCCTTACATTCTATTAAAAAATACACAAATTCTACATGATCTTTGCAATCCTTTCCCAGCATGCAAAGAAAGTTCAGGAAAGCAGACAACTTAAAAGATAATTTCCTCAGTTCAATGATTTCAGGGGAAAAAACACATATTTTGATTTGTTGGTAAAAATGTTGTGGTCTTTCAGTTTTTCTGAGGGTTCTGACATTTTTCAAACAAGATTTGCTTACATACATTACAATAATGGAGGTGAGGGTGGGGTGCTATTGTGATAGCTTGGATATTATTTATAACCTTGCCTTTCAGAATGTGACAATTCATTTTCAGAATGAATTCTGGTTCACAAGAATTACATTTTACAAACGAGTTATAAAAAAGTGTAGAAGCAAAAGAAGAATTGTTGATATAACAACCTTGCCACTTCACTTTATAAAGTATGTTTAATAACTTAGTGCAGCAGAATTATAAAGAATTCCAAGATTCAAACTGTACAGTGTTTTATATTTGAAATCTATTTGCAAGATTACAATAACTGATTATCTAAATAAAACACTATAAGGGACTGTGTTAGAAGTGGTCCAACTGTGGCGCTCACTGGTGGGCATGAAATTTTGGTGGCCACAGAGAATGCCCCCCAACCCCCCCAAAGCCTGCCCTGCTATCCCCTCTTCGCCGAGACAAACCTGTAAAACGCACAGTCTCGCTCAGAGATTGCTTGCAGCAAGAGGACTGCGGCCAGGTGGTGAACAACATAGATCGAAGTCGGACGCCACACTCCTTTCATTGCCTGCACTCCCCCCTCCAGTTTGCCTCCTGGCCGGGCTCTTCCTATCGCAGCTGTATGGCCAGGCAGGAAAGTACTGGCGGTGTGGTGGGGGGGTGATGGCAAGTCTGCGCTCACCATCCAGGTCAGAGGTCTGGAATGGGGCGGCAGGGGCGGCATCAGTTTCCTCGTCCCTCTCAGTGTTCTGCTTTGCTGCTGCACTCCCCACCATGGCCCAAGCCATCACTGCCTGAGGAAAGCACAGGAAAAGCGAGCGGAAACAGCTCTCTCTGGGGCAAAAGAGCTGAGGTCGAGGAAGGCACAGGCAAGAGAAGACGGAAGCTGCTGCCTTTGAGAAGTGCCGCTTTCTGTTGCCTGTGCCTTCCGATCTCTGCTCTTTCACCCCAGCGAGAGCTGTTTCTGCTTGCTTTCTTTTCCTGGGGGGGGGGGGGGGGGGCAGCAGAAACATCAGGGCTGCTCTCCCCTCTCAGCAAGCCAGGCCTGAAGGAACGTGAAGAATTGCTAGCGAGTGCCGGAGAAAGGCAGGTTGGAAAAGCCAACACACATTTCCAGCACGCTCTCCTCTGTCCCGAAGTAAGATTGAGGGGCGGGAAGGGAAGGAGAAACTCGGCTGGCTTTCCTTTGGCATGGGGTGGGAGGGAGAGACCAAATGCCAGACCAAAGGAGTGCTGAGGAAGACGGGCTCCTAATAACCAGCCTGTTTGTGCAGCCAAGAGCTCCAGCTTTTTTGGATTCAACACCCACCCACCCTTCAGCCTCCACACAGGGAGGGATCCTTCTCTGCTTGGAAGCGACAGGAGAAACCTGGAGCTTAGCCTCGGGGAGTCCTCTTCTTATGTGGAGGCTGAAGTGGGGGTGTTGCCTGGTTATTAGGAGCCCTTCAGCGATTCTGGCCCAGCCCTCCTTCCCTGCCCCAACTAACTCCAGGCAGCCACACCTGGCAAGGGAGGGAGAGGTTTCCTCTGACTTGGGGGAGGAACTTGCTTTTCTTCTGTTTGAGGGGGAGCCTGTTCCTCCCCATCCAGATCTTCCCAGCCTCCGGGCACCATGTGGCTTCTTAAATCCTCCCTCTTTCCCCCCACAAAGGATGAGAGAGGCCCCTCCTTTCCCTTTGCTCTGCCCCACAGTTATGATTAAGCATTTATGATTTTGTTATAATTAAATAAGCATTTGTGTGTGTGTGTGTGTGTGTGTTTTCGTAGATTTTCATGGGTACAGTTTTGAAGGTCTTGGCGTCTTCGGGTCCACAAAACCTCAGGATGTTACAACACAGCCAACGACCCAGGAGATTACAGCACAAGACCCAGGATGTCACAACAATAGAGCTCAGAAGGTCATCACACAGCCCATTACCCAGGTCGTTACAACACAGGAGGCTGATAGAAACACAGCCAGCACCTCAGCCATACAAGTTCTTATGAAAAAGCCAACCAATCTGCAAACATCCACTCCATCAACCAATCAAGAAATAACAACACAGCCAACTAGCCCGCTTACAACAGAGCCAGCAGACCACACCTTCCCACCAGTATTTATAAAGAGACAGAAGCTCAGATCATGCTTCGCTCGCACAAGCAAGAAGCCGAAAGCACCAGCCTGAAGATGGCGAGTGGGACCTATATATGTATGGTAAATAGGTTTTTTCGGGTATTTTCCCACGTAATATTTGTCGCTTTTATTATAGCGACGTTTCAGCAAAATCTCATCCGCCATCCTCAGGTTTGTGTATTGGGTTCTTTTTAATTTTGTGTGTCAGGCTTGGCACAAAATTAAAAAGAACCCAATACACAAGCCTGAGGATGGCAGATGAGATTCTGCCGAAACGTCGCTATAATAAAAGCACAAATATTACGTGGGAAAATACCTGAAGAAACCTAAATATCATACATATAAATACCCGTGAAAACGTAAGAAAACACACACACACACACATATATATAAAATAAAAATTAATATAAAATAATTTTTTATATTAAATATATTATCTTTTTTAAAAAAAATCGTATTAGTGGTCCTCAGGATTTAAAATTATGAGTTTGGTGGTCCCCGAGGTCGAAAAGGTTGGTGACCCCTGGTATAGAACATCTTAAAATAGTAGGTAATGCCATCCTATGACATGCCAATACAATTGATTCAATGGCATAGTGCTCAGATTATGTTCTAGGGAACACTTGTCTTTATCAAAAGTTTTAAATGGATTCCTATAAAATCAATTTAAAATAATAAATAAAATTTATTAAAATGGTACAAAAGCTTTATATCTGCTGATCATCTTTCATATCCATCAACTATAGGTATAAACACACGCGCGCGCACATACACACATGGTTATCCTACTTCCTATCACTTTATGCAGGTGAGAATGAGGGCCAATAATATCATCAGGAATCCTAAAATAAACCCATAATGGTCTGAATACAGTTCTCTAACTTGAAACCAAGATTTTTGCTTCTTCTCCCCTAGATAGTCTATATAGGTCACCAACCTTGGCAACTGTAAGCTTCACTGGCTGAGGAACTCTGGGAGTTGAAGTCCACAAGTCTTAAAGTTGCCAAGGTTGGAGACCCCTGGTCTATATCATGAATGGAATTTCAGTTCTATTAAAAGAAAACCCCCAAATCACAGATTCTTCAATTGTTTACAAATAATATCTGGGCTCATCAGGCTGTTTTAAGGTAAATTATGTATTACTTTTCAACATACTTTCAATTATCTAATAGCCTTTCTAACTGTGCTGTTATTAGTTTGTATTTAGTTTTGGCCATGTATTTTTCTTTCTTCTTATTCAATAATTATATGAGGTCAGCCATGTAATTTCCATAAGTTTAGCATAATGGAGAACTGATTCAAAGCTATATAGTATAAGCTGTGATGGTGATGGTGATGATGAAGAAGAAGATATTTAAACTAAATACTACAATCTAAGTCCAACTTGTGATAATCCCTTAGTTTTCCCAGCTTCAATTACAAAAGGAAATGTTAAAGTTTATTGCAGAAATCAAATCCAGAAAGCACACACAGATGACTGATTCAGCAGGATTCATTAACTTCTTTATATACATAATAATATGAGTAAATTGTACAATACCAATTGTAGATTCTTCCAACGTGGAAGATTGCAAGCAAAACACAAGCAGCAGCTTCAGAGCTCAGAGCAGATTAGTTTCAGTTCTCAGCACAGCACTTTGAGCTTTCAGGGCCACGCCCAGGTTCTTTCAGTTTCAGTTTCTAATTCAGCTCTCATTGGCTGAGCTTGTTACCATGTCTCTGCCAGTTCATGAATATTCTGACAGGAAATATCTCTTCAGTGGATTTCTACTGAGAGAACAGAGTCCAGAGTTCCATACATGCTGGCTTCAAAAAGACATATTAGCATAAAGCTTGGGATAGTAACTTGAACATGTACCCCAGCAGAATATCCCACCATTTGGCCAATCAGAATACCTGAAATACATCTGAACCAGAAGGAGTGGAACAAAAGAGGAACATGGTAAAATTGCATCTGATTCCACTATAATCCATGCTATGTTAATTTTGTTGGCATGAGGAGCCTCCATCCAATGATACACATAAGAGGTCATTTAAGGCTCATTAGATTTTCTTCCCCAATTGCCTTATCTCTATAGCATAGTTCCTACTTATATCACAAAAGCAACATGGTTACTTTGCCACTCAAGATTAGCCCATCAACTTTAGGATCTCACTTCCAGGACAAGATTTATATTTTCCATATGGACTGAGCTTGTTTTTCCCTGAGGAGAAAGAGGCATCATCTTGGATCTGTTTACCTGTTGCAAAAGTAGCACGAACAGAGGAAAACATCACAGCAGCCGCAGAAGATTATTAAATGAAATAGACAACTTTAGTTGGGCACTGATTAAAAACAGCACACAGTGGTATTTTTCTCTTGTGAGAGTCGGTAAAATAACCAGCCATTAAGGCTAAAAACAGAAATAGATTAAATTAATGTGCTCGCGAAAGGTTAGATAGAGCTAAGCAGGAAGAGCATCTGATGACTTGGTACATTAGACAGATGCAAACAAAGCAAGAAAAAGACTAGGCTCAGCTCTACAAAGTTCAGAGTCTCTTAAGTCATACCGGAGGCAAGACGGTTCAGGCAAATAAAAATCCTCTTTTCATAGATCCTAGAAGAAGGGAGACTCACCCATCCCCAATGAAACTCTATGTGTTTTAAACCTCGAATCATATGGCCAAGCTTTTGTTTGAAAGGGCAAGACAAGTACACTTAATCTTACACCTTACAAAGGACAAGGTCAACATCAGTTTTCCAAACCCTTAAGCATATAACAATAAGGAACTAAAACATATATGTGTGCTGTCTCATTCAGCACTAGTTATTGGAGTGCTTTCTATAGCAGAAACCTACACCAGAGGAGGAACACAGGTACAGTAAGAGAACAAGCTGATTTCTGCAAGGGGGGATCCATTGTTAATCAACAAGTAGTAGAAAAATGTCTAGTCCTGTATGAGAGATACTTTGCATCAGCTTTCCTAACCCAAGGCAGCATATGATTTGATTCTAAGATTCAGGCTCTGAAATTAACTCTCTGCCCCTCCTATTGAGTGACAAATGTTATTGGTGATTAAATTATATGAAAACAATGTTCTAGAGGTTCAATGCACTTGTCACCTATAATCTGTGCTAACAACAGGGTGAAACAGAGTCTTATTCTGCACTCCTTTTTCAAGTCACTGGGTCAAGTACTGTGCAGACACTGGCTTCACCCAGCTGTAACTATTCCTGCACAGTTTTTATTAATAAAATTACGGATATGTGTATTTTATTGCTGTGCTTTCTAGCTGTAATAAAGATTGTGATTTGAATTGATTCCTGGATAGGATAGGCTGGGCACAGTAATTCAAGTTCTACCAACCTCCTATTTAGATTGTGGAAACTTCAACTCATCTTACATGGGTAAAGACCATTTGGAAGTTGCAATTCCAGTACTTTAGAATGTGGTAGAGAGGCTGTTATCAGGATTTCACTCTGACACTTTATTGGCCAAAAATCAGGGTACGAAATGGAAAACCCTAACATTTTCAGATGTTGATATTTAAAGGAATATAGTGTTAATGGTAAGAGTTCAGTGCCCCATGAATGGAAAAACACAAGACAGGGTCTTCTGTTTTGTGTCAGCATAACTTTGGGATGCTGTTTCCCAGAAGCCAGACGGGCATCAAAGTTCAGCACCATATGATTGCATAGAAATCTCTCTCTTTTTATATTATTTGTTTACAGAAGTAGTTTATACCAAGCAGCATGGCACAGACAGAGATTCTTTCTGGGTATCAGGCAATGTTCTGTCTAACAGGGATGCACAATATCTTCAATAGGTTTCATTATAGACTATCAGTGGGAGGATAATTTGGTCTTCACCACACAGTTTGCTACACAAACTGTATGGTGAAGACCAGATTATCCTCCCACTGATAGTTTAATTTAACTTTGTTTCCTGTTCAACTGCTACAGTCAGCTTGATGACCTTGGGCCAGTCATTCTCCCTCAGCCCTAGGAAGAAGGCAGTGGCAAACCACTTCCAAATTTTTGGCAAGCAAAACCAAAACCAAAAACAGGGACTTGTATAGGCAGTTGCTATAAGTCAGTATAGACTCAAGAGCATAAACATCCACCACCACCACTACCACCACGAAGAAGAAGAAGAAGAAGAAGAAGAAGAAGAAGAAGAAGGAGAAGGAGAAGGAGAAGGAGAAGGAGAAGGAGAAGGAGAAGGAGAAGGAGAAGGAGAAGGAGAAGGAGAAGGAGAAGGAGAAGAAGAAGGAGAAGGAGAAGGAGAAGGAGAAGGAGAAGGAGAAGAAGAAGAAGAAGAAGAAGAAGAAGAAGAAGAAGAAGAAGAAGAAGAAGAAGAAGAAGTCCTGATTAGGCTGGGCTGGAAGAATTGTCTGCTTTGAAAACTTTAGAAGAATAAGTGACAGAAAAGTAATTCCTTACAGCTATTTTCTAAGAAACCAGTATTCTGAAGGTACTAATTATGCACAGGAAATAGTGCTAAGCTACCTTGAACAACAGTTGGCTTAAAGCTCTTTCACACCTTCCTCAGAAAGAGACTTCAGTTGCAAAATACAGCCACAAATACACATAAACTTGCTATTCTCTGTCCTAATTCACTTGGTAAAAAGGATAATTTCTTTGGTTCTGCCTTCAGGGTATAAGCAGCTGTAAAAGAAATTCCCCAAACAGAAACAGCAAAATGCATGATGCTTAGCAATCCACATATGAATGATGGAGGTTTTTCTTGCCACTTTAAAAACACGGAAGAATTTAAAAACAATAACAGGGGGAGGAAAAGAGAGACCAACAAAATAAAGTTAGTCAAGAAGGAAACAAGGATCGACTATTTTGTTGTTCTTTTCACAGTTCAATTAATGTATGTTAATCATAGAAATTAAGGTTCTATTAATTTGTTCCCTAGGCAACAAAAAGTCTAAAATATGAAACAGCTGTTCCCTTTGAAAAAGTACTTTACATAGTAAATACCCTGCAGGCAGTCCACAGGGCAATGGTGTAAAGAGCCTAGAAGAACCTGAATGTGTTTTTGCATTAAGAGAGAGAATGAGAAATTCTTGCATCCCTTTATAGAAACTAAAATGTCCGTGTGCTAGGAAAAGCTATATATTTGAAACCTTTGTGTGCTGTGTTTATTAGATTTGGATTTAATACTTCCTGACTCATTTATCTACCCTCTATGTTGCACACATTTTGGCAATCCTCTCCCTCTAACTCAGGGTTGTCAAACTCAATTTCATTGAGGGCCATCTCAGGTGTGGGTGTATGTTGGCTAAGGTCGCAATAGTGAGCTTGACGTCACTCATGTCAGGGGGCGCCTGAATACTCTGCCAGCAAAAATGGGCCCCTAAGCTCCGTTTTCAGCTGGGACAGCTTCCTGTAACCCCCTGCCAGTGAAAATGGAACTTGAGAGGGCCATGTGCGGCCCTCACAAA
Source organism: Bungarus multicinctus (assembly GCA_023653725.1). Lineage (NCBI taxonomy): Eukaryota > Metazoa > Chordata > Lepidosauria > Squamata > Elapidae > Bungarus > Bungarus multicinctus. The sequence goes on from CM042851.1 coordinate 35,067,106, forward strand.
CTCTGTTTTCAGCTGGGATGGCCTCCTGCAGTTCTCTGCCAGCGAAAAGGGAGCTTGGGAGGCTTGCATGCAGCCCTCCCGAGCTCCATTTTTGGCTGGGATGGATTCCTGCAACCCTCTGTCAGCAACAACAGAGTTCAGGAGGGCTGCTCACAGCTCTTCCAAGCTCCCTTTTCACTGGCACAGGCACCAAGGGCCAATCCTTCGCTGTTTCCAGGGCAATCCTGCAGGCCATATCTAAGCACCTCATGGGCCAGATCCAGCCTGCAAGCCTTGAGTTTCACACCCCTGCTCTAACTCTTAGTCCACTCCTATAGGTCAATATACTTAATTTAAAAGGCATGTACACAGATACAGTGTCACAGGCTCACCCAACTAGGAGCGGCTTCTTTGCACAATATGTTTTCTCTTGTGGACACATTCTCCATTCAATACCTGAGGTCATGAGCTTTGTCTGAAAGAGGAAATGCCTGGGTTTGTGAGGTATGGGGCATTTTCATGTAATCTTATACCAAAATCTGCTTTCTCACTTCCCCGAAGTTGTCTTCCTTTTTCTACTTGCTACTTAAAGTGATATTCAATTTTTTTGGAAGTTGGAAAATAAATGTTGCTTCTCCATCCCTTTTTCCCCAATCTGAAAAAGGCTGGTGGAGTACTGTAGAGTTCCATCATACCTTAATTGAAGATGGAGACAACCTACTGTTGGTGAAATCATTGATTCATGACTAGGCCACAGAATTATAGAATTGGAAGGTCCCTTGGAGGACATCTAGTCCAACCTTCTGCTCAGTGCAGGATAACATTTCTGACAAATGATCATCAAGCTTGTGATGGAAAACCTCCAGTGCAGAAGAACTCATCACTGAATAGGGCAGCCTGTACTACAGTCAGAAGGTTCCTCTGGAGAACTAGCCTGTACCAAAAGGTTAACCTGTTTCTGGTTCTGCTCTCTCAGGACAAAAGAGAATAAATGTTGTGGTTTGCTGGCAGCCTGTGCAGATGGCAGTGGACTCGGACAGTGGAGAAGAATGGGGACCACTCTGGGATTCTGGGGAGGACTTGGACGAGGTTCCTGCATCCGATGCAGAGATGTGACCAGGACCATCTGGGAGTTGTGTGATGACTCCGGAGCCTTCAGAGTCTGGCAGCAGCGAGGCAGAGGACCCAGGGGAGCCTGTTCCCAGTGCACATGTGCACAGAGCTGGTAGAAGGCAAGAGAAGTTAAGACAAAAGGGACGATTCGGGTCTAAGACTTGGAGGTGATTGCCCCTCCCCTTAAGGTATAAAGGAAGTGCAAAGGAAGATAAACCTTTGCAGGAAGAAAAGTTGTTCATTCTGTTCGGATTGAACCATGAATCTCTGTGTGGACTTTGTACTTCAGTTGGTTTTTTACAATTAATTTGGCACTTTAGTTATTGGCAGCAATTCAAAGGAGATAAAGGTATGTGCTTATCTCAAGGGACTGTTTGGGACTCATTATGGTCTGGGAATGAAAATAATTCCCAGCATTGAAATAAGTGTGTGCTTAATTACAGTCTCAGGAAGCCTTGGTCAGAACAATAAATCCATTCCTTCTTCTTTATGACAAACCTTCACATCTTTGATATCTGCTATCATATCATATCTCAGTTGTCTTTTCTGTAGGCTAAAGTTACCTAGATCCTTTTTTTAAAAAAATAATGATTTTTATTGTTTTCCATCAGTACAAATCATAATTACATTTTCAACAACATTTTACATTGACATATAATATTGTCCTAGATCCTTTAAGGGTTAGGGTTTCTAAAACTTTATCTTGGTAGTCTTGTCTTGGTAGCTCGCTCTGAACTCTCTCCACCTTGTGACTATATTTTTTAACAGTGGCATCCCAAATTGTATGTATGACTATGAATTGGGTATGACCAGAGCAGAGTAGAAATATTACTTCTTGTAATCTGGATTCTATGATAATGCACCCCAAGATGTCATTTTCCATTTTAACCACATCACACTTCTGGGCCATGTTTATCTTGTGGTCAATGAAGTCTCCAGAGTCTCAAACCAAGTCTTCCTTTGTGTTTATCTTTGTATTTCTCATACTCAGATACAGAATATTCCATTTCCTCTTGCTTAATTCCATTCTGTTCATTTCCATTCAAGACACAACCTTGTATATAGCTTCTCTTTCACATTAGCCACCTAAATGTTTTCAGATTCCTCAAGTTCCCACTGATAAAAATGTTGAAAGCACAAGACCGACAACAGAATCCTTTGCCATACTGTGTTATACATCTCTTGAAGCTGAAGTCGATTGATTAATGAACACTTTTTGAACGTGGTCATTCAGCCAACTGGAACATCTATTAGTAATATCATCTGGCTTGATTTGTTTCCATTTTATAGAGGAATGTGTCATGATTCACTGTGTCAAAGCCTTTTGTATGATTATAGCATTCTCCTGATTTATTAAGCTAGTATTGCACTCTTTCAAAGACGAACAAGTTAGTTTTTCAAAGGCTTAATTGAGGACCTTCCTTGTTATATCAAATTGTAGGGGGAGCTACTCTCAAGCACCAACAGGCTTAGGCTCCTGTACAATAATAAATATGGGATACTGGATATAAAAATAAGATAATAAAAGTATCTCGTTTCATAGAAAAATATAGCTCTCAGTGTCTCAGGCATCCAAATTCACCTAGATCCTTTCCCATTTCTTATCATTGTAGACATTATTGCCTCAATTGTTGCACGTGTGCCTTACTAAGGCAGTATAAAATAGTACTAGCCTCATGAGATCACAACAGATCTGTGTTTGGCATCTCTTACAAGCCTCAGCTTATCTGGGCCTAAGTCTTTCTGACAGTTTATTATGACTTTATTTTTGTTCTTTAGTTCCTCCTATAGAAAGACATACCATTTGTTTGTTTCCGGAGACAACAGGTATTGATTTATTTATTAAACTCACCTACTTTCCATTTGCTACACTCATCTTTCTTTCTTTTCGTTGTTTAGAACTTTGCATATATCTTGGGTTTCTTCCATATTTTTCTTCCTTTGGTGAGAAGTTTTTGCAACTGTATCTTCAGCATTTCATCTGTAGGATCCCCCATTCTTTCTTTTCTCTTTTAAGAAACCATGGATCTGAGCCCACCTTTCCTCAGAATTCACCAAATTGTGCCTTTCTAAAGCCCAGTATGTAGGTTCTTCTATTGGTTAACAAAAAAATTAACAATAACATGTATTGGTAACCTCCTTCTTCAATCACTTCTTCCTTGTTGGTGAGGTTTAGGCAGGGGTGGACTGCTACAGGTTCACCTGGGTTTGGGAGAACCCGTAAGTAATGTCATGGCCAGTTCGGAGAACTAGCAAATCCCACCCCTAGCTGGCCCCTCCCATCCCACCCTGCCCCTCCCAGAAGTCTCTACGTAGCCCATTTTGGATGCAAGGTAAGTGCAGAGCCCACACAGAGACTCAGGGAGGGCAAAAAACAGGCCTTCTGGAGGCTCCAGAAGGCAGAAATGGGCCCAAGGAAACAGGCTCAAGGAAAGCCTCCAGAGCCTGGGGAAGGCAAAAATGCCCCCCTCCCCCGCTGTGGTGCATGAGGCTGACTAGGTCACACCGACCATGGCCACGCCCACCCAGCAACCGGGCAGAGAACCGGTTGCTGAAATTTTTGAAGCTGTAGTTGTTATATCATGTAAGGTAGTTGCAAGAACACCACACAATCCCATGAGAATTTCCCTGATTTGTACAATTTGGGAAGGGGGTAATTTTGCAAAAAAGAAATGGAGATAAAGTCAGGTTTATAGAATGGTTTCCCCCAAGGACATTTGCCTGCCTCTTCTCATTGCATTAACAGGTCAGTGGAACTGGCTGTTTTTCCTTGAAAATCTTATTGCTATTGGAATTCAATTATACCATTTTATTAGCTCCTGTGCTATTTTTATTTTCTAATGGGATTATGTCTACAAGCTGTTGCTTTATTATCTGCATCTGCAAGGCTTTATTATGTCCTTATGTTTCCATTTTGATATGTTGATAGTTTGTCTTCTTATGTTAATTGTGGTTAGCAACTTGGGCCGCTTAGTGAAGATAAAGCAGGATATAAATTGCATGCATGGGACAGCCATTATTTATTTGGCTTTAGAAAGACAAGAAAAGTAGAATAATTATCTAAATTTTAGCAGATATTTCACTGGATAAAAGCATCATGGTTTAGTTGGCTGAATCTAATTGCAGTAATGTAATGAAATTAGATCACCAGGAATAACAATTCAGACAGCTAAAACAAAAATAAATATAATTGGGATTCCCATGAACACCCATGGGCTCAGATGTGTCTATCAAATGCCTTTCCCCCCACTCTTTCTTTCTGAGTGTGTTTGTGGGAGTCTTCTGTTCTGGATAATTTCCATCCCCTTGAAAGCAAAGCAACACAGAAAAAAACTTTATTTGATCAGATACAGGATAAAAAAGATTGACTTAAGAAATATTATGAGGAAGTTAAGAGGTATCTTCTTCTTCTTTTTTTTTGTTAACATCATTGTAAACAAAAAAATACAAATGAGATGAAGAACTTTCAAAAGAATATTTCCTGAACTCTTTTTCTTTAATGTGAAAAGAACAATGTTCATTTTAAGAAGATGAAGAAGCTATTTCCTAGCCATTTCTTATGTTATTGATGGAAGTTGTTCTTTCTTTTTTCTGCCAGACTCCTGAGAAAGGAAGGAAGGAAGGAAGGAAGAAAGGAAGGAAGGAAGGAAGGAAGGAAGGAAGGAAGGAAGGAAGGAAGGAAGGAAGGGGGTAGTAGGAAAATAGCAACCAATTTAAAACAAATCAATGCAGAACAATCACCAAAATAGAATAATTAAAATGATGTAATACAAAGGTGAAGGGAAGAGGGTGAAGAGAAGAGGTTCACATTCAAATTCCATGTTGATCTCCCCTAACATACTGGAGAAAGAATCAGGTCTTAAAGGTCCTTCGGAAGACCAAGAGGGAGTCACAGTCCTCCAAATCTTAGAGAAGTTGTTGCATAGAGCAGGTGCTGTGAGAAAGAAGGCACATCACCTTAGTCCCACAAGATATCAAAAGATGGCAACCAAAGTATATCCATGTTGTCAGATCTGATGGACTGGGGCACTGGTGGGATTCAAAAAATTTTTACTACTGGTTCTGTGGGCATGGCTTGGTGGCCTTGGCTTGGATTGGTGGGCATGGCTTGGTGGGCATGGCAGAGGAAGGATACAGTAAAATCTCCATTCCCTCCCCACTCCTGGGAGAAGGTTACTGCAAAGTTCCCCTTCCCTCCCCACCCCACTAACCTGCTTTCCAGCTCGTTCTCCTGTGCAGGGCAACAAAAGAAGATCCAGCTGATCAGCTGGGACTCAGGAGGCAGACAATAGATGGGGCGGGGCCAATCAGAGGTGGTATTTGCCAGTTTGCCAAACTACTCAAAATTTCTGCTATTGGTTTTCCAGAACTGGTCAAAACCTGCTGAATACCACCTCTCTACTGGGCAGAAGACCTTAGAGATAGTAAATCCTATGAATAACCAGGCCTTGTACCATGCATGGCTATAATGGTGATAATCAGCACCTTGAATTGCATCCAGAAGCATACGGGAAGCCAATGTAGGTTGAGCAACTGCACTGTCACAAGACAAGCCTTGACATTCTGTACCAGTTGATGTTACTGTGTTCTTCAAGAGAGTCCCAGGTGAAGCATACTGTTGGGAACTGACAAAGATATGCATGGCAATAAACAGAGACTCCTATCCCAAGAATTGGCACAGCTGGTGCACAACCAAAATTTGTGCAAAGAACCCCTGCTATGGCTGCCACTTGTTCTTTGAACAGAAGCCATGAATCTAGGAGGACCCTAAGATCGTGCTTCAACTCTGCCTGGAGGAGGGCTACCTTATCAGGAATTAAAGTTTCAAAAAAATTACAAGATTCATGGAGCCCCCAAACTCCTCTATCCTCCTATCAATATGAATTGAAGCCAACCTTGAAGAAAGAAGAACCACTCTAAAGCAATGTCCCCACCTTTTTGCCATCAAAGCCAGTCCAGAAAATATAATATAGTCCAAATTTTACTTCCACCACAATTCTCAGGCTTCCTTTTACTTCCTACCCAAGTTATAATTGTATCATCTATCTATCTGTCCTTCCTTCCTTCCTTCCTTCCTTCCTTCCTTCCTTCCTTCCTTCCTTCCTTCCTTTCTTTCTTTCTTTCTTTCTTTCTTTCTTTCTTTCTTTCTTTCTTTCTTTCTTTCTTTCTATCACCTGTCTGTCTGTCTATTTCATCTACCATCTACCTATCTATTTCTATCTATTTATCTATCTATCTATCTATCTATCTATCTATCTATCTATCTATCTATCTATCTATCTATCTATCTATCTATCATCTATCTATCTAAAATTTCCATGACAGTTATTTATTTGTGAAATTGTTTTGGGGTAATGCCACATGAGATAATGAAGTTTTGCAAGTGAAACTAACTTCCCCAGAGTGGATTTGAAATTAAATTTTGCAATTGTCATATGTTTACATATGTCTTGAGTTCAATGGAACACGAAAGTTTACCACCAATAACTAACTGCAATATAGATGACAGTGGATGGATGGATGGATGGATGGATAGGTAGGGAGGTAGGAAGGGAGGTAGATAGATGAGAATTCTACAGTACTAACTAGGACTGTGTAGATTTTGCCCTATTTAAACTGTTTAGATGTTTTTAAAAAACTATTATCTCACTCTCTCTAATGATTCAGTAATGTCCTGCCAAAATGCTGATATTATCCAGATCTATTTTATGCCATCTAGATGACATTACATGGCAATTTGTGCCTTGGACGCCTGTTGGTCTCTTTTTGTAGCAAGTTTCCAATAAAAGCATTACTCTAAATCACCAGAATTCTAAAAACAACAAGAAGCAAGACTACTTCACTGGGAAAAAAAAGATACAATATTATCAGTGTGTTTTGTCAGAATATTTCAGTTGTGTAACTGAAATATTTTTTGAACTAGCATGCTTTAAAAAAGAAGGAGAAAAGAGGGAACAGAGGTCAGCAAATACTTAAAAGTGAATAGGATGAAGTGAGCAAAGACAGTTTTTGAACAACAGATGAAAGTGAAAATCATGATAAAATTTAAAATTAGGGACAATTAGTTTATTAACTTTTATACTTGGTCAATTGACATTTTAAATTTACCCTGATATCACATAGCCATAACAGAGTAAGAATTTGCATTGTCAAGGCTACTTTTCTGTATAAAATAAAGGAGCTTCTAGGATGGGGCTTGGATGGGGATACAGGTATTAGATAAAACGATCCTCAAAGTTCATGCTTTCTGAAACTTCTCATATAATGGCAATATATTTTACTCAAATATGCTCATTTTGTGTTTGATAAATTCAGTAGTCAATATTGTCAATATTAGTAGAGCTCAGAATATGCACCTACAGAGAGAAAGATTAGAATTGTTTGCTATGCTTTATTGTCAGACTCCCTGGCCAAACCTCACCAGAAACTGCTTGACAAAACGTTGGGCTTGGCTTGACCTTCAAGAAGACAAACAATTTACCCATTCTGATGTCAAACTCCAAACCACAGGGAAGATCAATAAAACTTCAGTAAGACATTTTAATGCAAGAATTGAGGGGCAAGGAGATGAGTTTGTTAACTTAGAGCCTTTTTGAATATTTTAAATATCTTTCTCCTGGCTTTTTGCAGCTGATACCTATTTATGAGGGTTGCTATGAACCCACCACCCACTTGTTGGCTATTTATGTCTAAAATTCCACCTGTTTCTTTCAAACTTCATCAGAATCTTCTAGGATAAAGCAATATTAAAAGCTAGCTTTCAAAGTTCCTCTTACATTTCAGGAATAGTGTGCAAATTTGTTGGCTCTTTTCCCCTCTATATTGTAAAGGATGTTTTGTCATGTGCTCCACAGCCTTGAAGGCGAGCGATAATTGACCATATAATTGATATCTCTGCTCTTGGACATTTGACTCTAGATTTGATTCTCACATCTATTCCCATCTTATCACTTATAGCAGTATCTCACAGTGTCATCAATCATGATACAGAGATGCTATCATCTAAAATGTTTAGATAAAGTAGGGTTTTTTGTTACACCAAAAAAAAAAAAAAATCATAGAAAAGATGAAGGAAGAAAAATCTCAGTGTAGATTATCTTTAAAATTTGTTACAAGTTAATCAATCAGAACACATCTTCACTCTACTAGTTCGGTTTATCATCATTGAATACAATATTGTCAATATTCACAAATTCATTTTCCTAATGCTAAACAGAGCTATCGGAATTGGTATTGTCTGCCTCCTGATATCTGTCCAAACAAGTAGGATTATATTACTTCTCCAGAATAAAGTATTTTCTGGTACTTCTTGATTTTCATTAGGATCATAAGAGTATGAATTACACATCCTTTCTTCCTGAACAATAATCCAGATTGAATTATGCCTATCATTCTAACTGGGATATTTAAAACTCTGGTTTACAGGGATTGGAAGAATCTTCAGTGAAAACTTTTCATGTTTCACACTCTACTTATCCCCGGAGATAATTTTTATTTATTTCAGGCCAGTCCTCTAACTCTAACTTTGTAGAAAGGCTCTTGCCAATCTCTATTATTTGGCATAATCCTTCTTGGCACTGTATCAAGAAATTTATACGGTATCAACCGAGATGTAAGCACAGTCAGTTTACTTATTAAATCCACTAATTAGTCATTCCTTGGAGCATCATCACTATGAAGATTGTCATAGAGCTGCTCAGTTTAATTTGTCAGGATGGAGAAGATCACAGGTCAAGGTGGCAAACGATGTTCAACGGCAAAGAGAAGAAAGGGTGGCGACCCTCTTTAAATAATATAACTTGGCTTTTCTAAGTACTGGTTTTGCAATTCTGGGGAATGCTCATCTAAGTAATGCCCAGACCAAATCATTCTTTAAAAAAAATTTACATTGCTGCAGTGCCAGATGGTGTGATACGATGCTTGCTATCTCCCTTTATAAGATACCAGTGTAGGAGCTCATTGATTGCTTTTTGAAGTATCACTATACTTCAGTATATTTTATTGTAGCTGTTCTTCTGCATGGTTAGAACACAGTGGGGAAAAACATTATGCTCTAATTATGAAGCCACACAGAGAAGCTTTGTATACGCCCCCATTTTGTTTTCTTTAACCTAACATAGGTTCATAGAGATCTCAAGGAGAGACCAACCCAGAACTCAGGAGAATTTTCCTGACAGTAAGAACAATTAACCAGAGTTGGTATGAGGATTTCTGCCTCGGGTGAGGGGTTGGACTCAGGGGTGGGATTCAAAAATTTTAACAACCGGTTCTGTGAGCATGGCTTAGGTGGTAGGCGTGGCTTGGTGGTCATGTGACTGGGTGGACATGGCTTGGTGGTCATGTTATTGGCTGGGTGTGGCCAACTCAATATCACTCACATCGAGGCACGCAGCTCCTCGCCTGGCCTCTCATGACTGTGGGGATGGTGCAACAGTCGTAAGTGTGAAAAATAGTCATAAGTCTCTTTTTTCAGTGCCATTGTAACTTTGAATGGTGACTCCACAAAAGCAAAGTACCAGCAAAGGAGGGGAAAAAAACTCCAGAGACGTTCCTGAAACAGGAAGTCTAGTCCTGCCAAGAATGTAATAAGGGTTAACGGAGAGGCAGTTTCTGTAAGCAACACCAGAATGTTTCCTTCCTGCTTTCCTTACAGGATTAGGCCAGTAATTTCTTCTAACGACCGGTTCTCCGAACTGCTTAGAATGTTAACAACCAGTTCTAGCGAATAGATGTGAACTGGTAGAATTCCACCCCTGGTTGCACTAGAAAACCTCCAAGGTCTTTTCCAACCCTATGATTCTAAATTTACTTCCACAGGCATCAACATATTTTGGGGGTGAAAGAGAACATTATATTGCATACAGTGCTGCTGCACAAATAATTGCTCCATTCTTCTGTGAAAATGTATTATTTTTTTCAGAATACACAACCTGCTCTATATTTATAAGTAGGAAATTGGCAAGCATCCACTGAAAATTGGTATATAATTTTGTGAGCAGAATATTTATTAGCATCTGATTAGATTAATGAGCACAGTCTCATTATCCCAAGCCTCTCTTACTTTCACAAAAGGTTCACATCTTAACCAGAATGCAGAGGTTACTGCATTCTGTGCTGTCTGCTTCAAAGGAATTGTTGGATAATAATTTTATGTTCTTCTGTTCAATGGGGTCTGATTCTTGGAAATTGTCTGGACAGGTCCCTGCAGTATCTTGAAAAAGAATTGTATGGAGCATATAAGCTGTTTCTGGATCATCTCTATTTGGCCGCATGATGCCGCATGACTTCCATCAAGCTTCCATTCTGATGCCGCATGACTTCCATCAAGCCAGGGGATACAGTTCTGTCATACAAGATCTGTCAAAGCACAGTATTCCCATGAGATAATGGAGTGGACAGCTTCATCAATGTTGTGTAGGACATAGGGCTACACAGGTAACCGTTGAGTTAGGAATATAATGGGGCCTGCCAATTGCAGCTGTAGAGGTGGTCAACAATATTAAGTATCTGGGGGTGCAGATAACTAACAATCTGAACTGGTCTCTCCATGTCAACCTTAGTGAAGCATGCAAACTAGTGCATGCATTTCTTGTGTTGGATGAGGAGAGGAATGCACATCTTTCTTCTTCTGTCCTGGCCACTTTTTACAGAGGCACAATTGAAAGTGTTTTAACAAATTGCATCACTGTTTGGTTTGGTGGCGGCAGTGCCTCAGATAGAAAGTCCATACAGTGAGTGGTAAGGACAGCCAAGAAGATTATAAAAAAATTCACTTCCTGTTATTCAGTTTATACAGCTTATAAGTGCTATTTGCTTAGAGCTCAAAGCATTGTAAGAGACCCTACACATTTACTTTATGGTCTGTTTCTGTTTGCACCCTTCTGGGAGGAGGTTTCAAAATATTTCTAGCAGGACTATCAGATTCTGTAACAGCTTTGTTCCCTCTCTGTCTGGTAAACTCACAAAATTCATTTTTCTCACCATGTACTAGCATACATCTGAACTAGACTGTATTGTTTCTCTGAGTCATATATATGACGGTATATGCATAACTTTGTATTATTTATTTATTTATTTATTTATTTATTTATTTATTTTGTCATGTTTATGTATTGTGTATTGGAGGTGGTGGTCCTTTGAGAGCTGTACGCAATGAAATTTCATTTTAATGTATGCTGATTAGCGTATATTCAAAGTGACAATAAAATTATGCTAACTCTAAGTCTTACATTTATAACCCAAGGATTCATTGGAGTGAATGGCATAATTTGACCTTGATCACTCCCTGCTTTCGCCCACAAATTCACTAATCAAATGAGCAGGTTGTTAAGTGCACATGAGGTATCTCAGGGTGGGGAAGGCCTAGTGGTGGAACAGTGAAGGGCCTAGTGATGGAACAGGCCACCTTTTCTGATCACCTAAGGCCTTCCTCAACCAAATTGGATACCCCATGCTCCCTCCCCTGAGGTCCTCACGCTGTGTCACTTACCTTGTGAAGATCTGTTTCCTCTCCAGTCTCTCTCCCATGGTTTCTTTGGCTGCTTGCAGTCTTTATGTGAAAACATTTACAAGAGGATGGGAGGTGATTTCGCTGCTCCAAAGTCTTTTTGGCTTGCAAGCATTCTTTGGCCGGATCTGATACAGGCCTCAATTTGCAGAAAACAGAGGCCTACAAGTACTGTAGTGCAAGATAACACAAGATTAGTAAGATCTCGCACTACAGCACTGTTCTCTACAAACCGAGACCTGCATGAGATCTGGAGCCAAAGGCTTTTCAAACTAAACTACTTTAGTGCGAGGTCACATGAGATCAGTAACATGAGATCTCTACGAACCGAGGCCTGCATGAGATGCAGGGCAAAAGGCATTACAAATGAAGAGGCCTTCCCTCTGTTTGCAAAGCCTTTTGCAGAAGATCTTGTGCAGGCCTCAGTGAACAGTGTGAACAGAGGCCTAAGCTACTGTAGTATGAGATCTCGCGCTACTGATCTCTTGTGATCTCACACTACAGTACTGTAGGCCTCTGTTCTCTACGAACTGAGGCTTGCATGAGATCCGGGGCAAAAGGTTTTGCAAACTGAACTATTTTAGGATGAGATCTGGCAAATGGCCAATTTATGATTAGAGGACAAATTAATTCCCTCCTTCCAGGATAATAAATGAGAAATGGGGAAATTCAGAAGTACATATGCAATTGTTTTAGTTTCAGTGTCTTGAGATGTATACATAGACACTCTTGCTAGGGAATATTATTGAATTTATCCATCAATACCACTAAAGGCGGAGCGTTCAAGTGTCCAGAGTGTTCTCTTGTATAAGGACAAAGCTCTACGGTAAAAAAAAAAACATTTGGGATTGGTGAATACATGTACATGTAGCATAACTATGAAGCAATTAAGCAGTCATTTTGTACATGAAAATTTAAGTATAGGAAATGACCAGGCAGAGAGGTCAAATGCATCATCAGTTTGGAGTCTCTATGTTCCCAAAAGAGACCTGAGTCCAGCCCCTCTCACTCCTTGAAGTCCATTGACTTATCTGGTGTCAAATTGATCAGATTCTTGTGTTTAGGTAGCATGGAATAAACTGCAGTGCTTTTGGACTCTATCCTGACTCCTGGTTTCTTGTATTTGACATAAAGATTGTTCAGTGTCAAACTACTGCTTTAGAAGCTCTTTGCACATGGAGAACAACGTCTGGAGATTAGTGTTTCAGGGCACAGATGATTAAAAATAAATGCCTAGATATTTAAAAGCTTTCACCCACTCAATTTGGTTGTCAGTTTTCCAAACATGAGGGTGATTAGCATGCTGCTTGGTAAATATAACCATCTGAGTTTTTGCATGGTTGATTTCCAGCATTTGGTCTGGCAGGATGATGCCAGCATGGGGAAATTTTATTACAGCCCCTCATGGGATACAGAAAGGATATGAGCATCATCAGCATATGGTAATATGTAGAATGGATTATAAAACAGAAATGGAGGGTGAAATTCACCTCTGGTAACCGCCTTTACAATGGTGTTAAAATAGAAATTAAACAATAGGGGACAACATTCCTTCATTTCTCTTGTAACCAAAACCTGGTTTACCTTAAAGCAACCAAATCACTTTGAAGACGCAACATAATTTTATTTGCATGCAATCAATGAACAATATATATATACTGTTCATTGATTGCATGCAAATAATATATATATATGTGTGTGTGTGTGTGTGTGTGTTTTCGGAGGTTTTCGCGGGTATTTGTATGTGGATCTTTGGTTCTTTGGGTTTTCTCCCATGTAGAATTGGAAGTATCTAGGCGACGTTTCGATGAAGTCTCATTCATCATCTTCAGGCTTATGTCTTCGGCCTTGTGCTTCTCGTAGTAATGTGAGCTTGCAGCTGCTTCTTCCTTTTAACTGCTAGTGGGGGTGTGACTTGATTGGGTGGGGGCCAATCAGAACACAGCCAACCCCCCAACCAATCAGAACACAGCCAAACCTCCAACCAATGAGAACACCCCCCACCCAATCACAACACAGCCAAGCCCCCACCCAATCAAGTCACACCCCCACTAGCAGTTCAAAGGAAGAAGCAGCTGCAAGTTCACATTACTCCGAGAAGTACAAAGCCGAAGACACAAGCCTAAAGTTGATGAATGAGACTTCATCGAAACGTCGCCTAGATACTTCCAATTCTACGCGGGAGAAAACCCGAAGAACCAAAGATCTATATATATATATATTATTTGTGTTAGGTTTTTGAGCTGATAAATAATTAAACAAGGGAGACTAGTATAGATCTATTTCGAGCTACTTAGCTCTCGTCAGCTAGCCATACCCTTACTGGGATTCGAACCTGGGAAGTATTACATGTGAGGCAGTTATAATTGCCATTAGGTCACAGGTTCTCATCCAGATCAGCGATAACACAAGTATTTGTGTATATATTTATATTTATTTATTCAATTTCAATTGAATAAATTGAAAATTGAAATTGAATAAATAAATAAATATATTTATATAAATATATATACAGTATATAATATATATATATATAGATATTTAGGCTTCTTCAGGTATTTTCCCACGTAATATTTGTGTTTTTATTATATTATATGTTTATATTATATATTATTTATATTACATATTACATATTTATTATATTATATTACATATTTATTATATTATATTATATTATATTATATTATATTATATTATATTATATTATATTATATTATATTATATTATATTATATTATACTATACTATACTATACTATACTATACTATACTATACTATACTATACTATACTATACTATACTATACTATATTATATTATATTATATTATATTATATTATATTATATTATATATACTGGCTTACTACATTGCAAAGTCAAACAAAGAAAAAAGACAGATACAGTGGAATTTGCATGTGGCATTGGAATCTTAGAGTTTCTCAAACTACAGTAGGTAATTCTAAAATGTGTGGAGTTTAACACCCAGAACTGATTGGTGAATTTTGGGAGTTCAAATCCACACATTTTAAAGTTGCCAAGTTTGTGAAACACTGTTTTAGATAAATCTTATTATTATTTATCCCTTTCTACATAGCATGCTGGCCATATATTCTTTGAGATGTGAATAGAAATAATCAGGTTTGCTGAAGCTTCATTAGTTGCAATCTAATGTCTGTGGAGTATGGATTAAGGATGCCAAAAATTCCATTAGAGTGACTTTTTTTTTCCTTTGAGTCAGTTCTAATTCCTGGCAGCGATGCAGTTATCTAGGCAAAATTGCAGTCCCAGGACAGCTAGCATCAAAGAACGTCTGGCTAGCAATGAACATTAGGCTATTGCTTTTATTTTTATTTTTTAATACACAATCTGAAAAATAAAAGGCTATTTGAAGAAGAGGTATGTTACAGAAAGTTGTGTACTAATTACAATACCTACATTTTTTTAAAAAAAAGCTTATATCAGACAAGTTTACATTTATAGAACTCTGCACTGTGAAATTTACATATCAAAGAATGCAAGCAGGATAATTTGCTTTAAAAGACTATTAGGCAATTTATAGTAAAAGCTACATAAATCAAAAGAAGATGTAGCAAAGGTTCTGAATGTTAACATACACTGCTCATAGATTCTTCTTGTTTTTGTTTTTTGAGTGAAAAAAAAGAAAGCTAACAAATCAGAAGAATGCTATCTTAAATTGATGTTACTTATTTTTAAAAAAAATTGCAAATCTTTTTTGTCGCTAGACCAACGTTTTCCCCAGGGGTGGCTGCTTCCCCCCCTTTAATAAAACAACATTTGCTGTCAGATGTGCATATTTTAGTTGAAATATCTAGATTTTAGTTGAAATGTCTAGATTTCCTGTCTTGCAAATCTTCTGTCCTGCAACTCAAAGTCTGGTTTCCTTAATCTGTCAATCTGTCATGTTGTACCTGGAAAAATTTCAAATGCAATATTTGAAATTATGTTTGTCAAAACATAAAGCTATATGTATATAGTGTAGCTGAGGTGTTGTCTGTGTGTTTATCAGCTTCCTGTGTTGTAATGACCTGGGTCATGGGCTGTGTGATGACCTTCTGAGTTCTATTGTTTTGACATCCTGGGTCTTGTGCTGTAATCTCCTGGGTTGTTGGCTATGTTGTAACATCCTGAGGTTTTGTGGTGTAACCTCCTGAGTTTCGTGATGTGATATCCTGAGCAGGTGGCTGTGATGTGATGTTCTCCCTCACCAGACTCAAACCCAAACCCATCCCATAGACAAAAGGCAATCACTGTCCAGAAACCAGACCATGGCTACATCACCAGCTGCCACACACCCCAACCCTCAAACCAAGCAAACGGACACATGCCATGAACACATAGCCAGGCCTCAAACTCGGACCCAAACCAAAACCTGGAATGTCACGTCACAGCCACCCGCTTAGGATATCACATCACGAAACTCAGAGGTTACACCACGAAACCTCAGGATGTTGCAATACAGCCAACGACCCAGGAGATTACAGCACAAGACCCAGGATGTCACAATAGTAGAACTTAGAACTTAGCCCATGAGCCAGATCATTACAACACAGGAAGCAGATAGACGTACAACCAATATCTCAGCCACACATGTTCTTACAAAAAAGCTAGCCAATCTGCAAACATCAACTCCATCAACCAATCAAGAAATGACAACACAGCCAACCTCCCCACCAGTATTTACAGAGAGATGGCAGCTCCGATCACGCTTTGCTTGCACAATCACGAAGCCGAAAGCACCAGCCTGAAGATGGCGAGTGGGACCTTGTCGAAATGTCACCAAGATACTCTCAATCTTACACGGGAAAAGACCCGAACATGCCAAGACCTGCACAAGTTTTGTGCACGTGCATGTGTGTGTGTGTGTGTGTGTGTATGAAGAATATTAGATTTTTGTCTGTAAGGGAACAGAATACATTTTTTTCTACTGTCTTTCTACTGTCTATATTAAGGTTGATACTGTCAGTATCTACTGAAATTCTAAAGAGTATTTTTACACATTCAATACATTCTGTAAGCATTCTTTATTAAATCTAAAAATGAAATACCTGTTTAAGAAAGGTTCTGTTCTATTAAATAATAAGTATTTTTGCTTTGAACTCCTGTTGCTATATTTCTAACCATCTAATGCTTGAACTAGTCAACTCTTGCACCACTTTCTTGTTGTTCAATTGCAAATAGCGCCAATGAGTTATCTTTGCTCCAGTACCCACTGGATGGCATGCCACCGACTCACATCTGCCAGCTCAAGCAGAAGAAACTTCTTCCTTTCTCTCTTGACTTATTGGAAGGGACAAGAGGAATGTATGTGTCTACTGACCTAGATTCTTGAAAATAAGCTAACCTTAAAATTTGTACTCTTCTAGAAAAACTAGAAAACTCTGTCTTTGATCTTGTAATGTTGAAGATATAAACCTGACAGAAGGTTATTAACTCAGAAGTATCCTTTTCTTTGTCTTTTTCAGCTCTGCCAATACGCTTTTTTGAGGTGCATCAATCATAGTCATACACAGTATTCCAGGTATGGATGAACCAGCAGTTTGTATAAAAACATAACAACACCACTGGTAGTTTTACTTTCATTCCCAACAAAAAATTTGCTACTTTTACAATCAACTTATCACCCAATGTTATTTTCCTTGGTTAGTATACTGTATGTAAATAAAATTGGGATTCCTGCCCTCTCAAAGTTTATCATAAGTATACATGAGATTTTCCTTTATCTTTCAGTTGTGATGTCAGAAATTAGCACACTGGTAGTTGTCAGCTCTTTTTCTATAAATACTATTAGTAGGAAAAACTTTCCTCTATTCTGCTTCTAGAGGAACTAAAATGTTCCTCTAGAAGCAGAATATCCTGTCCAAGAAAGTATACTTTCCAAAGCGAATAGACATAGTAGATATACAGCATTTCCTTGTTTGAACAAACAGAATAAGTATGACATCTTGGGATTTGGCAAAGTGTGAAAGTTTAGACTGCAGTCATATTTCTGTTGCTGGAGGCAGACAAGAAATTCCACATTCCCATTCTTAGAGACTTCAAGAATATAGCAATATCTATATCTATATCTATCTATTTCTTTATCTTTATCTATCGTGTCATCATGTTGTCACGTGACATATTGTGACTTTTTCCCCTTCATTAAAATGGGGGTGAGCATGGCCAGCTCATGAGTTTGACACCCCTGGTATAGATACATAGATGATAGATAGATAGATAGATAGATAGATAGATAGATAGATAGATAGATAGATAGATAGATAGATGATAGAGAGAGAGAGAGAGAGAGAGAGAGAGAGAGAGAGAGAGAGAGAGAGATAGATAGATAGAGGTAGAAAGATACACATTTCCATTCATAGTTCATTCATTTTTAGTTAAGAGAAAACTTTTAGTTAACTTAACTTTTAGTTAAGAAAGAACTTTATATTGTAGACATGGTTTAGGTTTTTCAATGTAACTATATTGTGTCTGTACTGATGTGCTCCATTGCTTTACAAGATAAGCTGGACTCATGCTTGGGAGGCTGAGTCAATTAATAGTCTACCAGGCTTCCAATGGTAGGTTTACTAACAGCAGAAGCAGGATTCTATATACCATCTTAATCCCCTTAGCTTCTCCAGGGTCAGTGTTTCTCAACCTTAGCGGATTTAAGATATATGGATTTCAACTCCCAGAATTCCCCAGCCAGCATACAAGCAGTCTGGATAGTTCTAGGAGTTGAAGTGCATACTTAAAAGTTACTGACAAATACTGTTCTAGATCATCATAGTTATATAGGGCATTGTAGGATAGTTTAAATGGCATATATGCTGAAATTTTCACATGAGTGCCAATGCTCATTCCAAATCGAAACACAATCATTTAAATTTTAATAAAAGATTTACAAATTATTAATTTAATTGGCCTATAGAAAAGTAGAGTTTCAAAAATATAGTTGCACTAGGACACAAGAATCACATGGATAGATTTTGTTCAGTGAACTCATTTGAACAGTTATCCCAGGATAGGCCAAACCCTATCCTGGGATAATATTCCTCTTCCTGAGATGCTGAAACTTTCACCTACACACAAGTGTCATTGTTTCTTTTTCATTAGAAATGGTTGAAATGAATTATTTCTCAAATGGGAATGCTACTCATATGATGTGAACAATAATTGTGAAGGCTAATCAGTAGACTAGCCAATATCTTTTTACCTGATTAGCCATCCTTCCTTATTTTCTCTCATTCATTGCTGTGTTAATAAATGCAAAAGAGCTATGCTCAGCCAGTCAGAATTAATTTTAAAAAGTCAAATGAAAATCTGTGGAAGTAATATTTCTGATTACCAGACCTGCCAAATCTCTGTTCCTATGGCCTGGAAAAATATTTAAGGCCAGGAAGGTGAGGGAGATACCTGGAACAGATTTATTTGAATATTTTACTTCTGTTTGGAAAATTAATAGTAATTTTTTTAAAAAAGATGAATCCTGGAAGCCATACAGGAAGTGCTATTTTCTATCTCCATCAATTAATAACAGATTTTAGAGGAAAATGTATGACTAGAGTAAACTCCTTCATTGTAGACAGTGTATATCTGCCTTGTTTGGTTACAATACCAGACCAGAGTTATTGAGGTACAAATGACAGACTCAATAACAGTTCCTCTGAAGAACTCAGAAAGCTTAGATTGCCCAAGGTTCTGCTGATACAATTCTACAGAGGAATTATTGAATCTGTCATTTGTACCTCAATAGCTGTCTGGTTTGGCACTGCAACCAAACAGGGCAGATACAGACTTCAACAGATAGTTAGGGCTGCAGAAAAAACAATTGCAACCAGCCTGCCTTCCACTGGGGATCTGTATTCTATACGAACCAGAAAGAGGGCTGAGAAAATATCTACAGATCTCCTCACATCCTATTTCAACTTCTCCCTTCAGGATGTCTCTATAGGGCATTGCATGCCAAAACTACTAGATGCAAAGACTCACATCACATATTTCTCATGTGTGACCTGAGAATATCTTCCTTGAAGTGAGCCAAAACAAAATATTATCCTAGCCCATGAAAATTCCTTATCTTGAAAACAGGAGAAGAGATAACCCTTGCTGGTGATTTGGTAGGCTGCATTTCCTATAATTACAATGCAACAGGCAACGGACATAAATTAATCTTGGTACAGATGAAGAGGTGCCCTCCTGATTGCAATGAAATTGGGTAGCAAGAGGAGGAATAAATTTTACTAGTCTTAAAATGGATAAGTACTAGTTTACAATTTTGACTACAATAAATATGAAAGGCGGGAAAGTAAGAGATATAGAGGATCATTATACTATATATAGCGCAGATGACTAGCACTAATGATGTTACCTATGTGTGTGGGTGTATGAATGTATGAATTCTTTGTCACTAAGGCCCTGCTTCCCTGGACTAAGCTGTTCACTTCTACAAAAACTCAACATCATTTTGTCTTACAGGAATGTGTGTTTGAGCTGGTTATAACCTTGGGATTGTATCAGTGGTGGGATTCAATCTTTTTTACTACTGGTTCTATGACAGTGTGCTTTGTGCATGCATGCATGCTTTGTGCACATGCACAGTGTTAGAATACCACAGATTTTAAGCTTCAAAACATACCTTCTATTCAGCGCTGGTGAGTAAAACAGCTGAGGCAATCTGCTCTGCTGTGCGAATCAGCTGAGCTACAAAACAAGGAAATATAGGACAGGAAGGGGTGGGAGCGGGTGACCAAGGCCAACTGCTCACCGGAACTACCGGTTCACTAGAACCAGTGCAAACCGGCAGCATCCCACTACTGGATTGTATAAACCTTGCTGATAACCCACATGACATTAATTTCTGTTTTCTAGAACATTGATACTGCATGCTGGAATGACATTAGCTAATATTAGTGGGACTAACCCAAGAGGAAGCACTGGAACTTAAACATCAGCCCCCAAGCCCTGACCTCAGTCTGCTCTTGTCAGATGCAAGCTATGGACAATAATGGTAGTTCCATTTAATAATATAAACAAGGTTTAAACCAAGAAAATTAGATGGCTGCCACTCAATTATTTATTACTGCTATTTATTTTCTAAAGATTTATGGCATGTGAAATTTTCTGAAGTTCCTATTGTTATTTTTTATTTGTTCATTTTTCTCATTTTGTTGTATGACATTACTCATGTTTTTTTAAAAAGAACTTAGAACCAAACCCCTCACTAAGATCATTATATGAAATGATAGCTCTCAATTTGGATGGCTTTAAAAGGAGCTAACCGAAATCTTTGATACTGAGCTGTCTTGATGGCCCAGTGTTAAATTCAGCTGGACAAATGAACAACAACGATGATGCCATCTTACCTTAAGTACCAGTTGCTCTAGAACAGCGACAAAGAGAACCCCTTCTAACTCGTCTTAAGAGATTCGAGGCATTCAGCCTGACTCAGAAGAATAATGTTTGTTAGTTGGTTGGTTCTAATATTATACATTTATTGAGGAAAAAAATGGTTGTATATTTTAGCTCTTAGCATTTGAAAGGAACTTTCAGGCTTCAGCACATATCAGTCTCCTTTAATACAGAAAGCCTTTAATTGGGATAGATACTTCTGTAGAAAAATTTGCTCTCCCATTATTGATATTCTGACATAATGGCTAAATGGGCTGCACTTAGTGTACATTGGGAATCTTAGGGATATGCCAGGGCAGCCTGCTTGGCGACACATATTCTTTGATAGAGTTATTAAAAGGCGACTGAGCTGCTCTCCCTCCTCCCTTCTCTCCTGTCACACACTCTTCCCTTTTTGCCTTTGCTTTCTTGTTTAGGCACCACATTATCTCCTGGGGCTAACAATTAATTAATAGAGAGCTTGTTCAAAGGATATGCTTTTAGTGAAATGTCTTCCTCTTATTGTATTTCATTGTGGATAATCAATTTAGTCCTTCCTGGCTGTCAATATGGCTGTCCAGTCACCTTCTTTACTTGTCTCTTCTGTCAGTCGTGAGTACTGTTGCCGCCAAGAGGTAAACTATCTGAAAGCTTAAAAGCACATCGAGTGAAACAGAGCGAAGGCAAAGGAAAGGGCCAGGGAGGAAAAGAGAAATAAAGGACCAGCAGGAAGAAACTTCTGTAGTAAAAGATTGAGTTCCACTGCAGTGGGAATTATCATTATTTTTTTCTGAAAGATCTCTCAATGAAAAAGCCTTCCAACTTTTGCCAAACGTAGTATAGTAGCACAGAAGCAAAATTCTCAGCTAGGATCAAATGCAAATATTTGTTTTTTGTTTTTAAAAAAGCAACAACTTTGGAATCTTATGGAAATTAAAAATAAATAAATAAACAGCATCATCCTGCGTGTTTCACATTTTACCTGGTGGGCCCTATTTACTATACCATAAAATGCAGCATTGAGGCATCAGTTGTCTTATCTTACACTTCTGTCCACTTCATGACGTGGAAGAAAGTATTGGATATAGCAAGACAAATATGAAAGTAAATTGAATGCAGTTGAATATAATAGGATGTGTGCAAAACAAGAAGACACAATAGTCAGAAGGAACAAGTGCTGAATGAAAGGGAACCATTTTTTTAAAAGTAACTAGTCTGAAAGATGGAATATGTGCTTCAAGGATTTGTTTGTTTGTTTGCTTATCTGCCCATCTTGCCATAAGAGCAGGAATGAATGGTTGAGAGGGAAGTTCTAGTAGTTGGATGGATGTGTTGTCATCCTTAAAAAAAGTACAATGAAAAATGCAGTGAACAAAAGACTATGTATTAAGGGATGGATAGAGGTTTGAAAACAAGGATAGCTTGCAAGAATGAAGTAGTATAGAAAAGTATAGTGTGCTCTTGTGAAACCTAGATTTATAGCTGTATACTTTTCTCTCTCTTTTGATCTTATTTCTTTAATTTCCTTCACTTACAAAAGGGCAGAGATTCTGTTGTGAGATCATTTTTCATTTTGCTACCATCTTGGTTAGGATCAGTCTTGGTTCTTCTCTTATTAATTGCCAAGTATACAGTCGGGAGTTTTTGAGGTCTGATGGCTCTCCAGAACTATGCCAATACTGTACATCAGTGGTTCCCAAACTTTTTCAGTCCACCGCCCCCTTGGTACTACAAACTCATCCTCAATGCCCCCCACCCAGGGGTGGAATTCAAATTTCTGTGGGCATGGTTTGCTGGTAACGTGACTGGGTGGGCATGGCTTTCTGGTCACATGACTGGGTAGGCGTGGCTTGCTAGTCACATGATTGGTGATGTACAGTGTACATTCATTATCATTTATTTCTACTGATTAGTCAATTGACCTTATCAAAATACAAAACAATAGCAGAATGTGAAATAAATGCAAATATACACAGATATAAAAAGCATTGCATTCAGTTAAATTGATCATTTTTGTATATTAAATCAGTCTGTTTTGAAAATGAGTTTTCAGATGAATGACCTTAACTGGGTAACCTTACTAATACCAAACAGGTTTACATCTTGGAAGAAATTAGACAATCTGTTTCAATATCCCAATAGGCTTCTCTGTCAAGTAGTGACTCTAATTACTATGTTACTATATTTTTACTGAATTATATAGTTGGAAGTCAAGCAGAACATACATAATATCCTTTATACTGAGGCTTCACAAACATTCTTTCTTATAGTATGGTACTTTATAAAATTCCCTACATTTTACCATAGAACCATAACTCAAATTTCACTCTAGGCCTCTTTTTATTATTTATTTTATAATCGTATTTCTATACCGCTCCCTCTCCGAAAAGGGACTAGGGGCGGTGTACAGCCTAATAAATACATAAAATACAGAGATACAAAATTAAATAGAATTTAAAACCGAATTAAACATGAGTATGGCTGCATCCCAAAAATTTTAAAAATAAGTTAAAATTTAAAAAACCCTATTTACTAAAACCCCTTAAACCCTTACTGGGCCAGGCCAGCCTGTTTAAAAAGTAGGGTCTTAACTGCGCGCCGGAAGGAGAGGATATCTGTCATGGCTCGTATCTCCGGGGGGGAGATCATTCCACAGAGAAAGCACGCACCCTCGGGGCCGCCAGTCGACAACGATCAGGTGGCGGTACCCCAAGGAGGGCGACCCTGTGGGAGCGTACTGGGCGGTGGGAGGTTGTTGATGGCAGCAGGTGGTCCCGTAAGTACCCAGGTCCCGAGCCATGGAGCACTTTAAATACCATCAGTACCACCTTGAATCGAATCCGGAAGGCCACAGGAAGCCAGTGCAGCCTGCGGAGAAGTGGTGTTACGTGTGCGCCTCGAGGGGCGCCCACGATCACCCGCGCGGCTGCATTCTGGACTAACTGCAACCTCCGGAGACTCTTCAAGGGGAGCCCCATGTAGAGAGCATTGCAATAATCCAAGTGGGAGATAACGAGGGCGGAAGTGACTGTGCGAAGTGCGCCCAGATCCAGAAAGGGCCGCAACTGGTAAATCAGACGAATCTGATAAAAAGCCCCCCTGGCGACGGCTGCAATATGTTCTTCCAAAGACAGCCGCACATCCAGGAGGACACCCAAGTTGCGCGCCCTTTCCACGGGGGTCAAAACCTCTCCTCCCACGGCCAGCGAAGGAATAAGCTGGCTGTATCTGGGCGCAGGAAACCACAGCCACTCGGTTTTGGCCGGGTTGAGACGAAGCCTGTTACCACCCATCCAACCCCGCACGGCCTCCAGGCACCGGAACATCACTTCGACGGCTTCGTTGGGGTGGCCCGGGGTGGAGATGTACAGCTGAGTATCATCAGCGTACTGATGGAACTCCACCCCAAAGCCACGGATGATCTCACCCAGCGGCTTTACCTAAATGTTGAACAGCAGGGGCGAGAGCACCGACCCCTGAGGCACCCCACAAAGCAGGGGCCTTGGGGACGATCTCTGCCCCCCCGTCAACACAAATTGCGAGCGGTCGGAGAGGAAGGAGGAGAACCACCGTAATACGGTGCCTCCAACCCCCAACCCCCCCAACCGCTGCAATAAGATACTGTGGTCGACAGTATCAAAAGCCGCCAAGAGATCTAACAGGACCAGGACAGAGGAACAACCTCTGTCCCGAGCCCTCCAGAGATCATCAACCAACGTGACCAACGCCGTCTCCGTGCTATGCCCGGGCCTGAAGCCCGATTGGAGGGGGTCAAGATAACTCGCTTCATCTAGGAACTGGGGAAGCTGACGGGCCACCACACTCTCTACAACCTTCGCAACAAAGCGAAGGTTGGAGACAGGACGGTAATTTGATAACAATGCTGGGTCCAGGGACGGTTTCTTGAGGAGGGGCTGCACCACCGCTTCCTTCAAGGCGGCAGGTAAAAGCCCCTCTCTCAAGGAAGTGTTTATAATACCCTGGAACCAGCCTCGTGTCACCTCCCGAGTGGCCAAGACCAACCAGGAGGGGCACGGGTCCAACAAACAGGTGGTGGCATTCAGTCCCCCCAGCACCCTGTCCACGTCTTCAACAGTAACAGGGTCGAACTCAACCCAACTGGCCTCACCGATATCCACCCCCGCCCCCCCGCCCGGAGATGCCCAGTCGGAGTCCAGCTCGTCCCGAATCTGAGCGATTTTATCCTGCAGAAACCTAGAAAACTCCTCAGCCCGTCCCTGTAAGGGATCCTCCCGCGCTTCCATCTCTAAAAGGGAGCGGGTCACCCTAAACAGGGCGGCTGGGCGGTTTTCCGCGGACACAATAAGGGTGGAGAGGTAAGACCTCCTCGCCACCTTCATCGCCACTAAATACGTCTTAATATAAGATCGTAGAAGTGTTCGGTCAGACTCAGAGCGGCTAGCCCTCCAACTACTCTCTAGGCGTCTTTTCCGGCGCTTCATCTCCCTTAGCTCCTCAGAAAACCAAGGAGCCATTTGGGATCGGCACCGGGTCAGAGGCCGCAAGGGCACGACCCGGTCAAGGCATTAAATTCCTGTTCTTTTTAAAAGGTCTCTCTGAAATTAATACTTCAGTTCGATGTTGATTTATTATATAATCCTCCATGAAATATTATGCCAAAATAAACTTCTGAGCCTTCAAGGTATTGCAACCTTTCTCTTCTCTTCTCTTCCTTCTCTTCTCTTCTCTTCTCTTCTCTTCTCTTCTCTTCTCTTCTCTTCTCTTCTCTTCTCTCCTCTCTTCTCTCCTCCCATCTCCTCTCCCTTCCCCCCTTCCCCCCCTCCCTTCCTTCTTCCTTCCTTCCTTCCTTCCTTCCTTCTTTCCTTCCTTCTTTCCTTCCTTCCTTTCTGTCTGTCTTTCTCTCTTTCCTAGAGATGAACCAAAACTTCCTATCCCCTACTTTAATTATCTCTGTCATCTGGAGAGACTGGATATTTTTTGTCTAGTTTTAGGTAAATTATCTTAACTCTTACTTCTTAAATATTGATATCAAAATTTAGACTAATGCATACTATAATTGAAATTCCAGTTTGAAAAAGAGATGGAAAGACATCTATAACATTTAATATAAGCTGAAAATAGATGTTTGGCAGTCTGAACTGGTTAAGAAACAAACTTTAAGCTGCAGTTCTCTGTGTTGAATTTAACTGAAAATTGTGACTTAAAGAAACAGAAATCTGAGATTTAAAAAAATGCTACTTATTGTCTGACCACTTGCAGGCTGCATTGTTCTATTTCCATGACATCAAAATGAAGAAACATCACAGTTCTGGTCTTTATAGTTTAATCATAAAATGCAATAATCCAATAAGGGAGTACAATTTTAAATTTGTTGTTTTCAGTTCACTTCAATCTTTTGAATCTTGTTGGATCTTGAGATTTACCTGGATATTTTTTTATACCATATAAAATTAGTTGATTGTTTTTATCTGTCACTGAATATTTGGTTTCAATCCTTAATGGAATCATATTTTAAAAGTCTAAATAAAATATTCATTTTTACTGCTGCATTTCTTCTTGAGCAGGACATTTTTCATCTTACTATATATTTCCTGCTTGAGCAAGGGGTTGGACTGGAAGACCTCTAAGATCCCTTCCGACTCTGTCATTCTATTATTCTGATCTCTCTCTCTGTCTATCTCTGTCTCTCCCTCCCTCCCTCCCTCTATCTCTATCTTTCTTTATTACCTCTATGGAAGTTTGAGTTCTAGATTGGATAATTTAATTCCTGAAATTGTATTTTCTTGTTGTATATTCTTTGCAAAACATTCTAATGCATACATAAAGGAGAGAGATGACAATCTTGTTATGATCCCTTATAATATAGTAATCTGTATTAAGTAAGATATGTTGGGTCTTTTTCTTTTTTCCTTTTTATAAACCAGAGAGATCATTTTTTTCACAAAAGAAGCATTGAATATTGTTGAATCTCATTCATTACCTCTGTTAATGGTAAGATAATCTTCAGAATTTCCTAGAAAGTTTTATACTACATAACACATAAAGTCCTTCTGGGTCCGGGACTTATTCAATTTCAATTGTTTATTACTACTTTTTGTTTGCTATTCACTAATTGTACTATTGAAAAGTTCCTTTTCTTGTTCCGTAAATTTAAGCTTTATGTATTCTATTCTGAATTTAATATTTATTACATAAAAAGGAATTAGTGATGTTATCTTCTCCATTATCAAAATATATCTGCTACCATCTCAAATGGCAGATATAATTGTCCTTTCATAGTTGATAAGCCAACATGTCTTTTCTTTTAATATTCTATTGCTTTTTCACAATATTTTTGTCTGTAAAAATTCATCTTATTTCCTATCATTTACTTGCATTAAATATTGTTGATTGCAAACAAGGTTTTCATATTTTCTTCTGCATTTGAAAAAGGATATTGCAACTAGTTTAGTTCTAATTGCTACAGTTCATTCTGCAATGTGTTGGAGGAGGATGTTATTTCTATTTCATGACAAAGAAATAAACAATCCTGTAATAAATAATTTGCATAAATCCAATTCTGTGAATAAAGAGGCATCAAGAGTTAGACTGATTTGAACAAAGCTGGATTATAGTTTGCATAGTTGAAAGGAGAAGTTTCCAATTTATAACTTGGGTTATGGATGAAGTAGAAAATTCAGATGACTTATATAAGTAGATGAATAATAATCGCATTCCATTCCTAGAGGTATTCATATAATTTGAATAGAAAGTAATGACATAGTCTAGAAATTTACCAGAAGTCTCTTTAGATGATCTATCTGAGGATATTTATCTAACTGACTGTAAAAAATAAAAATAAAAACTGCCATTCATTTCTTGGGAAATTAAACCATCTCATTCTGCAGTTTGAAGAAGCAACCAAGAAAAAAAAATGTATATTTTATATTGCTATCATCTATTGCAATTGCTGTTTTTCCTTATTCAGCCTGGAATAATAGTATTCCAGGCTGAATAATTATAGCTTTTCATTTTGGAATTGTTTTCTAAAGTTTAAGAGGTTTTTGATCTGTCAGGATAACCATTCTTTTTCTGGTTACCTAAGGCTGCCAATTTTTGATTGATCATTAAACAGGTTAATGTGGTCTTTTAAAATGAATATCTCAAAGGTCCATGAGTTTTGTCTTTTAAACTTAAAAAAACCAGGCACCTTTTCCTTTTGAAGGGATTGTTAAGTCCATTAATATTAGTGAAATATTTTATATGAACTATGATGCCTATTAGATTAATTATAATGAAAAAATAGTTGCTTCATCCAGTGTTTGAGCCTATGTGTCAACAATCCTTGGTACTCTGAGGGCTCACTGATCATGTTATCTAGCTTGGGTAATACAATGTCTGCAAGAAAACAACCAAGCTTAAAGAGCACCAAGGATCATATGTCTGTTCTACTCTATGACAGCTAATTACTTTCTGGTACCATCCTTTGTCAAACGAATATGCTCATTCATTTGAAAAAAACCCTTCAAGTTTTATCTTTATCCAATCTCATTTTTTCTCCCTTCATGTGTACCATCAGGACATAATATATTCTTATTGCTATCTCAGATCAAATTATTTACATGTATAGATTCCAAAATTTTTCACCTTTTGTTTTATATCTCTCTAGATTCTGAGGCGAAGGTCCTTCAACATCTACAGAGGTAGACAGGCAATAGATGGGTCCACTCAAATGGTTTTTATCCAACTTGGACTTTCCTTAAACAGGCCACATCCCCTCTGTAACTTCACAACTTGCATAGCGCCTGTTCTAGTCCATTCTAGAAAAGGGAAATTTAGAAAGTGGGTCATAGCAGTTTATCAGTTTGGGAGGTTTTATCCAAAAGCCTTCCAGATTCATTGAGGACCTCTCAATCACTTTATTTATTTATTGAATTTATATTGCCGCTTATTCGCCCATGGCAGCTGAAGGCGGTTTACAGAATATCTACTTCACATAAAATTTTCTATTAAAAACCACTTCTGGATTTTGTGCTTGAGATGGAAGAAAAAGAAAAAAGAAACTTTGGCTTTTGCTACTTAGATAGGTTTGTTGTTATAAAAATGGCTAATACACATTAACTATGCAAAAGTAAAAAAGTTGAGACTTTAACGTTACTATGTTATTCTATTGCAATGAAAAGAGTCAAAAGCTAATTCTTTTTTTTTCTTTTTTTCTCCTTTTACCCTACATTGCTTTCTCTTCCCTTTTCCCTCCCTTATTTTTGCCACTATTTTCCCTTTCTTTTGTAGTTTACAACTTGATAAGCTTAATAACATCCATAACAATGTCTACCTCTTGTCCTCTTGACTGAAGTAGTTCTTTTCAATCTCCACATAATAATAATATGAAACCCACAAACCATTTTAATGCCATGCCTAAGAGTCACGGAATTGTAAAACTCCAAAGTTGTAAAAGGAAAAAAGAATCATGAAATTCTTTTCTGCATGCAATTTCATTGTTTCTATATATCAACCCCCACCCCCACCCCACTTACAAGAAGCTGTGATAATAGCTCAGTCGACAGTCTTCTACTGCACCCAGCAATATTTAATTATGCGGCTGCTTGTTTCTCAGTGAGTACTGCAGTGGCACCTTCTGGCATGCAGAGGAAATCATTACCTGCGCTTTCCATGCTCTATGAGCTGGTGCCCTTTAAATAAAACCGAAGGAAGGAATTATGGAAGAAACCTATTTTTTTGGAAGAGATACAAAAGAACAAGAGATAAATACAAAGACAGATGGAAAGAGGGATCAGTGTATTTTCACAATGACAGAGATGGGCCCTTTGCATAGAAGGATTCCCAGTATTTTTGGTTGAAAGGATCTTATATAGGAACGAAGAGAAGAGAACAAATCACATGGCACTCTGGACTGGTAAAGGAAACATCATTGGATTAGAGCAGCATTTTTCAAATTTGGCAACCTTCAGATGTGTGGACTTCAACTCCCAGAATTCCCTAGCCAGCCTGCTGCCTGAGGCATCATGGGAGTTGAAGTCCACCCATCTTAAAAATACCAAGTTTGAAAAGCAGTGGATTAGAGAGGTCAATTGTGTAAGACAATTCCATTAAACTTTAAATTGGTAAGCATCAATTGCAAATGGTTACTCTACAACTAACTGGTGATCAACATATGACTTATTAAGCATTTTTGGACTAAAATGCTAACATAGAACTAAAGAAAGGATTGTGCCTCTATATATTTAATTTTTCTGGAGGAAGCCAATCAATTAAATATATGTAGATTCATGTACTTTATCTATGATTACAAAACGTTCTTAAAGATATAATGCATTTGCAATAGTGGCGAATATCTACAGCTTGAGCGTAGGATGAAGATGAAGGTTTATTCTCTGAGCTTGTGGTTTGGTTCCTGAATGTTTTTGTTACCTGGCTAGGTAACATCTTCAGTGGAGTTTAGGGGATGTCAGTGTCAGTGTTCTTCTGTTTATCCCTTATATGAACCTTCACCATCTATGAGCCACAGTGATCCAGTGGTTAGAGTCAGGGGTGCGATTCAACCAGTGTAACAACCAGTTTGATGAGCGCACACTTTGCGTTTGAAAAATGCTGCTTTTTCAGCTCTAAAACTTACCTTCTGCTGCAGTCCTGGTGAGTAAATCATTTGAGGAGCAGCAATCCATGTGCCGTGCCAAACAGCTGAAATAAAGACAGAATAGGGCAGGGGTGGGTGGGAGGGTAGGACCAAATCATCGATCTAACTACTGATTTGCTTAAACTGGGCTGAACCGGTAGAATCCCAACCCTGGTTAGAGTGCAGTACTGCAGGCTACTTCTGCTGACCGCTGTCTGCTTGCAATTTTGCAAATCGAATCTCACCAGGCTCAAGGTTGACTCAGCCTTCCATCCTTCTGAGGTGGGTAAAATGAGGACCCAAATTGTTGGGGACAATAGGTTGACTCTGTAAACTGCTTAGAGAGGGCTGTAAAAGCACTATAAAGTGGTATACAAGTCTGCTATTGCTATTGTTATCTTATAATTCATATTTTTCATTTAAATGTTTAATTTTAGTTTTGAATTTATTGTCTGGTAATACTTTATGTTAAATGTGAAATCTCCATACTAATCTAATTGGAAGATGCATACGGGAATTATCAATAATATTTCAATCAATGTATTTGTTTATATAGTCATTTTGTATGTCTTCTCTCTCAAATCATCTTTTTCAAGCACTGCTATTTCTATTCAGTTTTTGTAATTCCACAGACTGCCATTTCCTAGTTACATAAATATGTGGTTGTTATTATTAATAATAACTGATTTTTCCTTCCAATCAAAAATGACTTATTTTAAAGTCATTTAGCAACAATAGCACTTAGACTTATATACTGCTTCAAAGTGCTTTATAACCCTCTGTAAGCAGTTTGCAGAATTAGCCTTGAGCTGATGAGACCCAAAGTGCCAAACTTCAATCAGCCAGCAGTCAGCAGAAGTAGCCTGCACTACTGCATTCTAACCACTGCACCACAACGGCTCATTTGAAGGATCTGCCCAGAGTTGCTCTGAATAGCAAGACAGGTGGCATCCAAGTGTCTCTGACCTTAAACATATTATGACAAATTTTTCATGGACTATGCATTGACTTTATCCTATGAAAGCTATGGGTTAATAAACTAGTCCATTTTTAAAGCATCAACAAGATTATTTCAGAACAACTGACTAACCCTGAAAGTTATTCAGGAGAATGTGTTAAATTGCGGTTAATATTTGGATATCTTTTCAATGTATTGGCTGAAGGGCAAGGAATTTACTAAGCCACTCCAGAATAAAAGTATTTCATTACAAAAGTTGCAATGTGTTCCCAGTTGGTTAAAGTACAAAGTTTCCTTATATGAGTTTCTTTTAGTGCAGTTGTAGGGAAACAATTAAGTAGAAGACAACAGAAAACAGAGTGGTCCCATAGGTGCTTTTTCAAGAGGCAACTGTGCAGTTGCCTCTCAAAAAAGCACCTTTGGGACAACTATGACATGGATGACTGAGAATCTCCATAAACAGAAAACAGAATATTTTTAATTTCTCCCAGCTGACCTTGGGTCCTCGCAGGAAGAATGAATGAATGAATGAATGAATGAATGAATGAATTCTTTATGGCCAAGTGTGATTAGGCACTGTAGGAAGTTAGCACCCATCCCTCTCCTTGAAAAATGAAATATCCTAGGAAATATTAAAAAGGCAGAATATTTCCCCTAAAAAGAGTAGAAACTCAAAAGCAGAAACTCACATCAGAAGCAGAAGCTCACCCTACCTTTGTTAATGGACCATTACTCTGGCCTAGGCCAGTCTATTTTACATAACAAAGATCTACTCCAGGTAGAGTTATAATAGGAATTGCTGAAGGCCCTTTCATTACATCATCATCCAGCAAGGCTCAACCAAGCCTGGGACTCAGGACAGCCTACAGAGTTGCCCCTTCATGGCCTCATGGGAGTCTGACAACCAATCAAAATACAAGCTCAAATTCAAATCCCAACAGAGGGTATAAAACCCAGGAACTCTCAGTATATCAGACTTTCTTTCCTTCATCCAACAACTTGAAGCATATGATCATCCTTTTCACTTTGGTGCTCCAAGCCATGTGGTCCTGTCCACCATTAAACCATCTTTCCAAACAGCCTCCATCAGGGGTGGGATTCTACCAGTTCGTACCTATTTGCTAGAACCGGTTGTTAACATTCTAAGCAGTTTGGAGAACCGGTTGTCAGAAGAAATTACTGGCCTAATCCTGTAAGGAAGGCAGGAAGGAAACATTCTGGTGTTGCTTACAGAAACTGCCTCTCCATTAACTCTTATTACATTCTTGGCAGGACTAGACTTCCTGTCTCAGGCCAATAACATGACTGTCAAGCCTTGCCCACCAACTAAACCATGCCCACAGAACCGGTTGTTAAAAATTTGAATCCCACCTCTGGCTTCCATGTTCCAGTATCTTTTCCCCCACTTGGGACTGAACACGGAAGGATAATTCCTCCAACAACACACAGGGAATTTGTCTAGATGCAAATGCTCTCAGTGTACATAAAAAGAAACGATACATTTGTCAAGAATCATAAGGTACAACACTTAATGATAGTCATAGGGTACAAATAGGCAATCAAATCATACTAGGAAACAATCAATATAAATCATAAGGATACAAACAACAAAGTTACAGTCATACAGTCACAAGTGGGAGAGAATGGGTGATAGGAGTGATGAGAAGATTAATAGTGATGGTGCAGAACAAGATGCCAAACTACTGGAAAATTCCAGAGCACTGGAATGTACCGGGAGTACATCATCAACATCATCATCATCATCTTTAGTGTTGTCAAGAAAACATCATGAACCTGTCCATGAACTCAGCTCAGTGTACAAAAATCCCTAACTTCTACTTTCAATCAACATCCAAATTAACCTCTCTTAAAACAAAAAGAAAACCATCAATTCCTACAGTCCTACAATAAAAACTGAGAATAATGAGGATGCCCTTCAGATGCAGTATTATGAAAGCTAATTGCCTGTGAAGTATTCCAATGAGGTTCAGGGGAAAAGGAGTTGTGTTTTACTAATTGAACGCCACGTGGTATTTAGGGTATCAGTTTATAGGGAAGGTTATGCTACAGTTTATAAGCAGTGATTTATGAGTTAGCCTGGTTGGGTTTGACATGACTTACCTCTGAATGTATATAATACAATCAGCACCCATAATCACATACATTATACCCAACTCTTTTCTTGGGAGAAAACAGAAAAAATAACTACCATGGTTCTGAAATCTGCCTTTGGAGAATACCTTAATTGCCAAGCAAATCAGCTGGCGAGACCAACTTGCATTTCCCATTCCATGCTATTTGTAACTCAGTTAAATGTGCTTTTCCGTCTCAGGTTGATCCCTTAAGCAATCTATACAGGACTCTCCCAGTTTGAAAAATCAGTGGATGCAAGATATTCTAACTATCATACTTCTGCCTTTTAATTAATTTCCATCCTGTGCAAAACACTGGAAAGGTGCTGCGTTGTCAAGAGCAAAGTAATTTGTTCTCAGAAGCATGAAAGCAGCTGTATCCATTGTAAAAAGTTTGCACCCACACCTCCTAGAAGAATGAAATATTTTGAAAAATATTTTAAAAGGCAGAATATTATATTCCCCTAAAGGAGAAACATGCTCTTGGAAAGCAGCACTCACCTTTGTTAATGGCCCCAGCAGGACTGGGCCAGCCTATCTACAAGACAAAAGACCTTCAGCCTCAGGGTGATGGGATTAGCCCTCACTCAAGATCCAAACTGGGGCAAAGCCATTTAAGACACAATAGGAATTCCCCAACACACTTTCAGAACACAAGCCTCTTCATTCAACCAAACCTGGGAGCTCAAACAACCTCAGCTATGAACCCTGCATGGGCCCATGGGAGTCTGACTACAGCCAATAGAATACACTTCTTGTTCAGGAACAGGAAGCTCAAGGGCAAGGGCCAAGAGAAGGTATACTACCTACCTACCTACCTACCTACCTCTCTCTCTCTCTCTTCTCCATGTGGTCAGCTGCCCAGGACCTCAAACCCATGTGGTCCTGTTCATCAATAAACCATCTTTCTAATCATCCTCCAAGTTTCTAGTGTCTTTCTCCCTACTTGGAACTGAACCAGATGGATATTTCTTCCAAGCAGAGGTGGTATTCAGCAGGTTCTGGACAACTGGTAGCGGAAATTTTGAGTAGTTTGGAGAACTGGCAAATACCACCTCTAACTGGCCCCTCCCCCATCGATTCTCTGCTCCTGATTCCTAGTTGATCGGCTGGATCTTCTTTTGTTGCCCTGCACAGGAGAACAGAGCTGGAAATCAGGTTAGTGGGATGGGGAGGGAACGGGGATTTTGCAGTAACCTTCCTCTTCCACGCCCACCAAGCCACGCCACACCATGCCCACCCACAGAACTGGTCCTAAAAAATTTTGAATCCCACCAACTGCTTCCAACACCACTAAATGGCTCACATGGCTACTTCAAAGGCTGTCCCTAGATTGCCTGTGAGCACACACAGTCAAACTTTTCACTGAGACCACAAAGAAATTATCTCTGTGTATACATTCATGGACAAAAATGCAGACTGCCAGGAAAACCTTCAAAACAGTAGGGCCAGTTGCAGGATGCAGCTGCTTTAACACTGCTGTAATGAACTGTACCAGATGAGGATTTGCAAAATGCTGCCTCCTCCTCCCATATGATCCTTCCTGATTACTACACAAGTTGTGGCAACCAAATCATACTACATCCTCATTAGAAATACTTAAGGGGTTGTTTTTCATTATCTTTGGGTATTCTATGAAGAGGTAGCTATGAAAATATTCATTTTGAACTTTTAATCTGCCATGGGGAGGGGGGGCGGTGTTTCCTACTTTGCTGATTGTTGGTTATATTTTATTCTATACATAGTTTTATGTGGGAGAGTTGTTTCAAAGGCTGAAAAGAGTTTACTCATAAATGAATGGTAATGGCTGGAAGAAGACATTCAACCTGCTACGAACAACATATATCATAGTAAGTTCAACATTACTTGAATTGAGAAGACCAATTTTTTAAGCTAAACAGAAACAAATATTTTTTTCTAATATTAGAATATATATTCAAACTAATATTGGAATATATATTCTCCCTGGAATATTTTCAGTGGAATCTGAGCAAATACATACATATATATATATACAGTACATACATACATACATACATACATACATACATACATTACAACTACCTCTCTTGGAACCTAGAATAAGAGTTGGAAGGGACATTGGATATCTTCCAATCCAACCCACTGCTTAAGGCAGGAAAGCTTATAATATCCCTATTGGGTAGTGGGCTTCGGTAAGCAAGAACCAGACCAGCATAGCTGCAACAGCATTTATTGACTCAAAACTGGAACTGAGGAACTGCAGACAAATACCTGTGATTTTTACTCTAGGCCCACAGGGCCTTAACCAATCACAGAACTAGAAAAGGCCTGCCAAAAATATAAATATTCTAAATTTCCCTCCAAAACAGTTGGGCTCATCTAAAGGTTAGTTTCACTTTAACACAGTTAACACAATTATATACTGTACATTCAATACTTAACAATCCCAGTCAAATGGTTGTCCAGCCTATTCTTGAAAACTTCTAGTGATGGAGTAACCCACAACTTTGGGAGGCAAGCTGTTCCACTGAATAATTGTTCTCACAGTCAGAGAATTTCTTCTTAGTTCTAGGTTGGATCTCTCCTTGATAAGTTTCCATCTTGCCCTGCCTTCAGGAATTTTGGAGAATAGTTTGGAGAATTGAAAAATGGCGACTAATTTGGAGAGTAGAGTAATTTAATGTCTGTTGTTACTTCTTATCCTTGCACCTCACCATTTATTTATGAATTAAAATTGTAACAAAAAGCAATAGACATTTGAACCTTACTGATTTCTGCAGGAAAAAAAAATAGACACAAAATTAATTTCCATGGTTTTATATTTGTTTAAAAAGATTTTGCTGTGATTGAAATGTTTTGGGTTTTTTTTACTCACATTAATAGAATGCTTTACTTTATTGGCCAAGTGTGATTGGACACACAAGGAATTTGTCTCAGTGTAAATTACTTTCAGTGTACATAAAAGCAAAGATACATTAATCAAGAGTTGAGAATCCTAAGGTACGACACTTAATGATAGTCATAGGGTACAATAAGAGCAGATGGTCTCGTGAGTATGAAATCCGTAGTGAATGGCAGATAATAATAAAGAATAAAGAAACCATTACAGAGCATTTCGCCAAGGCAGCCATCGTCGGTGCCATCTTGGATCATTCATAAAAATATTCAACTAAAATGTAGCTAAGGCAACCATTGAATGCATAGAGGACTTCACTTTTTCTGTTCAAATGCAAGTCCCTTGACTTACAGTCGTTCATTTAGTGACCATTTGAAGTTACAACACACTGAAAAAAATGACTTATGGCTGTTTTTCACACTTATAATCATTGCAGCATCCCCATGGTCACATGATCAAAATTTGGATGCAGGGCAACTGGTGCCACAGAGAGGAAGGGGTCAAGCTATTTTCTAAAGCACCTGTAGACCAGACAAGGAATAATGGATGGAAACTGAAAAAGGAGAAATTTAACCTGGAAATAAGGAGAAACTTTCTGACAGTGAAAACAATCAACCATTGCCCTCAGAAGTTGTGGGAGACCCATCACTTGAGACTTTCAAGAAGAGATTGCACTGCCATTAGTCAGAAATGGTGTAATTGGTCTCCTGCTTGGGTGGGTGGGAGGGAGGTTGGACTAAATGACCTACAAGGTCCCTTCCAACTCTGATTATCTGTTACCTGTTATGACAGTTGCAATATCCCTGGGTCATGTGATCATCTTTTGCTATCTTCTGACAAACAAAGTCAGTGGCCGAAAGATTCACTTAACAGCCTTATTACTAACTTATCAACTGCAGTGTTTCAACTTAACTGTGGCAAGAAAGCTTGTAAAATAAGCAGGGGTGGGATTCAGTTTTTTAAATAACCAGTTCTCTGGGCATGGCTTAGTTGGTGGATGTGGCTTGGTGGTCATGTGACTGGGTGGGCATGGCCATCTC
The DNA here is from genome assembly GCA_023653725.1 of Bungarus multicinctus. Classification (NCBI taxonomy): domain Eukaryota; kingdom Metazoa; phylum Chordata; class Lepidosauria; order Squamata; family Elapidae; genus Bungarus; species Bungarus multicinctus. The sequence goes on from CM042851.1 coordinate 35,104,695, forward strand.
AACATCACTCATGTCAAGGGGCGCTTCTCCTCGCCTGGCCTCTCATAACAGTGGGGATGCTGCTGTGAACTGTCATAAGTGTAAAAAATGGTCATAAGACACTTTTTTCAGCGCCATTATAATTTTGAATAGTCACTAAATGAATTGTTGTAAGTCAAGAATTACCTGTACAAAAATACAACAAGCTTCTTTGCTTGCAAAAAGCTGCCCTAAATACCAATCATTAGATAAAAACTACCTGCAAGCCAGAGTTACAAATCAAGCAGGGTGCCAGAGCACCTTGAAGAATGAAAATAGTTAAAATTCAGTAATAACTATCAAGCAGCCATCTCTTGCTCATAAAGTGAAACCCTTTAGCAGAGAGGTCATTTAAGCTCTCCAGAAAAAGCACACCCAGCAAAAGCAATCCTTAGATCCATTTGCACCACTTAAAAATATCAGCTGGTCTCACTCACCTCATAAGATAAGATATCCTAAGGAAATCATCCAGATTTAAGGAAAGGTCACCTGCCCCCCAGAAAGACAGTAAAAAAAAAAACAGTGCCAAGCTTGCATCCTACCTCTTGGAAGTATACCCCAAAAGGACAGTGCCAGGTAGTACTAAAGCAGTGAGGAAGACCCCCTCCCCAGATAGAAAAAGAAACCATGAGGCAGGAAAACATTCAAACACAATACAAATAATTAAATCACATTAGCTGTTGCTTGTTGAAAATTATCCCATCAATAAACACAGGATTAAATGTTACTAAGCACAGAATTAATCTTCACCAAAAACCAGTTTTAGACCAAAACTCAGAAAGGGTATGTAAACTCATGTTTGAATGTCAATCTTTCTAGCTAGCCAAGAAGCCTTGCTGAATGTCACTCATCTTGGTTCCCTGTCACTAAAAACTTTGCTTCATAATTCAATTATTTCTTCAAAGTGCTGATTGTCCAGGGAAGTATTTCCTCCCAACAGCAGTGTAAAAATCTTAAAACAGCCCTTTCCCTTTAAGAAAGGCAAGCCTCAGAAGCTCCAGAGACAGGAAGTCTAGGCATACTGGCAAGAATGTAATAAGAGTGGAAAAAAAACAAAAGGAGATTGCTTCTAACTACCGGTTTCTGAACTGCTTAGAAAGTTAACAAGGGGTTCTATAGAACCGTCAGAACCGGTAGAATCCCATCCCTTAAAATAAGGCAAAACTCACTTAACAAGTGTCCTGCTTAGCAACAGAAATTTGGGGCTCAACTTTGATCATAAATCAAGGAGTACTTGTAGTTACTTTCCAAGATTATGTTAGCTTATTGGTAAACTGTGGCTCCATTTCTGTCTCTCATTACATTACAAAATGAGCATGGAAACCTATATTTGGCAAATCCTGTGTTTAGCCCATTATAGAAGTTTTCTTTTTAAAAAGCCTGAACCACAAGTAGGCCTGACTCAAATGTAGGTACTAATACCACTCTATAAAGTCTTAGTAAGACTACACCTAGAGTACTGCATGAGAGTTTTGGTCACCACACTGTAAAAAGATGTTGAGACTCTAGAAAAAGTGCAAAGAGCAACCAGGATGATTGGGGGACTGGAGGCTAAAACATATGATGAATGGTTGCAGGAACTAAGCATGGCTAGTCTAGTGAAGAGAAGGACCAGGGGAGACATGATAGCAGTCTTCCAATATTTGAGGGGCTGCCACAGAGAGGAAGAGGTCAAGCCAGAGGTGGTATTCAACAGGTTCTGACCAGTTCTGGAGAACCGGTAGCGGAAATTTTGAGTCATTTGGAAAACCGGCAAATGCCATCTCTGACTCCAGAGATTTTGCAGTATCCTTCCCCCTCCATGCCCACAAGCCACACCCACAGAACCAGTAGTAAAAAACATTTGAATCCCATCATTGGGTCAAGCTATTTTGAAAAGCACTCGAAGGCCAGACAAGGAATGAATAATGTATGGAAACTGATCAAGGAGAGATTCAATCTGGAAATAAGGAGAAATTTTTAGACAATGAGAGCAATCAACCAATCGAACAATTTGCCTTCAGAAGTTGTGGGAGCTTCATCACTGGAAGCTTTCAAAAAGAGATTGGACTGCAATTTGTCAGAAATGCTGTAGGGTCTCATGCTTGAGTGTGGGGTTGGACACAGGGGTGGGATTCAAAAATTTTAACAACCGGTTCTGTGGTCATGGCTTAAGTGGTGGTCATGGTTTGGTGGTCATGTGACTGGATGGGCGTGGCTTGATGGTCATGTGATTGGCTGGGCATGGCCAATTCAATATCACTCACATTGAGGCACGCATCTCCTCGCCTGGCCTCTCATGACTGTGGCAGTGCTGCAACAGTCGTAAGCGTGAAAAACAGTTGTAAGTCACTTTTTTCAGTGCCACTGTAACTTTGAATGGTCACTCCACACAAGCAAAGTACCAGCAAAGGAGGGGAAAAAAACTCCAGAGAAGTTCCTGAGGCAGGAAGTCTAGTCCTGCCAAGAATGTAATAAGGGTTAACAGAGAGGCAGTTTCTGTAAGCAACACCAGAATGTTTCCTTCCTACCTTCCTTACAAGGATTAGGCCAATAATTTCTTCTAACAACCGGTTCTCCGAACTATTTAGAAGGTTAACAACCGGTTCTAGAGAATAGGTGCGAACTGGTAGAATCCCACCTCTGGTTGGACTAGATGACCTACAAGGTCCCTTCCAACTCTTTTAATCTGTAATCTGTAAGTTTGAAGTCAGATACATTTTACTTTGTCTTCCAGTAAAGATAGTTTATGATTAACTACTATAAAGGAAAGACCATTGATATATTGATGCAACCTCTGAAAACTTAATATTGCATCAAATGCCTGTGGAAAACCATCCAGTGTTTAACTAGCAAATTACCTTTTAAATCCTAAACCCACCAGAAGACTTGATGCATGATCTTTATTACTGGGGATTTTGCTAAACAGATTTTTCAGTCATCCTGTTTCCCTTAATGGGCCACCTCCTTTTGCTGCTAATGATCTGGATATTTTTCTCAGTAAGGACTTCTGATCAATTTATTAGATATGAAAAGAACATCTGGTAACCTCTTGATGATATGTGTCTGTTCATGCTTTAAAAATAATAAATACAGCACTCAATATTTTTTTTTCTTACTAGTTCCCTGCAAGTAATTAATTTTATGAAACAAAACTTATGGAGAACCTTTGATCCGGAAACAGCATTACAATCCAACCAGCATCCGGTATATTTCTTCATGCCTTTTTCTCTTTTCTTTCTTCCCCTGGAAGAGACACATTTAATTTTGTCACCTCATTGTGCTTTATAACTGGCTCTAGACATCATACAGTGCTTTCACATATCAAACTTCAAGGTTTTTTCCCCCTTCAAAATTGGTTTCTAAGGCAGGTGCTAGCCTGTATTCACATTACACATGCATCTCTATTTAATTGAGTAATAGTAAATGAGGGGCAAGCAATATGGATCATATTGCTAAGAAACATGGGTTTTGTTGGACTTCATTTTACCTTCTTGTATTATATTCACATCTTATCATAACCTTGTTACTTTCTAATCACAAGATAAGAACATTCACTTTCTCAGACTGAATAACAAAGAATTATTCAAATGTACAAACTGTTTCAACTGCAGCTGTATCTTTTTGCAACCGACTATGAGACTCTTTTCCCATGCTATTTCTCCCCTTATTTTTTAATATAATACTCATTCAAATGGTCAAGCTTAATGTTAATGGGGTATTTAACAAACTGTCCATCTTTCTGATGTAATTGGGCAGGATGTTTTCTTTTCTCTAGTCCAATTTTTTTTTGTCCTTTTCCTTTTTGTGCTAAGTATAAAAAAGAACTCCAATTTCTTTCCTGGGTGCCCTCTTTGAATAGACACACTTTTTTTAATGAAGAACTTCAATAAAACTTCTTCTGATTCTTGGCTTATTAGAGAGAGAATGCTGAGGCAGGATCTAGGGAAAATTTTGGCCTTTAGCAGAGTAAGAGGTTATTTCTATTACTCAAATTCAATGCATATGTTGTTGGTTCAGGGTATTTTATTTGGCCTAATCAAGCCAAAATTTATGGTATCTTTGGTTTGCATCCAGTATTTTAGTTGGATTTCAGAAAACAGTCTTTTCCAGTTCTGTCTGGAAATAAGCCTAGGGTTTTCTGCATATGTCCTGATGTACAGCCAGTTTGAAACCATACTGTCACATCCTGTTGCTCTGAATCCATTAATCTTAATTTCTGAAATAAGCCCTTGAATCCAAAGACAATTTGGAGTAACTCAATAATTACATACGTAAAATGGGATTCAGAAAATCATTTACAAATGACGTTTTCAATTAGATCACTGTTAATTGCTGTGACAGGGACAACAGTAGTCAGCTTACACATGTGACCTTAGCTCAAAGCAAAAGTCTAAATTAAATCATCCCAAATAGTTTCTACTTCATATACCCAACAAGTGAAACCTACCACCTCTCTGAATCATTGGTTCTACTGTCTGACTGGTTTTCCCCATTTAATCAGAATTTTAAAACTTCCCCAACTGGACTGTATTCTTCTCTCCTCTTATCTCCCCAAAACTGAACCTATCAAGAGCTGTGGTGACACAGTACTGCAGGCCAGAGGTGGTTTCAGCAGGTTCTGACCAGTTCTGGAGAACCGGTAGCGGAAATTTTGAGTAGTTCGGAGAACCAGCAAATACCACCTCTGACTGGAGATTTTGACAATATCCTTCCCCTGCCACACCTACCAAGCCACGCCCACAGAACTGGTAGTAAAAAAATTTGAACCCCACCACTGCTGCAGGCTACTTCTGCTGCCTGCCGGCTGCCTGCAGTTCGTCAGTTTAAATCTCACCAGGCTCAAGGTTCATTCAGCCTTCCATCCTTCCAAGATTGGTAAAATGAGGACCTAGATTGTTGGGGGCAATATGCTGACTCTGTAAAGCTATTAGAGAGGGCTGTAAAGCACTGTGAAGCGGTATATAAGTTTAAGCGCTATTGTTGTTGCTAAAAGACTTTAAAATAAGTCATTTTGATTGGAAGTAAAAGCAGTTATTATTAATAATAACAACCACATATTTATATAACTAGGAAATGGCAGTGCTGTGGAATTACAAAAACTGAATAGAAATAGCAGCACTTGAAAGTGCTATTGTTATCCTCTTGTCTCAAAAATCTTGATTTTTACAAACTGGGAAAGGTTAAGTTTTTCAAGAAGCATCATTTATTTATAAAAGCAGTAAAGGTAAACAGGAAAATTACATTTTTGGCCAAAATGATGTGGATCAGAGGAGGTCAAAAAGTATAACTAGGTAATCAAATGAGAAGTTTGTAAGGATGCTACCCTAGCTGGCTTTGTCTATTCTAAAGCTGGGGGGTGGGAGGGAAGGAATGTTCATGGATACTCTATAGCAAAGATTTATGCATGTTGGTAATAAGAGCTGGAATTTTAGGATACAATTTAGTTGATGAAATTCTTCATTAAATAATTAAAATTACAACACACTGGAATTGTGGGGAAAAAATGAACAGCTCAGGATATCAAATTTCTGATTAAATAATCCTTTTATTTCAGGACTCTGAATTCATTGTTTGTTTTCTAAAATAATGCCTTAGTTCTTGTTTTCCTTACCTGCACTTTACTTCCTTACTTTGCTTTGCATGTTTGATATTCACTGAATTCTCTGTTGCTTGAATTGTTTCCTGAATGCAGAATCAATTCCCATGCTGGCTGTGGAATTCAGGAAGTTGAAGTCCACCCATCTTAAAGTTGCCATGATTGAAAAACATTCTACTCTAAGAACAGATGTGATGCAACTATTATAATAGGGGATACATGCATTTAAATGCATACTTGTCTGGATCTATGTTTGCAAAAATTGTCTTCAGAAGTCTTCAAGGAGAAATGGACTAGGCTAGATCATTGCATCAATTACACTCTAATTACTTTTGTTGTTAAAGAACAGAAGCGATGAAGAAAAGCACCCTGAAGGAAGCAGCTTATTCAACGGCAAAGTGAACATGTGTATATGAACTAAGCTTCAGTTTCCCAACTCATGTTCCAGAATCAGGGGGATTCAAAATCTTCTTTTGAGACATTTCTGCATGACTACTCTGTCCTTTAAGGATTTCAACAGCTGTTGGCAAACCGCTGTAAGAGTAAGTAAGTAATGGAAGATTTCCCAAATTGCTCCATTGCTTATTTGAGTTGCCTACATGGCCAAAAGTCTTATCCATATCTTGGACCATCTAAATGAAGATATGATAATTTAAACTCAATCGGAGAGTTCTCGAAACTGGAAAAAATAATAGAATTAGAATTCAGAAACAGTTATATTGAGGCTGAAATACTGGATATGCATTAAACATTAAACTTACTGAACACAGATTTTATTTCTGATATGTGCTATAGGATTGTACCATGAAGGGGAGTAATCAATAAATGTAATTTTAGCTCAGAGATGTTAGAAAGCTGTTCATTTGTTCTTTCAAGTTAGAACACACAAGGACTCAAAATATTAGCCTTTTTCAGCAACTGGGAGAAAAATCTCTTTTTGCAGACAGTGTCTACAGCTTTCCATCATTAAATATAGACCCCTATTTAGAGAGTTACAAAATAATCTTTACAAGCATATACAGTATATATACATATATATATATATATATATATATATATATATATATATATATATATATGCCAGATTGTTTAGGATGAGCATTTGCTTTTGTATTTCTTACAGAAATCTAGACACTGAGTCAATATTTTTGTTTCTTTCCATCTTAAAATTGAAATAGGCATTTTATACTAGGGAAAGGGGAGTGGGGGAGCACATTTTAATCTTACCAATTAAAACATGTCAATTAGAAATGACTAGTCAACTTCCCATGAGAAAGGATAGCTTTCTATACATCAACATTATTAAGGTTTTTTTCCCCCCTTACTCTTTGAAAAAGAGTTCTATCCTTAAAGGGGAAGTGACTGAATAGATCTGACTGAACAGAACACTAAGCTTTGGAAATGAGTAAATGCATTTTTGTTTGGTGCATATGTCAGAAATAAAAGAGAGAAAAGGGAAGGAGACATCATGATTTTCAATAATTGAATCAGTGGTATTACATATCTTCATCCAGTCTCCTTGGGATGAAATTATTTATTTATTTTTTTACAAAAGCTTTTATACTGGTTTATGTAATCAGATTTAGTGATACAGAATATCATTTTTCTTTTCTTAAAAAAGATGTCTCACCATTATTCTTGCTTTGTTCAATAACCCAAAGTTGTAACACTGATATCTTTTTCCATGAAATGTTTTATTATCATGTTTTTACTCCCACTAATTTTATGTTTTAAATTCACTTATTTTTCTCCTGCCTTAACTTAAGCATCAAAGCATTCAACCCATACGTTTTCAGACATGGAGATAGAATCATATTGTAGGTACGTTCATACTCTGGCATGTGTGAACTTTACTAAGTCTCTATCAATCAATTGTAAGACGATTTTCATGAGATCTTACATTTGTTTTATCAAAGTTGGCATTTGATGTCCTCTGCTCGGCAACTGCTCTATTAGAATATCAGATTGCTTTTTGGAAAGGGTTTTCACCTCTTGAAAAAACCAAAGCTGTATTGGAAAAATTGTCCAGCAAAATATCTTCCCAGATACCACAGGCTCTGATGTTTAAATATTGTAGAGATAAAATAAATAGTACTATAAATTATTATTCATTTTGAAATGTTTCTCTTTTACTGTAAATTCAGACAATACAGTATATTGTATTAGCCTTATCTCATTTTAGAGATGGATATTTTTACATGGATAATATTTTATAAGCTATTTATATCATGTTGTTCAGTAGTGCCTGTGATAAATGAATTCTCCAAAATGGATTGGGTTTCTACACAACAAGCTATTTCTCAGTTAGGCTGGAGAGACTCTTTCCTTTTATTTATTTTATACAGCCAAAAATTCAGCTCATGAGAGTAGAAGGGTTTAATCCAGGTTTCAGTGCATTTTAGACAGCTGGAAACATTTCCAGTTCATTTTTCCAATATAGTCCTAGGCTGCACCAACAGAGCGATAATATCAATAACAGATGAAGTGTTAGTACTACTTTATACTGATCCGGTATAATTGGAATACTGTGTATTGCATATTGGTCACCATGTTCCAAAAAAGATGTTGAGAGTGCAGAAGAACAACAAAGATATTTAGAGACCTAGAGTCTAAAGCATGTGATGAATAGTTTCAAGAACAGTATGTCTAGTCTAATGAAGAGTTGGACTAGGGGTTACATGACAATAATCTCCAAATATTTGAGGGGCAGAGAAGAGAGAGGCAACTTATTCTCCAAAATAAGAAATAATGGATAGAAACTTTATCAAAAAGAGATCAATTCTAGAATTAAGGAGAAATTTCCTGTCAGTGAGAACAATTAATCAGTGGGTTGCCTCCAGAAGTTGTGGGTGCTCCATCAGTGGAGGTTTCAAGTAGAGATTGGACAACATTTGTACAGAATGGTATAGGATCCTGTGTGAGCAGGGCTTTGGAGTCCTTTTCTGAAGTCCCTTCCAGCTCCTTCCTTCCTTCCTTCCTTCCTTCCTTCCTTCCTTCCTTCCTTCCTTCCTTCCTTCCTTCCTTCCTTCCTTCCTTCCTTCCTTCCTTCCTTCCTTCCTTCCTTCCTTCCCATTCTGATATTACTTTCCTATAGTGAGACTATAGAATAGAATAATATTCATCTAATTTATATTTTCATTTATTGTTTTAGGTCCTGTAAATTTAGAAAATCTTTGACTTGTACAGTTTTTAAGAATTTTATCTTTTGAATGTCAACACTTTCTAGACATTCAAATCTATAATTTTTTTGAATTAGAAAAAAAATATTTCTGGAAAGAGGCAGCCCTGAAAAAGAGTATGTGAGGGGAGGTGTTATTTCAGCACAGAAATAAAACTGAATACTACAAATCTTTCATCTAGAAAGACTTTATTTGGTTCAGTTTACAAAATGCGAAATTATATGCCTGGTTTTATTATCTTTATTTTAATTTTGCTTTGCAGTTAAATAGTTTGCAAAAGACAGTTTAGAAATCATGAAATAAAAGTCCAATTAAAGGTTTAATAATTAATTAATAAAGGTTTAATTACTATAATTTTTAGATCACTCCAGTTAGGAACTTTGGAGTAGCTTATAAGAAGCAAATGCAAAAGCAGGGTTAAAAAAGATTTAAGGAAAGCAGAAAAACAGACAATGATATTCGCCCAGTGAGCCTATATCTCAAGGGCCAGTATAATCTCTCATTTTGCTCCCAAATGCCCTCTGAAAAGAATTATTGTGTTTCTCTATAGCAGCCAGACTTGGCATAGTCAAGCCTGCCAACATTTTTTCCACAGATGTAAAAGCCTTTGGTAGTCTGTGGTTATATTTCTGTCAACCTTTACTTAGAAATAATGAACTCAGCAATAAACACTTTAACTAAACATGAAAAAGCAAAATGACTCTGCGGACTCAGCATTTGTATGAAGAATATAAACAGATTGTTCTGGAAAGCTGGGGTTCTCTGTAGCATTTGGTGTACAAATATTATTTTTAATTGATTTTTAAAAAATAAATCAAAAGACTAGAAATGGCTTGAATTCCCCAAGTTGATTTAAAAAAAACTATTTGTACAAGAACTTATATGAGGAGTTTTATACTTCATATAAAATAAATGTAATGCTTCCTAACTCAATTACTGTTCACATCAATATCACAAGTCAACCATGTTTTCAATACATGCTCTACAGTATGAATTAATTAATAAAATTAACAAGAAACCATAATAAGGTCTGACAACACAAAACCTTTCTCAAAGTTTCCATCCGAGTAGGTAAAAGTCACTCATCAATAAACAAATAAGAAAGATTACTATTTTAGAGAAACTTGGTTCTGGCAAAGCTGTTTTTGGAACTTCGAAGTTGAATTTAACTTACTAAGAGTGCCAAGAAGCTCAGTAATTCTCCCTGGATTTATAAAATGGTGATAAACTTTAAATGAATATTACATTATTAACTGATATTTTTGAAATATAATTTGAGAATCTTCAATCAGGAACGTTGCCTTTGTTGGATGTCAAAAAAGCACCTGATAAATAAGAATATAAAAATACCATTCCCAATACCTCTTAGTGGTTTATAAATTGTTTAAAATGTTAAAAACAGGAAAAACAAAAAGACAAAAAGAGGGGTAAAGATGTCAGGATGACAAACCAGGTGGAAATAATGGAAAACAACCCATATACCTACTGCATGTCATAAGCTTACCTTATCTCTGTTTCAAATCTTACACCAGTTTAACTACCCTAATGCATCTAATGAAGTGGTTACACTTCATATGCTTTTTAATAAAAATTGTTAGCTTGGAAGTGGAAACTGGGTTTTATTAGACTCCTACTGATTTGGCTATATTAATTTTTGTTACTTTAAACAGAATAAGTTTTTACTTGATAGAATACTGATGAGTCTTGCAGAGCTTGGCAATTCTGTCTGACTTCAGAGGACACGGAATAACAATTGAAGCTATTTGATCCCATACTCATCCAAATCATGAGCCATAAGATATATGATAACCAAATTCTGGAATCACAACCAGAAACCAACTACAGAAACCAATTAAAACCAACGCTGGTAGTAGCAGAGATAATCCAGGCACAGAACTTCACATCGAGCATAACAAGGTGCAGCCTTAAATTACTTTTGCCAGCATATTTGCATCAGCTGTAGTTTCTGTTTCATGAGTGGCCTTCCCCACTGAAAAGTTGATTTGGTCCAGAATTCATATTATTGTTATTACTTGGAGAAATAAGATATAGATATAACTTGACATATACCAAAGATTCAAAATGTGTTGGGTTATGAAGAATTCTGAATTTACTGAGTTTGGGATGCAATCATATTTTTATGTGGTTCAAAAGCTACTATTACAGCTCTGGATGTTAAAAAAAATAGTGACCCAACAAAGTTACTGATTCAATGGTACCATAACATGTTGGAAAGATTTAACATTTAAAAACTGAGCGACTTTTCTGTATTGGTTGTAACATAGCTATTTTTGTTTGCTCTGTTTTGCTGATTTTTAAAGTTATTCTTTTTTGTTTATTGGGATATACTGTAATTTTGTATCTTTTAATTATTATACACATATACACACACACACACACACACACACTGTAAACTTATATAAATATATTATGTGCAGACCAGAGATGGTATTCAGCAGGTTCTGACCAGTTCTGGAGAACTGGTAGTGGAAATTTTGAGTAGTTCGGAGAACTGGCAGTAACCTTCTCCCAGGAGTGCGGTGGGAATTGAGATTTTACAGTATCCTTCCCCTGCCACGCCCACCAAGCCAAGCCAAGCCTACTAAGCCACACCCACAGAACCGGTAGTAAAAAAAATTGAATCCCACCACTGGCGCAGACACACACACACACACATACACATGTTACACATATGCACACATGCACATTGTAAGCTATTCCACTATAGCAGTTCTGTGGTGTTTGGATTCTAACAAATATTAAGGAATCTGATACAGGTAGTCTTCAACTTACAACAATTCATTTAGTGACTGTTCAAAGTTACAATAGCACTGAAAAAAGTGACTTATGACCATTTTTCATACTTACAACCTTTGTAGCCTCTCCATGATCATCTGAAAAAAATTCAGATGCTTGTCAATCAGTGGTGGGATTCAATTTTTTTTGCTACCGGTTCTGTGGGCGTGGCTTGGTGGGCGTGGCAGGGGAAGGATACTGTAAAATCTCCAGTCAGAGGTGATATTTGCAGACTCTCCAAACTATTCAAAATTTCTGCTACCAGTTCTCCAGAATGGTCAGAACCTGCTGAATACCACCTCTGTCGTCAACTTAGAAAATATAGAATAACAGAGTTGGAAGAGACTTTGGATGTCTTCTAGTCCAACCCTGGCTTAGGTAGGAAACACTTATGACCGTTATTGTTTCCCAAGGTCATGTGACCTCCTTTTGCAACCTTTTGACAAGCAAAATGGGGAAGCCAATTCACTTAATAACCATGTTACCCACTTATCACTTAGCAACTATGGCAGGAAAGATCGTAAAATGGGGCAAAATTCACCTGTCTCACTTAACAACAGCAATTTTTGGCTCAGTTGTGGTCATAAATTGAGGACTACCTGTACAGTTTTCATAAACTTCAGAATAACAATCTCCATTACTATTGTAAATCTATTATGTTCATGTGTCAGATTTATAGAGTAAATAAGTAGACGTTTGGTTACTGATTATAAAAATCAGTTATCAATATACTGATACTACCTATTGTCTTCTTTATTAAAATATTACAGGATACCTACTTCATATATATTGATACTGCAAGAACTGTTGGTTAGTTGTTTTCACTTTACCCTGCGAGATGCCATTCTGAAATTGGAATATTAACAAACTCCCTCTGTGGTATTCATGCTGACTAATTTACTTCCACCTTTTCAGTTGAGAGTTAAAATAATATTCTGTATTTGAGAGAAACTGTTATTAGTCTGTCAATATTTAATTGTAGCTGGCTTGTGTTTCTCTTGTTTAAAAGGTTATTAGTTTGTTTTTGTTTGTTTGTGCAATTCTTTCCTATTGCTGTAGAATGGTCTTTCCATATGCACACTGCTTTTTGAATAAAAAACAAAAACGAAAAACAAGGACAGAAAAAATGTATATGTGAATTAATTTTGCTATGGAAATGTTGCTGGTATAGCTTCTCTCCAATTGGAATATTTTCCAAATATTCCAGTTACTAGAAGTCCACAAAAGTCAGAAGCTGCTAAAAAGGAGGAAATATTTGTCTATATAGGTTTGCAACCACTATTTTCTCTGCCAAGCCCTCTTGTGCTGCTATATCGTGGTGGGGAGGTTCCTGGGAGGAATGAGTGAAAAATATCCAGAGTATATAATCCCAGCAGGGTTTCCCAAGTCATGGAGATTACACCTAGATGCCCAACTAAAGCAGGCAGGTACTTATATTAGGCAGCAGAAGAATCAGATGGATTGAGATGGATTGACAAGATAATGATTGATGATATTGTGCTAAATGACTGTCAATAAGCTCATAAATAAGTGCTGAAAATCTTTTGGAAATGCTAATGCTGGTGATATGTCTGGATTAAAGCTTTCAGGTTGCTTAGCTGCTGGTGTTGCAGTGCAGGGAAAGAAAGTCTGAACTCAAGATTGAACTGCTTTGCTTCTTTCAAACCTTAACACTTTTCAACTTGCCAATGACCTGAGGGAAGGCAAAGGGAAAATAGAATGCTAAGAATGTGTGCGAGGACCATGAGAGATTGGCAATCAATTAAGGTCACCACTGCAGATGCTTGAGAAAGAGATGGACTGTTCCCATAACAAGAGGACATCTCATAATTGGACAATGTGATCACCCAGTAGTAGGGAGAAAGGGAAGTTGTTTAACTAAGCAAACAGTTGTACATGAAAACCAGAGCTGGTTTTGATTTTTCAATACCAAAATGGGGTACCCAATAAAGTTTTACTTTTGGGAATTCAAAGCTCCTGGTTAATAGTCTGTCAGTTAACACTGAAGTTATAGAAAGTGAATAACCATGGGAAATTGGAACATTAGAAGCATGAACATGGAAAAACTCAACACAATGAATGGTTTTAATGAATTGATTCACATTGACATGTTAGGCATCAACGGGCTGAGGAAGAAGGGAATTGAATATTTTCAGATACAAAGTCACACTGTTCATTCTCAGGATTTGGGAATGGCATTGCTTTCATAGTTAGGAAATATATACCAAGATCAATGCTTAGCTGAAAACAACTGGGTTTATTCTGCAACTACTATAAGAGGAGGACACCAATGAGTTTTATGTCAAATGCAAACTGAAATTAACACAACATGCAAGAAGATGTGCTATTTGTGGCTGGAGTTGCAAATGTTATGGAGGAAAACATACATGAAATGTTTGGCCTGGGAAATGAAGCATCTAATAATTTACCAATCTCTTCCAATCCATACAATTACAATAGTCTTCCAACAACCAAAACAATATCTTACACAATATATGAACATCACCCAATGAGAGACACAGAAATAAAATTGACTATGTTATAGTTAGAAGGAGTGGAAGAACTCATATGTAACATCAAAGACATAGCATGGTGCTGAGTGTTTAATAATCATGAGCTGCTCAAGTTTCAAGTTAAGTTAAACAACAAGAAAAAAACAAATAAGTTTTTACGATATGATCTTTAACAGATACCCATCATTTTCAAGGAGAACCTCATAAATAGCTTTAAAATCCTGAACCTGATTGATTGGGAACCAAAAGACCTGATTAAGAAACTCTTATGGGGGGGATATAAAAAGAGACAGCCAAGGATCAAAACATCAGAACAAATCATAAAAATTGCTGAGAAGATAAGACAAGCAAAACCAAGAAACTCGAAAAATTTCAGGAAGGAATTTAATGAAGCATTTAGAAAGCTGTCAAAAAAACCAACAACCAACCCCACAAGAAGAGTTATTTCAACCACATCTCTAAAGATACCAAAGGTGTAAATAGACATGGATAAGCAAGCAAAGTCTTCCAAAGGATCTCTGAACTCAGAAAGTTGCTTCAATCTTGACTTGGTATGCTAAAGGATCCCAATCAATAGATTCTAACTGACTTTAAAAAGACCAAAGGCAGATGGAAGGTGTATTCTGAGATACTGTATGGTAAACATTTCAATATCTGAGATACTTTAGATCATATTCCTTACTTACAAAAGCCTCTGTTACTAGAAGATGACCTTTAGATCAGTATTCCAGCCATGACTAAATCGCAAGGGTACAGGAGATGAAGACATATCTACAAAAATATGATGAACAAGAGAAAAAGAAACAGTGGCTCTTTTAACAATATGCCAGTAACTCTAAATTACAACACAGTGGGAACCTGTGTTGAAAGAAATATCCTTCTTGGTTCAGTTCCAAGTGGGGAAAAAGACACTGGAAACATGGAGGCTGCCTGGAAGGTTTAATGGTGGACAGGACCACATGCCCTGGAGCTCCAGAGTGAAAGGGAAGAGATCAAGAAAAAAAAAGGCCTGAGGTACTGAGAGTGCTGGGTTTTATACCCTCTGTTGGGATTTGAATTGGAGCTTATATTCTAATTGGTTGTCAGACTCCCAGGGGTAACTCTGTGGGCTGTCCTGAGTTCCAGGCTTGGTCTAGCCTTGCTGGGCGATTATGCCCTTAAAAGTGCTTTTGGCAATTTCTATAGCTTTACGTGGAGTTCCTTCTTATGTACAGTATTCTGGCCCAGGCCTTAATGGCCCACCCATTAACAAGGGTGGGGGTGAGTTTCTGCTTCTGAGATGAGTTTCTGCTTCTTGAGTTTCTATTCTTCTTAGGGGAAATAGTCTGCTTTTTTAATATTTCCTAGGCTATTTCAATTTTCTAGGAGAGGGGTGGGTGCTATCTTCCTGCACCAGGTTAGAAGATACCAATGAATATAACAACATTAAAGAAAGGAGACTTAACAGACTGTGCAACCTAGCATAGAGTATCCTAAATTTCACATGCTAGCAGAATAATGCCTAAAATAATCTAACAGAGATTAAAGTGGAAAAGGAAAAACCAGATGTTCAAGATGGTTTTAGAAAAAGTCAAAACTCCATGATAGCTGATGTACTGTACATTGAAAAAGTCAAAATAAAGCAATATATGCTTTGTTGATTATAGAAAGGTCTTCAGTTGTTTATTTCAAATTAGAGAAAGTTCTTAAAAATAGATATCCCAGGATAGCTGAATGCCCTCATGCAAAACATATGCATACACGATATATTCTGAAAATGGTGAAAAAGATTGTTTCCAGCTGGCAAATTGAAATTGGAGTTTCTTTATATTTCTTTGTTTTCAGTGTTGGTATATTTTTGACAGGCAAACCATTTTTCTTCCAGTATTCCTGAAGCTATAGGTTGTGGTACTTTAGCCAACAGTTCTGAATCCTATAGCTTATTTGCCAGTAGAATTCCAGGAACTCCAACACATAGCATCGTCCTTATTTGCCTGAACAATGAGTTTCTTTAAATTAATCTCACCATATTATTTTTGAAAGAAAACCTTTATCTGGCTCCTCTGATGAGAATTGACCAATGTTGAGGACCTCTGGCATAGCTCATGCTCTTGACCATGCAAACCCCACAACCACATCAAGGTAGTTCCTAACGGGAGATATATTATTGTTGTTGCTGTTGCTGCAACTAGTATATACATAAGAATGAAATCACAGCTGCCAGTTCTTTAGCTGGTGGTGGTATTTATTTGCATTAATTTCTTCCTAAGAATTAGGATGTCACAGTGTAGCAACATAGCAGTAGATCCAAGCAGTACAGGCTTCTGTAATTGGCTGATGGAAATTTTCTCAATGTACAGATTTTTTAAGCATGTCTAAGACTTTTTGGTTATGGAACCCAGTGTGCTAATAAGCATTGGGATCATCACTGTTTGTAATAATAATAATAATAATAATAATAATAATAATAATAATAATAATAATAATAATAATAATAATAATAATAATAATAATAATAATAATAATAATAATAGTGGAACTTCTGAATACAGACTGACAAATTTTTGGAACACAATACCCCAGATATCATGATTGTGGAAGAAGAAAAAAGTGTGGATTGTCGACATTGCCATACCTGGTGACAGCAGAATCAACGAGAAACAACTTGAAAAAGTCACCAGATATCAGGACTTGAGAATTGAACTGCAGAGACTCTGGCATAAACCAGGGCAGGTGGTTCCAGTGGTAATTGGCACACTGGGCGCTGTGCCTAAAAACCTAGGCAAGTACTTAAAAACAATTGGCACTGACAAGATCACGATTGGTCAGCTACAGAAGGCCACCTTACTGGGATCTGCTCGCATAATTCACCGATATATCACGCAGTCCTAAACACTTGGGAAGTGTTCAACTAGTGATTTGTGATATGTAGCCCAGCATGGTTATCTCGTTTGCTGTGTATACTGTCATTTCTGTGTAGAATAATAACAATAATACTAACAACAATAACAACAACAACAACAACAATAATAATAATAATAATAATAATAATTTTCAGGGGCGTTATTGCACCTAGATTCTCAATATCCCTTCTCAGAGCCCATACTATCTGAACTGCTAGAAATTTTATTTTGGGAACATATGGAAGACAACAGATTTCCCAACCTTGTGCTCTGTTACACAGGGATTGCACACTTTTATTTTTTCTTACTACTTTTATGCATTTATATATTTTTGTAATGACATCTTCAACTTGTGTTGCTTGCTTGAAAAGTAAAGCTGAAGATTCACCTACCATCATCAGTTCTTCTTGCTTTATGACAAGCCCATTTTAGCCATTGTCTATTCCCTGTAGGATCATATTTCCAACCTACATGATCTTGAGCTTTCCTTTGCCAATTGGGCCTGCAATACTTGCTGATGTGATCGATCCATCTTGTTTTAGGTCTGTTTCATGGATGCTTTTCTGTCAAGTGGGATTCATTCTATGACTGTGGTCCATTCTATGACTGCCATCAGGTTCTTCTTGCTCTGTGACCAGCCCATTTCCATGCCGATTCTTTAACTCGCTTGATGGCATTGTTTACTTGCATTTGTTCTCTAATCCATGAGCAGGTCTTTCTATCTTGTCTTGTGATGCCAAGTGTGTATCTTTCCATTGCTCTTTGTGTCACTCGTAGCTTCTGCCTGCATGCAATGCAAGAGAATTAGGGAAACGGTGGGGTCATGACATTAGGCAGTACTATCCCAATTGTTCTGTGGTTGCCACATATCCTATAAACTGTCAAAATATTGGGGTTTTTTCCCCCTGTGCACTTGACCCTGGAGAGGAAATTGCTTACCTGATAAGAGCAGTGTGAATGCACTTGTAGAGTGCTAAGTCACAATGAAGCAAATTGAACACAATCTGCCTGGTGTGTTCCAAGTGAAAAGTCACAGTCATGGCTAAAAACTAGAATGAAAATTTCAACATTGCCTAGCAGATCAAGGGATTTACATACTGCTTCCTTGTGTAGATAATGGAATATATAAATGTAATCCATTAACTGAATCGCAGGGTTTTAATCTCCCATAGCAATCCATTTATAGTCTAATTGATCTTTGATGCAAAATGAAAACACATTGGCTTTTGGCATTAAAAAAGGGGGGTTGATTTGTTTAAGGCAGTTGATGAAATGCAGCCCTCTAGTGCTGATTCCAGAGATAGATTTCCTGAAATAGAACCCAATTGCTAGAATTTGCAGTGATAATCCTTGTAACACTTGTCATGATGCAGACCAAGTTATCTTATGATCTAGATCAAGGAACAGAAGATCCTTCCTGCTATAGACAAACTATGGCTCAGGACTCAAATGAGCCCAACTTGGTTGTCTAGCAGTTCTTTAAGGCGTGTCTCTAAATCTGGTGGCAAATATTTTTTTTACTGTACATTTTGTATCACCCATTTTAATAAAACTAAGTTCTAAAACAGACTGGCTTCATATCTTTGAGAGCCAGTTTGGTCTAGTGATTAAGGCATTATGCTAGAAAGCAGGAAACTGTGAGTTCATGTCCTGCCATAGCTATGAGAACCAGCTGAATGATTTCTCTCTCGGTCTAACTCACGTCACAAGGGTATCGTGGGAAAAATTAGGAAGAGGGAGGTTAATTGGATATATTTGCTGCTTTGAGTTATTGGTAACAAATCATAATGGTAAGATATAAATTAAAACATCTCTATTTTGCTCAATTTTTTCTCAACTTTGCAAAAGAGTTGAAAATTTTGGACCTCAAACTCTTCCGTACAGCCACGATACACCAGATAAAGATAATCAGAGTTGGAAGGGACCTTGTTAGTCCAACCCCCTGCCCAAACAGGAGACCCTACACCATTTCTGACCGATGAGAGTCCAATCTCTTCTTGAAAGTCTCAAGTGATAGTGCCCCCACAACTTCTGAGGGCAAGCTGTTCCATTGGTTCATTGTTCTCACTGATAGAAAGTTTCTCCTTATTTCCAGGCTAAATCTCTCCTCGTTCAGTTTCCATCCATTATCCCTTGTCTGGCCTTTGGGTGAAAATAGCTTGACCCCTTCCTCTCTGTGGCAGCCCCTTAAATATTGGAAGACTGCTATCATGTCTCCCCTGATCCTTCTCTTCACTAGACTAGCCATGCCCGGTTCCTGCAACCATTCTTCATATGTTTTAGTCTCCAGTCCCCTAATCATCCTGGTTGCTCTTCTCTGTACTTTTTCTAGAGTCTCAACATCTTTTTTATAGTGTGATGATCAAAACTGGGTGCAGTACTCTAGGTGTGTCTTACTAAGGCTTTATAGAGTGGTATTAGTACCTCACTTGATCTTGATTGTATCCCTCTGTTAATGCAACTTAGGATTACATTAGCTTTTTGGGCTGCTGCTGCACATTGCTGGCTCATATTTAGCTGGTTGTCCACTAAGATTCCAAGATCCCTCTCACAGTTACTACTATTGAGCCTGGTTTCACCCAGTCTATATGTGTACTTTTGGTTCTTCTTGCCTAAGTGTACTTTACTTTTCTCTACATTTAATTTCATTTTGCTAGATACAGCCCATTGCGGCTGAATATTTATAAACTAGTTTTCATGGGTTTGTGGGTCACTCACAACACAGTCTGCCAGCATTCTGCAAAATTCCAGAATGCCAGAAGGTGAAAAGTATCAGTTGCTTGGGGGAAATTTCAGGATGGTTAAGTTTAGAAACAGAAAAAGAAGACTGTAAGCAAGTAAAGCTTTTACTTTTTTTATAATTAGCCTGTGAAGCCACAGATTTTGTGACCATTAACTTGGATGGTCTTAAAAGAAAAATTGGAAAAATTCTTGGTCCAGTAAGAGAAATTGATCTGGAACTCTCAGAGTTGACTACTAGTGGAAGAAAGTTGATTCTTCTTTCAATTGTATATTTGTTTTAAGAATTCTCTGGATTAAAATATGTTAATTAAGTAATATATAAAACTTAATTAATAAGTAATTAAAGCATGTTTATTCTCTTAATTCAAATATGTTAATTATATCTAACTAGATTACAGTTCATAAACTTTAATTATGAGCCCTTCATCTTTCAGTGCATTGTACAGTAAATACATAAGTAAGTAAATAAATAATAATTGCTCCCAAATGAGAGATTATTTGATGTGGTTGTGGGGTTCTGAAGAACATGACAGCATGCCAGAGTTTCAATAAACAAACATATAATGATCTGAGATTACAACTCCAGTCCAATGAGAAGAGAATATCCAAAAACAATGTAACAGCTTGAACATGATTAGCATTGACAAAACCACCATCAGTCAATTGTAAAAGGCAGCTCGAGTTAGAACAGCTTATAAACTGCATTCTGATGTCGTTAACCCCATCAAACTATAACATCTGCTTATTCCAGGTTCTATGGGAGGGACTCAATAAGTGGATAAAAGTGGGAAATCCATCTAAACATCTGGATAATTGTGACACAGACTACAAACAGCACTTACTAAAATGATTACCGATACAATGGTGGCCAAGAGTGGCCTTTTCTTTAATTGTGAAATAGTTCTTATGCTTTGCACAAGAAGCATGTGATCTGAAGAACATAATCAGAATGAAATTAATCAAGGTTATAGAATTTTAATTACTGATAGAAAGATAGGCAAACAACAAAATTAATTGAAATCTCCACTTAAACAATTCAGGAAAACCTCTTGGAGGTACTTTAAATAGTTGGGTATTTAAAAAATACTGTAATAGCTATATTCATAGAAGCTACAGCTGGCTTTTATCATGCCCTATGTTGTAATAGTTGCTGCAATTACAAGTTGTAACTATTTTTTTTCCAATAAAGATAATGGGCATTTCCATCTTTGAATTGGCCTGCAGTGTTTCATTTCATTTTGCATGTTCACTGAAATGTATCTGCCTTCATTTAAATAGCATAGATGGCATAAAACTTTCTCTCCAATACATGCAAAATATTATTAGAGGGCTGGAGACTAAAACATATGATGAACGGTTGCAGGAACTGGGTATCTCTAGTCTAATGAAGGGAAGGACTAGGGGTGACATGGTAGCAGTCTTCCAATATCGGCTGTCACAAAGAAGAATGGGTCAACCTATTCTTCAAAGCACCTGAGATCAATACAGGAGGTACTGAATGGAAATTTATCAAAGAGAGATCTAATCTACAATTAAGGAGAATTTTCCTGTTAGTGAGGACAATTAATCAGTAGAAGAAGTTGTGTGTTGCTCCATCACTGGAGGTTTTTAAGAAGAGATTGGACAATTATTTGTCTGAAATGGTAGAGTGTCTCCTGCTTAATCAGAGGATTGGTCTAGAAGACCTCCAAGGTCCCTTCCAACTCAGTTATTCTATTATATTTAGCATGTTAGCACTAAGCATGCATGATTGGATTGGATAGGAAGAAAGGAAAACATCAATAGGTAAGAACACAAGGGAAAGATCCTGTAGTGACTGGTTATATGTCAGAAAAATAACTCTTTCCCCATCATAACAACACACAAGAATCTAGATATACTCCATTTTCCTCCAAATTTTACTTTTATTCTAAGATTTTCTAACCTTCAATTTTATGAAACAGAGAAATTAAAGTAAATGTTGGAGGAAACTGTTTATTGTCTTACCATCTACAGTAGAATATTGTACCATTCTTATGTTCTATCTCTGGAACAATAAATGAGATATGACGTTGCATTAATGGAATTACACAAAGGGTCCTGGAGGCAGGAAGTGGAGAAAAAGAGTTCTATTTATTCAAATGTGAGTCCCTGTTTGTTAAGTGTGGTTCCGGGGTTCAGATGGGCCTGTTGATCACATACCTGGCTTCCTGCTATGTGACATCGGCCCTGCCTGAGCTCCTCGAGGTCATAGCCGGTCTGGCAGTTGAGACCCCCAGGCTGATAGTCATGGGGGATCTCAACCTGCCTTCGGCCGGTGGGGCCTCAGGGATTGCCCAGGAGTTCTTGGCTTCCATGACAGCCTTGGGCCTGACCCAATTAATTAAGGAACCCACGCATACTGGGGGTCACATTCTGGATCTGGTTTTTGTCTCTGGACAGTGGCAGGATGATCTGGGTGTTGGGGATGTTTCTGTTGAACCCTTGTCATGGTCAGATCATTCACTCCTTAGGCTGGACTTCCAGGCCGCTCCTCCCCATCGCAGGGAGGCGGACCAAATACGTTGGTACCGCCCCAGGCGCCTGATGGATCCAGATAGGTTCCTGATGGAGCTTGGGCCATATCCCGACATTCGGACTCACGACTTGGTGGGGGACCTAGTCGCCACCTGGGAAAGGGTGGCGGCTGGGGCCCTGGACCGGGTCGTGCCCTTGCGGCCTCTGACCCGGCGCCGCTCTCGCTCGGCCCCTGGTTTTCCGGGGAGCTGAGGGAGATGAAGCGCCGGAAAAGACGCCTGGAGAGTATTTGGAGGACTACTTGCTCCGGACCCGACCGAACACTTTTACGGTCTTTTATCAAGACCTATTTAGTGGCGATAAGGGTGGCAAGGAGTCTTTACTTTTCCACCCTTATTGCGTCCGCAGGAAACCGCCCAGCTGCCCTGTTTAGAGTGACCCGCTCCCTCTTGGAAGGGGGAGCGCGGGAGGACCCCTTGCAGGAACAGGCTGAGGATTTTTCAAAGTTCCTGGTGGATAAAATCGCTTGGATCCGGGATGGGTTGGACTCTGAATGGGTGGCTCTGGGTGGGGGATTGGGGGCGGAATTTGAAACAGTCATTTGGGACGAGTTTGATCCTGTGACCCCCGAAGACATGGACAGGTTGCTGCGGGGACTGAATGCGACCACATGTTTATTGGACCCGTGTCCCTCCTGGCTGGTGTTGGCCACCTGGGAGGTGACACGAGGTTGGTTTCAGGGTATTATTAACGCTTCCTTGAGTGAGGGATATCTACCCACCGCCTTGAAAGAGGCGGTGGTGAGACCCCTCCTCAAGAAACCGTCCCTGGACCCAACTTTGTTATCTAATTATCGTCCTGTCTCCAATCTTCGTTTTATGGCGAAGGTTGTTGAGAGTGTGGTGGCACAACAGTTTCCCCAGCACCTGGATGAAGCTGTCTATTTGGATCCATGCCAATCGGGCTTCAGGCCTGGGCACAGCACAGAGACAGCATTGGTTGCATTGTTGGATGATCTCTGGAGGGCCCGTGACAGGGGTTATTCCTCTGTCCTGGTCCTCTTAGATCTTTCGGCAGCTTTTGATACTGTCGACCACAGTATCCTATTGCAGCGGCTGGGGGGGTTGGGAGTGGGAGGCACCGTTATGCGGTGGTTCTCCTCCTTCCTCTCTGACCGCTCGCAATTTGTGTTGGCAGGGGGGCAGAGGTCGGCCCCGAGGCCCCTGGTTTGCGGGGTGCCTCAGGGGTCGGTGCTCTCGCCCCTTCTGTTCAACATATATATGAAGCCGCTAGGTGAGATCATCCGTGGCTTTGGGGTAGAATTCCATCAGTACGCTGATGATACCCAGCTGTACATCTCTACCCCGGGCCACCCCGATGAAGCCGTCAAAGTGATGACCCGCTGCCTGAGGCTGTGCAGTGTTGGATGGGGCGGAACAGGCTTCAGCTCAACCCATCTAAGACTGAGTGGCTGTGCTTCCCAGCACCCCGGTACAGCCAGCTGGTTCCATCGCTGGCTGTGGGGGGGGAAATTCTTGCCCCCACAGAGAGGGCCCGCAATCTGGGTGTCCTCCTGGATGTACGGCTGTCACTGGAAGATCATGTGGCGGCCGTCGCCAGGGGGGCTTTTGAACAGGTCCATAGGATCTACCAGTTGCGGTCCTTTCTGGATCGGGATGCGCTTCGCATGGTCACTTCCTCCCTGGTGACCTCCCGCCTAGACTATGCCAATGCTCTCTACATGGGGCTGTCTTTGAAGAGCATCCGGAGGCTCCAGTTGGTGCAGAATGCAGCCGCGAGGGTGGTAATGGGAGCTCCTAGGGGCTCCCATGTTATGCCACTTCTACGCGTGCTGCATTGGCTCCCGGTGGCCCTCCGGGTGCGCTTCAAAATCTTGGTCACTATCTTTAAATCGCTCCATGGCTCGGGACCGGGTTACTTGCAAGACCGCCTCCTGCCACCATCGGCCTCCCACCGACCGGTACGCTCCCATAGAGTTGGTCTCCTCGGGGTGCCGCCGGCTGGACGGCTGGCGACCCTGAGGGCGCGGGCCTTCTCATTGGGAGCACCCCCTCTCTGGAATGAATTACCCCCGGAGGTAAGGGCCGCCCCTGATCTCACGACCTTCCGTCGGTTACTCAAAACGCACTTATTTCGGCAGGCCGGACTGGCCTAGGGGTTTTTTAAATTTTAACCGGGTTTTAATCTCTTTTAATACTTGTTTACATTTTAATTAGAGCCATATTATATTCAGTTTTTTAAATTTTAATATTATTATGTCGTCTTTTGTATTTGTACTTTGTATATGTGTTTTTATTGGCTGTTCACCGCCCCGAGTCCCTTCGGGGAGAGGGGGGCGGTATATAAATCGAATAATAATAATAATAATAATAATAAATCTCTCAATTATCAGAAATGCATAGGCTACTCAAAATTATGTTGTACACTGGGGCACCAAAGTAAGTCTTCCCACAAATGTTAATTGGTTGAGATTTCTCATGTAGTTTGGCTTCACAATCACTGTCTGTTACAAACTTACTTTCCTAAGCAAGAAACTGAAGTTTCCTCAAGGACATAATGAAAGCAGTTTGAACAGAAATTGAACCTCTTGAGAGGTTCAGATACTTTAATATTTAAGATCTTGCATTCCCTTTGAACCCTTCTTGTATAATTCTTAGCGAGTCACCTTAATGTCTCAATGTTATACAGTCCAGACTAGATTAATCTAACAATAAAATGAAACTTATTGAGGGTTTAGAGGACATTAGAATATAAACTCTGAAAACCAGTTATATTAGTCTTTACTGATGTCAAAATTTATTTTCCTACTGCATTGCAAAAATAAACTTACCAAGGAGATTTCTTTATATGACAGAAGTTACAAGGCATCATTTTAAAGGCCCATTATCTGCAAATAATCTGAATCTCTTAAATGAGCCATATTTGGTTTAAGTGAAGTAACAGAATAGCATGATTTGTGACAGGTTTGTGTTATAACAAGAGAAAGCTAAAGCTACAGTACTTGTACAAATTGTTCTTGTCTTTATTGTCAGCAACACATGTTGTAACATGGCCTGTTATAATACAACTACGGTACATAGCATACTTTAGTTGGCTTCACTGAACAATGCAAGTTAAAGATACAACGTTCCAGAGTTACAAGCCATGTTCAGAACCTAGCACTAATGAGTCTGTGGAAATCTGATGACTTCCACCAATGGACCAACCCTTAGCTGCAAACTAAGTGAACAGTCATTGTGTTCTCAGCTGCTTAGGATCATACCACCCACTACTGAAATTCACATTTTCAGATCTTTCAACAAGATAGTATAAAAATTGCTAAGATATCTGTCACAATATATGATTTCACTGTCTTCCATCTTTAGAGTGAAATCCATCAAAAGTATTTACATTCATCTCTAGGGATTCTAAGACAGTAGAGTTGTCAGCGAGATAAATATTGAATGTAATATAAATTATTAAAAATGATTCTAGGAAAATAAATGCAAAATCATTCCAGGTGCAGCTGTTTAGCTTTTATTATGTAAAAAAAATCATTTGCAACCATATATTTTAGCAAAGTACACATATAAAATACAGCAATCGTATCAGTTTGATACAAATCCTCTGATATTAACTGTAAGTACAGTATATTTGTCAGGAAGTGTTTCTGTATCTTCCTTGCCGCCATTGGAAAAAATGCAACTTTTTTTGATACATTTTGATTTTTTTTCTTCTAGGAAAAAGCGACTGCAAATAATGCAACTTTCCTTGTCCTTCTTCAAAGAATTGATAACATTTGCCTAATATGATTTTAGTCTGATACTATTTAAATAAATGTTAAAAGCACTGAACTATTTTAATTGCAAGTTGGAGTCTCATTTGACTAATTTCACTTAATCCATACTACAACTGAAAGTCATCAGTCATTTTAGGGGAAAAAATTCTTTGGAGGAATTGTAGGATGTATCAGAACTTTATCAGAACCCAATCAGGGCAGGTACAGTATTTTGAAGAACAAACAGTTGCCCACTGTCATTCTTCCTTTATGATTTATCACATAGAAAGAAAAAAAATGGTGAACTGAAGATGGATCCACTAATAACAGAGCTGATGATGGCAATTGCATGAAGAGCCCTCAACAGAAGAGTAATTTGTTGCATTTGGAATTACTAAAATTGTTTCTACTTGTCAAGAAAGGAGAAGTCTGTTCTTTATATATTTATTTTTGTTTTCTCTATTATAGTTTTGTTCCTTTTCTATTTTCTTGCACCTTCTATGTTTATGTGTTAGTCTTTTATTAGTTTGTATTATTTTATTATTGTTTTATGCATAATTTCTACTAAAATCACTGTTATTAAATATAATGTTCTAGCACACAGTGGTGATGGAAATGGATTGGAGGGTTTTATTCAGTGTTTCAGGCCAGGGATAAATAATTATGTGGTTTCTAGAACATGGAACTCCATCAGCCCCAGCCAGAGTAGCCAAAACCGATGGGACATCTATTCTAATAACAGCAAGAGAGAGCCACATATTGGCTATTTCTATTATAGACCATCTCTGACATCCACAAAGTATGGTTAGTGTCCTGTAGTGCATGTTCCAGTTGTGATGCCACAAAATGAACAGTTTTTGGTACAATTTTTAATTTTAGTCAATATTACTTGGCTCGTTGCAAAGTACAGGCAGACAGTGTCATTGTGATCAAGCACCTTGATCATAAATTGAATTTTTTAGTTATATTCCAAAAGCAAGAATTCATAAAGAAGGTTCTTCTCAGTGGGAAAAAAGTTGACACACTCATTTAACCTGTGTGGTTTCTCCTGTGCATCCATTTTTTAAAAGCATCTAATAAACACGAAAGTCCATGATTTCTGTTTATTAATGAACATAGCAAATAATTCAGTTTTCTAATTAGTAGATACTCACAAACACTTCCTTATTTAGATTTTTCTCCTCTCTTGCTGTTCATATACTTCTTTTTTATATAATTACCACAATGTTCCCAGATTGTTTCCAAACAGGAACGACACTGTACTTGCGTCCCATCTTAATAAATATCAGTGACAAGAAAATGAAACATTCAGAATTGAAATTTACTGAAAGCTTTCCTGACATAGGTAACTTGCAACCAGAGCTGGTTTTTAAAGCAGTGATGCTACAGGCCTACTTCATATTAAAATATTCAAATGATATAATCCTCCCAGTTCAAATCTTTGTTCCATTCAAATCTTTTATAGCTACTTTATCATTAGTGTCAAGTCATATTATTGATATGGTTGCAAATTATATTATGGTACTGCCGAGAAACAGAACAAGACCCATCAGCTCAAACTTGTACCCTACGTCGTATCACCGTAGGGCAGTCTGTGGTTCCTGTCAGCTTGTCAAATGTTGAATGCTGAAAAGCAATGGAATATTAAGTAGCCAATTAAGTAATCCTCTACTAATTAAATATATGGACAATTTAATTTAATTTTGAGTATAAATTCAGTGGAGATTGTGTTACTGTATACAGAAACAATCATCAAACCTAGTTGGCTTTGATGAGTATCCTCTTCTCAATGTCTAGAGCAGGGCTGTCAAACTTGATTTCATTGAGGGCTGCATCAGGGTTGTGTTTGACCTCGGCGGGCTGGGGTGGACGTGGCCAGGGTGGGGGTGACCAGCTTGACATCACTTGTTTCGGGGCTCCTGTGGTGGCCCAACGCTCTGCCAGTGAAAACAGGTTCCCGAGCTGCATTTTAGCTGGCAGAGGCACTGCAGGTCGATCCTTCACTGTTTCCAGGGTAGCCCTGTGGGCCAGATCTAAGGACCCCATGGGCCGGATCTGGTCCCCGAGCCTTGAGTTTGACATCCCTGGTCTAGAGACATCTGGATTTTGGAATGGCAGGACAAGAAGATGGAACAAGTAATAGAAAACTGTGTCAAAATTAGGAGCTCATGGCAACATCTTTCTTTATAGTGATCCCTTGCTTGTAGAGCTGGTTAAAAAAAAAATTAATTAAACTCTCTTGGACCTGGCTTCTATTATATTGCTGGATTCCAATGCATCTTCTTGGAGAAAATGATATGAGGAAATACAGGAATATCCCATTTTGCAAGAGTTTGCCCTGGTATTGGTTGAATCCACAGAACGTATCTTCCTAAGGTATATATTTTGTAAAGATACATGATCCTATTTTGTCACTCTCATTTAAGGTCTTCCGATATAATCAAGATATGTCACAACATTTTTTTCTTCTTTCTAATTCAGTCCCAGAATTCAGATCTTACAATGGGCTGTAAGATTATAGAAGAAATATTTATGGCTTCTTTGATATAGAAGATTGTTTAATTCCTTTTAACAGTGATATGGTCTGTAATTTAATTTTGGGGGTTCTTTTAAATCACTCCATAGCAGCTTGTATATGTGTGTGCATATATGGTCTGCTTCTATCATAAAATAGTTCCACTTCACTTTTCATTACAAAAAAAAGGGACAATCCATAATTCCTCAAAATGGTATTGTTGGACAGATAATGAGAAAATCACATAACTGGGAAGCCATCAAGTCTAACCTTCTATTCTGTGCAGGAATCCAGAAGCATATGTGTGTATGTATGTATGTATGTGTGTACATGTATGTGTATATATGTGTGTGTGTATGTGTGTGTGTGTGTGTATGTTGCATTCTTAAGCTTCTGAAACTTTAAAAACAATCAATCAGAGCCTATTTATCTTATTCCTGTAATTCCCTACATCTGTTCTGACCCAGGCTTCGTCAAATTTAATGAACCACAAACTTATTTTAAAGGCAAAACCTATTTTAATGCAATGCTGGGTATTACTTGAATTCTCAGCAAGAACTAATTATAAACAGTTCCTCCAGATAAGAGCATGCCTTTCAGTGGTGTAGAATGCTGCCAAAAAACAAAAGTCCAATTAATTATAGCATAAACAACCAAAGTCCAAGAAAAAACTGACCAGAATACGCAGAGCTTCAAAGAGGGCTCAAAATCTATTGAACTGCTTTGCTTCCTGAAAAACTTTTATCATTGAGGTCTGACTTTTATCCCTTATGGGAGGGGCAATCACCTCCCAGCCTTACTCCTGAGTCACTCCTGCTTCAGCTGCTCTCGCCTTCTAGCAGCTCTGCGCACATGCGCACTGGGAATAGGCTCCCTTGGATCCTCTGCTTCGCTGCTGCCCGACTCCGAAGGCTCCAAAGGTAGCACCCCACTCCCAGATAGTCCTGGCCCCATCCCTGCATCGAATATAGGACCTCTCCTCATCCAAGTCCTCTCCAGACTCCACTTTGTTTGTCTGGTCCCCCTTGTTCCTCACTGTCCAACTCCGCTGCCGTCTGCACCGGCTGCCGTCGAACCACAACGATATTGGGGGTGTCAAACTCAATTTCATTGAGAGCCCCATCAGGGTTATATTTTACCTCAGGGGAGGCATGGCCAATGGGTGTGGCCAGCTTGATGTGGCTTGTTAATGCTCCATTTTCGGCTGCAACAGCCTCCTGCAGCCCTCTGCCAGCAAAAATGGAGCCCAGAGGGCCCACACACTACCTGCCTGGGCTCTGTTTTCAGCTGTGACAGCCTCTGGAAGCCTTCTGTCCATGAAACAAAGCTTGGGGGAGGCTGTCCAAAGGTTGCAGGAGGCCGACACGGCCCTCCCGAGTTCTGTTTTTGCTGGCAGAGGCACCATGGGCCAAATCTTTATTGTTTCCAGGGTGGCCCCATGGGACAGGTCTAAGTACCCCCTGGGCTGGATCCAGCCCACAGGCCTTGAGTTTGACACCCCTGCCCCATATGATACTCTGTGGAGTAGAGAAAAAGGCGGTTCTAGACAGTGTCCCAGAAATCTCCAACCAGCATGATACAGGTGGTCTTCAACTTAGGACCACAATTGAGCCCAAAATTTATGTTGCTAAGTGAGAAATTTGTTGAGTGAGTTTTGCCCCACTTTACAACTTTTTTTTGTCACAGTTAAGTGAATCACCGCAGTTGTTAAATTAGTAACATGGTTGGTAAAAAAAAAACTGATTTCCCCATTGACTTTCGCTTGTGAGATAGTCGACAAAGGTCATCACATGCCCCCTCCCCAGAGACTGCAACTGTTATAAATGTGAATCAGTACTCAAGCATCTGAATGTAAATCATGTCACCATGGAGATGCAGCAACGGTCATAAAATGTGAAAAATGGTCATAAGTCACTGGTCTGACCCAAACCCTTTTTCAATAAAACAAACACGAACCAAAGGGAATAGAAATTTTTAATGATTCTTACGAATCCCCGGTTAAAAGGCTGTGCAAACTAATTAACTTTGATAAGCACAAGTCTCGCCAAAACTGTGCGAGGCTGCCAAGAATAACAGATAAGAAATACTTTACAACACAAGAGTCTTCAAATACCAACATAAGATACTGCAATCTCCACGAGGCTAGAGTTTCCAAATGTCTTTGCTTCCTACAAAGAACATCCGATTCACACCTGGCTTTTATCTTCTTGAAGGAGGGGCCATTACCTTGCAGCCTTACTCCCGAGTGCTGCTGCAGCTGCTCTTTCCTGTGAGCAGCCCTGTGCGCATGTGCATTTGGCACAGGCTCTTCGGCAATCTCCTCATTGCTGCTGCCAGCCCCCCCCCCCTCCCCAATCTCTGAAGGCAGCAGTCCTACTCCCTAATGGTCCTGGTCCCTCATCTGATTCCTTGCTCTCCTCAGCAGGTCTGCACCTGATGGTGGCTAACCACAACAGTCACTTATTTTCAGTGCCACTAAGTAAACTGTTGTAAGTTAAGGAATACCTGTATTATTTAACAAGGTATAAAAGTGAAGTTCCCAACTTGGATGGGATTTTTAGTGCTTTGCAAAATTTCAGTACTATAGGCAATCTTCAACTTTCCCACTTGCAGTGCAACAACACAGTGGCACTTCAACCATGCTTGATTTTTCATTGCTCTTGAATTATGTGGAATGGAAAGCAATTTGCTTGTAAAAAGTTTATTTATTTATTTATTTAAATTTTTATACTGCCCCCTCTCCCAAAAAGGGACTCGGAGTGGTGTACAGCCTACTAAAAATGGAGTATATACAATTAAAAACAAATTAAATAACATAAATCCGGCCGAATCCCTTCAGATATAAAATTCCAAGGTTTAAAACTCCAGGATTAAATTAAAAAGTTAAAATTTTAAAATTTTAAAACCGAATTAAATTAAACCATTTTAAAACCGAATTAAATTAAACCGTTTAATAAACCGTTTACTGGGCCAGGCCGGCCTGTTGGAAAAACAAGGTCTTTACTGCGCGCCGGAAGGTCTGGATGTCGGTAATGGCCCATATCTCCGGGGGCAGATCATTCCACAGGGAGGGGGCCCCCACAGAGAAAGCCTGCACCTTCGGGGTTGCCAGCCGGCAACGATTAGGCGGCGGCACCCCGAGGAGGGCAACCCTGTGTGAGCGTACTGGGCAGCGGGAGGCTGTTGATGGCAGCAGGCGGTCCCGTAAGTACCCAGGTCCCGAGCCATGGAGCGCTTTAAATACAGTCAGTACCACCTTGAATCGGATCCGGAAGGCCACAGGAAGCCAGTGCAGCCTGCGGAGAAGTGGTGTTACATGGGAGCTCCGAGGCGCTCCCAAGATCACCCACGTGGCCGCATTCTGAACCAACTGCAGCCTCTGGACACTCTTCAAGGGGACCCCATGTAGAGAGCATTGCAATAGTCCAAGCGGGAGATGACGAGGGCGGAGGTGACTGTGCAAAGTGCGCCCAGATCCAGAAAGGACCGCAACTGGTAAATCAGATGAATCTGACAAAAGGCCCCCCTGGCGACGGCTGTGATATGGTCTTCTAAAGACAGCCGTGCGTCCAGGAGGACACCCAGATTGCGAGCCCTTTCCACGGGGGTCAGAACTTCTCCCCCCACGGCCAGCGAAGGAACAAGCTGGCTGTATCTGGGCGCAGGAAACCACAGCCACTCGGTTTTGGTCAGGTTGAGATGAAGCCTGTTACGACCCATCCAACTCCGCACGGTCTCCAGGCACTGGGTCATCACTTCAACGGCTTCGTTGGGGTGGCCCGGGGTAGAGATGTACAGCTGAGTATCATCAGCGTACTGATGGAACTCTACCCCAAAGCCATGGATGATCTCACCCAGAGGCTTCACATAAATGTTGAACAGCAGGGGCGAGAGCACCGACCCCTGAGGCACCCCACACAGTAGGGGCCTCGGGGTCGACCTCTGCCCCTCTGTCAACACAAATTGCGAACAGTCAGAGAGGAAGGAGGAGAACCACCGTAAAATGGTGCCTCCCACTCCCAACCCCCCCAATCGCCGCAATAAGATACTGTGGTCGACAGTATCAAAAGCCGCTGAGAGATCTAACAGGACCAAGACAGAGGAGCAACCCCTGTCCCGGGCCCTCCAGAGATCATCTACCAACGCGACCAACGCCGTCTCTGTGCTGTGCCCAGGCCTGAAACCCGATTGGAGGGGGTCTAGGTATATCGCTTCATCCAGGTACTGAGGGAGCTGGCATGCCACCACGCTCTCAACAACCTTCGCAACAAAGTGAAGGTTGGAGACCGGACGATAATTTGATAATAATTCTGGATCCAGGGACGGTTTCTTGAGGACGGGCCGCACCACCGCCTCTTTCAAGGCGGCGGGTAAAAGCCCCTCTCTCAAGGAAGCATTGATGATTCCCTGGAACCAGCCTCGTGTCACCTTCCGAGTGGCCAAGACCATCCAGGAGGGGCACAGGGTCCAATAAACAAGTGGTGGCATTAAGCCCCCCCAGTATCCTGTCCATGTCCTCCAAAGTAACAGGATCAAACTCAGCCCAAATGACCTCCCCAAAATCCACCCCGTCCCCCCGCCCGGAGATGCCCAGTCAGAGTCCAGCTCATCCCAGATCTGAGTGATTTTGTCCTGCAGAAACCTAGAAAACTCCTCAGCCCGTCCCTGCAAGGGATCCTCCTGCGCCCCCACCTCCAGAAGGGAGCAGGTCACCCTAAACAGGGCGGCCGGGCGGTTTTCCGTGGACGCAATAAGTTTGGAGAGGTAAGACTTCCTCGCCATCCTTATCGCCACTAAATACGTCTTAATATAAGATCATAATAGTGTTCGGTCAGACCCAGAGCGGCTGGCCTTCCAACTATTCTCTAGGCGTCTTTTCCGGCGCTTCATCTCCCTTAGCTCCTCAGAAAACCAAGGAGCCACCTGGGATCGGCACCAGGTCAGAGGCCGCAAGGGCACGACCCGGTCAAGGGCCCCAGCGGCCACCCTATCACAGGTGGCAACCAAGCCCTCGACCGAGTCGTGTGTGTGAGCATCGGGAAATGGCCCAAGCTCCATCAGGAACCTACCTGGGTCCATCAGGCACCTGGGGCAGTACCATTTTATCGGCCCCGCCTCCCTGCGGCCAGGGGGTGCGGAACGAAAGTTGAGTCTCAGGAGCGAATGATCAGTCCATGACAGGGGTTTCACAACTGCGTCCCCTATACCCAGATCATTCTGCCACTGATCAGAGACAAAAACCAGATCCAGGGTGTGACCCCCCAAGTGAGTAGGGTCCCTGAATTAATTGGGTCAGGCCCATGGCTGTCATGGAAGCCATGAACTCCTGAGCAATCCCCGAGGCCCCACCGGCAGATGGCAGGTTGAAATCCCCCATGACCATAAACCTGGGGGTCCCAACCGCCAAGCCGGCTATGACCTCAAGGAGCTCAGGCAGGGCCGATGTCACAAAGCAGGGAGCTAGGTATGCGACCAACAAGCCCACCTGCACCCTGGGACCGAACTTCACAAAAAGGACTCACATCCGGTCGTCTGAGAAACAGTGGATTCCCTCGGACACAGATCCTCCTTAATAACCACCGCAACCCCCCCCTCCTCTCCCCTGGGCCCTCAGCCGATGAAAAACCCGAAACCCGGCCGGGCACATCTCCACCAGAGGGACTCCCCCCTCTTGGCCCAGCCAGGTCTCGGTAATACCCACCAGGTCCGCTCCCCCCTCACAGATCAAATCATGAATGAGAGGGGCCTTGTTAATAACGGACCTGGCGTTACACAACATCAGCCGAAGGCCCAGGGCCCGATCGCTCAGACCACCCGGGGAACGGGACATGACAAGGGGGTCGGAGCGCACCACCGCAGACAAACAGCGGGGGCGCGTTCCCAATACAGAATATGGCCCCCTATAACCGCCAAATCTGCCTCTCCCGCTCACCGTACTAATGGCTTTTATTTCACCCTCCCTGGAACAGCCCCCCATCCTCAACACGGCCCCACCAGGATGTTCTGTACTCCATGGTGTTAATATCCATATCAGAACGTGGGACTACAAAGATGAAAAATTATATGCACTATAAATACTGGGAACTTATTTCTAGAAAAAATAAATCATGTATTCTGTACAATGTTCTTTGTAGGACCATTCATGGTAGACATACTTTATTTACATATTTATTTTGACATCTGTACATCAACTTTGCTCTGGGATGTATTTTTCAATGTAAGTATGTATTTGTGTGTATGTGTATGAGAGAGAGGGAGAGGGAGAGAGGGAGGGAGAGAGAGAGTATGTTAACACTGCACTGTACTGTTCTGGAGTGCCAATATCTTTCCTAGGATCTGTTGGATCTATTCTCCTAGCTTAAGAGTCACAACCCTGAGTGTTCATGCAACTATTGGGATCACTTTGGCCTTGACTTTCCACATCTTCTCTTATATGTCCACCTGGAACTGGAATTCCCCCCCTGCCCCCCAACGATGGACCAAAGATACAAAGATACAGCCTTATCTACAATGGAGGAATGATTGGTGAAGATGGTAGATGTTGCTGAGATCTTGCTGGATAAATTTAATTCTTTGATCACAAAAAAGATAATATTTATCACTGACCAGATGCCTTACAGACATTTTGCATGAAACAGAAATTAAATTTGTGATTTATGGTTTTGGATGATCAGACATAGATTAACAATAGAAAGAAAAGACACACAGGTAAGAGACGAATTCATATGTGCACTGATAATAGCTGTAAATGTTGCTAAAAGCTACAGTTGCAAATATAACTGCTGTAAAAAAATGGTAAGCTACTTCTTTTTTATTTTTATTTTGCTTTTTTCTTTCTTGCACCTTTAGCTTACTCTTTGATTCCTTTTTTAATTTTCTTGTTTCATATTACTTTTATTACTTTTAATCACACACACACATATTCCTATGATATACCATTTTGATATCTGAGCAAATCTAGTTGCCACCTACTTCCTGTAGACCTTTGTTACATTCTGTGGAATTTTACTGACTGACTGCTTTCATGTCTTTGCCATGTTTATTGCTTTACTTCCCCTACTGAGGGAGCCTAATACATGAAAGCATTGTTCGAAAGGTCAGCATTTTATTACTTTCTTAATTCACAGAATAGACAATGACTTTTCTGACATTCTAGCCTTAAAGATAACGGTGTCTATTAAAGTTGCATCTTGGATAAATGAGATCTATTTTCAGTATAAAATACAGAGAAACCAATGCACATCTTGATAATGTTGGTGGTTTTTCTAACTATCTGGGACTCCTATGGATGAAACAAAACAAGAACAACTAAAATAAGAGATATGCTGTTATTGCATCATATCAAAGATAGCCCAAAACTAATTCTGTATAAACTCCTGTCTTCTGATTACCCCAAACTGCTCTTTCTCCTGGGAAAAACAGTTCTGTTTTCCTGCTTCATTCTCTAAGTGCTCTCAAACTCCTTTTAATGATGCATTTGATTTTCGTTTTGGCTTCAAGGAGATCAAAGATATTGTTTTCCTATTATACACTTTTCAATTCTTTGGCAGTTCCTCCCATCTGGGGAGAGGCAATCTTTTTGCCCTGTTCTGTTCTCCACTTAAATCTGGCAATGTAGCCATTCATAAGTAAGGAAAGAGTAAGAAATCTACATGTCCCGATTGAGAGTTTCAACCAATAGCAATCCCCTTCAGCCAAATTGAATGGAAATGATAAGGTATAGCACTGCAAGGCAGCCTTGTAATTAAGTCCATGATAATTACTAATCCAGAAATTAAATATATGTTTCTGTTATTGTTACATAACAATAACTGTTATACAGATCTCTATGATTTATGGAGCATGAAATACATGCTTTGCTTGCAATATTTTACTTCTCACAAAGATTTAAATCCTTATATAAGGTTTGGTCTAAACTTTGTTCATCATGAATTTATGAGCTGTAAGGGTATATTGGCAGGGATGGGATTCTCCCGGTTTGGACCGGTTCGGGTGAACCCCTAGCTCCGTGATGGTGAACCTATGGCATGGTGAACCTGCCGGCATGCGAGAGGTCGCCCGGAAGAGCCCCACTGCACATGCATGCCTGCCTGCTAACTGATTGTCAGGTATCTGTCATGCATGCTCGGGGGCGGTGTTGCATGGGAGATGTGCACATATGAGCAGAGCCATGCAGTGTACATGGGAGGATCACATTTGCATGCACAGAGATGCATGGCGCAGGAGGATTGCATGCATATGTGCAGAGATGCGTTGTGCATGTGGGGGGGGGCGTTGGAGGATGCGTGCACAGGGGGCATTGGAGGGCCTACACATATTGCCTTCTGGATATTGGCACGCGAGCATGCAATTTTCGGCACGGGAGCCTCAAAAGGTTAGCCACCATTGCCCTAGCTCCGATGATCAGTTGGCTCCAAACCGATTTCCTCCAATGATCATGTGGGCCTGCCCATCCCTGAGCTGTACTCACCTCTATCTGCTCAGCTGATTCGTGTGGCAGAGCAGATTGCTACGCTTCAGCTATGTTACTTCCCCGAAGTAACATTGAAGGTAAGTAATTTCAAAAGCTGTGCACCTGTGTATAGTGCGCGATTAGTGAACCAGTTGTTACACCTGCAGCATCCCAACTCTATATATGATAATTGCCAAGCTAAAGATAATCCACTGTCCATGTTCTATAGGCTGTAGTGTTGTTGACAAATATTCTTTTTTTTAAATCAAGAGAAGAAGCAGATAAGTTTGTTACATTGCTAAAGGTTGAAAGACTCAGGGAGTCATAAAATCACGGAAGCTGAACCTACAAAGAAAATGCCTATTGTTCTAGAAAAAAAATAGAAAAGTTGAACAACTTGAATTAATTCTATATTTCCCAATCCATTTCCTTTTATTGGTCTCTTACTTTAATTCTGTTCCAGCTGTAAAATTGCTCATTAAATTGCCCATTCTACTGAGAGACTGGAAAAAAATGGAATATGTTTCAAATATAATGCATTTTCTCCATATTATACAATCTCAAAATTAACACTGAAACTAAAATGATAACACATGTTCAAAGCTGGATACGCTTTCCCAAGCTATTTTCTGCAACTTTTGAATGGGCTTTCAATTTATTTTGTATATCATTGTACTAAACTCTGAACTTATAGAATTACAGGACCAGAAGGGATCTTTGAGGTCTTCTAATCCAACCCCTTGCCCAAGGCAAGCCTTATATCATTCCACAAAAATGTATCAATTGTAAAAGGAATCCTGGTGGCACAGCGTTTAAAGGGCAGTGTTGCAGGCAAACTCTGCCCACAGCCTGGAGTTCAATCCTGATAGGACTCAAAGTTGACTCAGCCTTCCATACTTCTGAGGTCAGTAAAATGAGGATCCAGATTGTTGGGGGCAATAGGCAGACTCTAAACCGCTCCATATACTATGGAGTAGTATATAAGTCTAAGTCTATTGCTGTTGCTAATGCTGAAAGTATTTAAATTCAAAATGTGGATTAAAATATTTGAAAGAACAAGTAGTAGTTGAGAACAAAAGGAGGAAGAGGAGGAAGAGGAAGAGATGACTTGGAATACTCCAGAAGACTCCTTATAGATTTAACCATGATGGTTAAAGTAAAGTAGTACTCTCCAGGTTGGAAGGACAGTTTCATCCAAACTGTCATTGAAGCCTTTCATAAGGACACTGGATTGACCTATTTCCTCTCTTCATCACTTTTATTGGAAATGGCCTACATAGAAGGACAAGTTTAATTATGCTGGGTGATTTTCCTCAAACCCGCAATAAAATAAGTTTTATGTAAGTTTAAAACTTATATAAGCCACAGCATAATCCCAATATAATTTTTATTGGGGGGAAAAAGATGCACTGGTGTGAAGTTGTATGAACACCCACAAGTGGTGAGGTGAGCAGCAAATTGAGTCAGTTTCTTTTGCCAGGGTAGCAGCTCAGAATAGTATCAACATCCATAAGGAATGTCTTAACCTCAGGCAATTATAATTTTCTCCTGGAACCCATTTTAGACTGCTTTGTGAACTGTTTCCTTAACAGATGATTTGGAGCTTGTGTCAATTTTTAGATGTGTTGAGCTAAGGATGACCTCCTTGTAATTCAATCCTACCCCACAGCCAACCTCTGTTGGTAACTGACAAAGATTTGGGCTGCATCCTGCTTCATCTTGTCAATCAGCCACAATTTTATTTCCAGTTTTTACATTTTCCATGTAATGTAGTATTAGAGAATACCTTTATTGTTATTGCATTCCATGAAAACAATGAAATTTGAAAGCTACTCCAGCACAGTGCCCCAAACACCACATCACAATCACACTACAGAGTATTTGTAACAACAACAACAACAACAATAATAATAGTAAACCTAGTCTAAAACCTATCTAAAACATTTAGTAAGTTAAATAGTTTAAAAATGCCACTATATACATAGGACTAAATCACAAATGCACTGTTTGGTTCAAGACAATTATTGCCTTGAAAAAGAAACTGTTTCTCAGTCTATTAGTCCTCATTTTAAGACACCTATAACGTCTCCCTGATGGTAACAGTTCGAAATATGAATGACCAGGATGAGAACGGTCTGTGGAGATTTTTAGTGCTCTAGAGAGGAGTCTGGTCTTCGCAATCTCTTCCAAAGAAGAAAGAGAGCAACCGATGATTTTTTGTGGTGTGTTTATAACTCTCTGGAGCATCTTTTTATCTATTACAGAGCACCCAACATACCACACCATTACACAATATGCCAAAATGCTCTCGATGGTAGAACGGTAAAAAGTAACCAGCAACTTCTCACCCAGACTATCTATTCTATCTATTCTATCAGGAAGTAGATGCAGTATGGTAGAAACTACAGCTGAGGGAAGTCCTTGTTATTTTCCATGTCTATATCCCATATTAAAATAAGAGGTGAACCAGAAGATGTTTTCTCAAGATAGGTACAGTAACTCTCCACTTGGACAGTTCGGGTGACCAGCTCTATTAAAGGTTTAGCAGTGGTACCCGTTATTGCTAATAATTCACTCAGATCATCCAGCCTTTTAATAATATCTACTTGTTCAGTATCTGCTAAAGTCCTGAAAAGTGAATCAAGTTTCTCTCTAAAGGTTGTTCAGAAAGCTGACTTGCTGTGAGAGGTACAGGTTGTTTATTCAGGCTGTCTCTTTTCAAGAACTAAGGTAATAGAACGTCTTGTGTTGCTACAATTAAACTTTAACGTAAAAGCACTCTTATTGTCAAGATGAGTTATTAATGAGCGAACTCCCTCAATATAAAACACTGATTGTGGGAAGATCTCAGGCTCATTCAAAAAGACTTTATTTAGGATAACATGCTGGTGATAGTAGGATGTTTGACTGCTAGGAGGATTTGTTTGGAATCTCTCTTGGATGGGAGCCATTCAATCTTCTTCAAAATTAATCAATTGCCTTTCACAGATAGGAGCTCACTATAGAAGAGAATGGATACACTTCGGAATCCCATATTGTTTGGTTATTTTGGATTTCCAGAGTGATCTGATTTGGCAGCAAGTAACACTTATGATTTTAATTGCTTTTCATCCCATTTTCCTGGGTGACTGGTACTTGCTTCAAATTGAGGTTTAGATCTCCTACTCTTTATGTTATGTGTGTTCCAAAATAGGATCCACCTTTCTACCATTATTATCTGCTTTTGATGGGTGAACTTGTTTTGATTAACTCGGCAATAGTAATTTGATGACTTTACGAATAAAGGAGAATATTTGTAGCTCAGAATTGTTTTGTTGTGGTGCTACTGATGTTACCTACTTTGGGTAATGGAACTCCAAGCGCTGAAAGCACCAAGATGACTGTATTTAAACTTAATAAGATATTGTTTTTAGAGTCTCCATTTTGTTCTTAACTGTTATTAGAAGCTCAAGAATTGGTAATACTGTTTGTGTCACCAGTAGGCATTTTCTGGTTATAAAATCAGTAACATTTTTGGGTTTTAAGTCATCATCCTTTTGTGGTATAAGCCTTGTAAAAACTGGATAAATGGCTGTGATCTATGAGGGACAAGTTCCCTCAAATATAGGATCTAAACATTGGGAACTCTCTTTGTTAGCCTCCCAGAGTCATTGGATGCAAGATGGAGGGCAAATTAATTTTGTAAATAAATCTTTGTTTGTAAATTCCATTTCAGGTGCTTATATCTATTAGGCACGCTATCTGGGAGAACAAAGGGAGTTTGACAAGTAGCCATTTGACCTTTAGATATCCCAACTTTGAATTGTTTGTTTAGCTTGAGTGATAACTGAGGAACAGAATGTGAATGCTGTTCTTCTTTTCCCCCCATGGTAGAAATTATTATATTCAGATCTCTAGCAAAATACTATAGTAACAGTGCAGAAAGGAAAATTGAATTAAGTTAAAGAGAGTTAAGTTAAGCAAAAGAGTCAGCTAAACTAAAGTTAAATTAAAAAGTGACTTTAGAGGAATTTCTTAATAACAGATGCTACCTCAACACCATCTTTCTCAGCTTTAAAAAGTCTGAACAGGTCTACGGGAAAGAGAATAAGTTACAGTGAAATATTACAAATGTCATATTTGGAATGTTTTTTCTCCACAGCCAATGCCAATTCCAGACAGAAAACAAAGAGAAGTAGTATGTTAACATATTAAAAAGAAAAGAAGGTAAAGGCAAATTCCTTCCAAGCCAGGGAAAAGCAAAACATCTCAATGTTGTCTCTTTCAGGACATCTTTAATCCTTGCATTATAGCACTAAGTTGGGAAAAGAAATCTTAAAATGTTGAAGCCATCCAGCTATCAAAAGACCAGTATGTTCCTGGCTTATGGGAACTGCATTCTTATCCTACTTCCCATGACTTATAGCCTTGATTTGGGTCAATTTCAGTTCTAATTAGCAGCCAGTTCTCATTAGTTGATTACCAATGCAAATTATTTATTAAATATTATCAGACATCAAAATAAGTACACACTGCTGATCAGTCTAATTACAGACAGTGCATCCTAAATTATTTATGTATGTATGTATGTATGTATGTATGTATGTATGTATGTATGTATGTATGTATTTATTTATTTATTGTACTTATATACTGCCCTATTTCCCTGACAGGACTCAGGGCGGTACACAGCCAAATTAAAATGCAGAGAACAATACAGAATTAAGAACAGTTAAAAGACCAAATATAAAAGGCTGAAATTTATAATAAATTTAAAAGCCAAACTAGATAAAAACCAAATTAAAATCCTAAAAACCCTAACAACCCCTAGGCCAGACCGGCTTGATAAAATAGATAGGTTTTCAACATGCGCCGGAAGGTCAGGAGATCAGGGATGATCCTCATCTCCGGGGGTAATTCGTTTCAGAGGGAGGGTCCCCCCAATGAGAAGGCCCGCACCCTCGGGGTCGCAGGCCGTTCAGCCGGTGGCACCCCAAGGAGGCCGACTCTATGGGAACGTACTGGCCGATGGGAGCCGATAATGGGCTCCCATCCTGGAGTCCCGCAAATATCCTGGTCCCAAGCCATGGAGCGCTTTAAAGATGGTAACCAGGACCTTGAAGCGCACCCGGAGGACCATCGGGAGCCAATGCAGCTCATGCAAGAGCGGTATAACATGGGAGCCCGCACGGCCGCATTCTGCACCAGCTGGAGCCTCCAGGTGCACTTCAAGAGAAGCCCCATGTAGAGAGCGTTGGCATAGTCTAGGCAGAAGATTACGAGGGCGGAAGTGACCGTGCGAAGTGCATCCCGATCCAGAAAGGGCCGCAACTGGTAGATCCTATGGACCTGACCAAAAGCCCCCTTGGCGACGACCGCCACATGGTCCTCCAATGACAGCTGTAATCCAGGAGGACACGCAGATTGCAAGCCCTCTCTGTGGGGGCAAGAATTCCCCCCCCCCACAGCCAGCGATGGAACCAGGTGGCTGTATTGGGGTGCCGGGAAGCACAGCCTCTCAGTCTTAGATGGGTTGAGCTGAAGCCTGTTCCGCCCCATCCAACACCGCACAGGTACCGGGTCATCACTTCGACGGCTTCATCGGGGTGGCCCGGGGTAGAGATGTACAGCTGAATATCATCAGCGTACTGATGGAATTCTACCGCAAAGCCACGGATGATCTCACCCAGCGGCTTCATATAGATGTTGAACAGAAGGGGCGAGAGCACTGATCCCTGAGATACCCCGCAAACCAGGGGCCTCGGGGCTGACCTCTGCCCCCCTGCCAACACAAATTGCGAATGGCCAGAAAGGAAGGAGGAGAACCACCGCAAAACAGTGCCCCCCACTCCCAACCCCTCCAGCCACTGCAATAAGATACTGTGGTCGACAGTATCAAAAGCCGCCGAGATCTAATAGGACCAGGACAGAGGAATGACCTCTGTTGTGCATTTTAAGAAACCTATACTGGCAATATTTAAAGGACCACTCTGAATTTTTTTTTTAAAAAAACATCCTATCTGCAGTTATATAGATAACTGTTATATATAACTCTCTCTATACAGAGTTCCCTTTGAAATAAAATAGTACTGGCCCTCAAATAATATGCAAATATGATATTTTGGGGGAAATTATTAGGAGGAAAACCAACTTCAGTTTGAAAAATGTATAGCATTTCTTTTAAGATCTTATTTTCAGCAATTTTTCTCCCTAGATTTGAGTTGTCTAAAAGAGCTTTTATTTCTTCAAGGGGTATGCCAATGCTGTTTGGTATGGAAGGTTGACTAAAGGAACTTAACTTTTTTTTTCTCCCATTGGATAATGGACCTGCTGATCCATTTCTTAACACCCATACCTTTATCTTATTATGCTTTTAAAATTCAGCTAATTATTTTTGGCATTCATTTTAATTAATGAATAGGAAATCATGCCATAAAGTACTAGAAAGTACAAGCATAAACTGCTCCCAACTACACACTGTCAGCTGCCACCTCACACTTGCACTTCACAACTATTCAGTATCAGCTGCCATGAATTCAAGGGTGTGTGGATGGGAAGGGGGATGTTTCAAGGGGAAATGAAATTTCACCATATATCTCTGAGATGGGCTTCAAGGACAATTGGCTGGGAACTGAAAGCAGCTGCATAC
Source organism: Bungarus multicinctus (assembly GCA_023653725.1). Classification (NCBI taxonomy): domain Eukaryota; kingdom Metazoa; phylum Chordata; class Lepidosauria; order Squamata; family Elapidae; genus Bungarus; species Bungarus multicinctus. Next base: position 35,148,272 of record CM042851.1, read on the forward strand.
CAAACCTACACTTGAATTGACTGTTCTGAAAACAACTTGTTTGAATTTGATTGAACATGTTTATTTATTTTTATTTATTTTATTTTATTTGGTTTGTCAATTGCTTACAAGATAATAGGTATAAGTAAAAACATAGTTATGAATACATGGATACATATAAGAAAAATAAAAAAATAAAAGAAACAATAGGACAGGGACGGTAGGCACGTTTGTGCGCTTATGCACGCTCCCTACAGACCTCTTAGGGAAGAGGTGAGGTCAATAGTAGACAGTCTAAGGTTAAAGTTTTTGGGGTCAGAAACTTTAGAGTCAGGTAGAATATCCCAGACATTGACCACTCTGTTCCTGAAGTTGTATTTCCTGCAATCAAGTTTGGTGCGATTAACCTTGAGTTTGTATCTATTGTTTGCTCTTGTGTTGTTATGGTTGAAGCTGAAGTATTCATTGACAGGTAGTACATTGCAATGTATGATTTTATATACTATACTTAGATCGGACTGAAGGCGGCATAGTTCTAGATTTTCTAGGTCTAGAATTTCAAGTCTGGTGGCATAAGGTATTCTATAACGAGTAGATGAGTGGAGAACTCTTCTTGTGAAATATTTGTGGACTTTCTCAACTGTGTTAATATCAGATACGTAATGTGGGTTCCAACTGATGAGCTGTATTCAAGTATTGGTCTAGCAAATGTTTTGTATGCTCTAGTTAGTAGTGTGATATTACCAGAGAAAAAGCTACATAAGATTAGGTTGACAACTCTTAATGCCTTTTTGGCTATGTAGTTACATAGGGTATATAGGCTATGTAGTTACATACATACACATGGGGTCCCAGTGATGTGGGGCAAGCAAGGGAGGAAAAAGTTAGACCTGGGGATTTGGGTGAGTAATTCCCAGTTCTGGCTATCCATGAATCCATTTGACTTCTAGTAAATTATACCTTTCTCAATAAATGCAGTTAAGGATTTACGTACTTCGAGGTTTAAGCTGAGATGTGGCTCTTTTTCCCACATTGCTCTACATACAGATTTTCCTCTTCTCTTTTCTGATCTTCCAGAACACATTTGGTCTAAGTCCTATAAAGATAGGTTTTTCAATAGGTTTGGTAAAACAAAGCATCTTAATATCGATATCTTTTTACACTTACACCAGAGGTAGAGAAAGGTAAAGAAAACACACCTACAAACAACCATCTCTAAAACAAAACAAAAATAATTCCTTTTCTTGCATTTCCCTTCATTTCTTGATAATCTCTGTTGCAGTTCCTTTTTATAGTAGGCTCATTCTTACTATCAATAATAGTCATAGCACTTGCCGTACATGGATAATAGATGGTCCTTAGTTTACAGTCCAGTAGCAATCTTTGTTTTTTAATTGCTGTTTTTCTTTCTCCTAGCTACCTTTTTATTCTGTCTATTGTTTTCTTGAAGTTTTGGGGACAGAGATTCACTCGAAGGCTACAATTCCCAAAATATTGAAGCAAGAAAAGAGAGAGAAAAAAGATGACTAAAACGAAAGGGATAATTTCAATCGTTTTTAGTTTTGCTCCCTTCTGTTGTTTGCTGTAACTCTATTCATCATTATTTCTGCAGCAATTCAGCCTTCAACAATGGCCACAACTACAAAAACTGTGCACAGTATAGCTGTCAGGGGGAAAAATAGTTCTATGACACTTTTTATTTAATGCATTTGCCTAGCAGTGAGGATGGGCAGGAAGCTGGGAAGAGAGATTAGGAAAGTATGAAATAAGCAATTGATGATCTCAGATCAGACATTTTGATTCATGAGAAAATAGGAGGAAGGAAATAATGAAGAACCGATGCTTTCAAACTGTAGAGTCTTGTTAGAATCAAGTTTGGAGAGAATGGTGTGGAAACGCCAAAGTTTCAGCACAACTTTGTATAACTATCGACATAATTTTTCTGATGAAAATCAAAGCGGCCCAGAGCTGGGGAAGATGGAGCTGGTCTGCAAAATGAAAAACTGAAATGAATATTAATGTGAAATGAAATATGTCAATAAAGAGTGCATTTATGTTTAGGTATTCCTGAAAAAATATTTGGATTTTAATTGGTTGCAACTATATAGTACTTCAGAATCTGACTCCATAAAAGGGATCCGTAAATTTAGGATATTGCTCTCCACGTTACTTGACTGACTTCTAAAATATGTTGGCAAAAAAAATATGTTGGTAAAAGAATAAAGTTCACAGCCTGCACTGCTAAATTTGAACCACTGTCAGCCTTCCTATTATACACCACTGGGAAAATGAATTAATTTCCATCTATTTGACATTATAATTAAACTGTACCTATATAGTTTTGTAAATGGAACAGGAGTATGCTGAGAAAGATTTAATTTTTTTGTATTCTACTGAGTTATAACCTATTTATTTTCTATGTTATGTCAGTGAAGTAAAATATGAAAATATAAAAATGAACCACTATACATGCTATATCTACAGAAATCTGTACTAAAATTTTACTTAAGATCTGATTATGTTAACTAAAAAAAATGTCATATCTTTTAATTTTATCTACTATTTTTTAGCTTGTGTGTCTAGATGTGTGTGGAATATTGCTAAGTTATATATTTTATACTGCTATTTTATTTCAAACATTTAAAGTATATGTCTACTCGGAAATATAGATTTATAGCAGTTCCTGTCAAAAGGTGAATCAGAAATTGCACCTGTACAACATAGAACTACATAGAACTTCTATCACAACTTTTCCATATAGATTTTACCTTTAAACACTGATTTTAGCATTTTATTTGGTACATAAGACAATTGCATGGATGTGTAGCAGAGGTGGTATTCAGCAGGTTCTGATCAGTTCTAAAGAACCGGTAGCAGAAATTTTGAGTAGTTCAGAATACCACTTCTGACTGGCCCCGCCCCCATCTATTCTCTGCCTCCTGAGTCCCAGCTGATTGGCTGGGTCTTCTTTTGTTGCCCTGCACAGGAGAATGGAGATGGAAAGCAGGTTAGTGGGGTGGGAATGGAGATTTTACAGTATCCTTCCCCTGCCATGCCCACCAAGCCACACCCACTAAGCCATACCACGCCCACCAAGCCATGCCCACAGAACCAATAGTAAAAATTTTTGAACCCCACCACTGATGTGGTCTTTGTTTTTTATAATCATACTATCATTTATGTATCACAATGTGCCTTTTGAGTGATGAATGTTAGGTCTGATCACTGAAAAGCATACTGAACAACAGCAAATATTATGACAAGTTGAAGCAACAGTTCTGACACTGTTAAGAATTAATTCATTTCTTCGGAATTGAATACAGATTTTGATGGCGAATTTCACACCTCCTTCTACTTCTAAAGCAATAGGCCTGAATCACTTGCAAATAGCTGGGAAAATACCATATCTCTGAGGTATTTAGCTTGGCAATCTGCAATTTCTATGTGCAAACGTTTTTCTTTCTCTTCAAGAGAAAAATAAGGCAAAAAAGCATCCTTTCTTGCATGTCAACAAGTTAAAAATGGAAAAGTCAAGTAATTGCGCTGCTAACAACCAGATATAATTATAAGAATATTATCAAATGATATCCAATGGTCAAAGCACATGCATCATATAGAAGAACTGCTGTGACCATTTCCTTCTCATCCCACACAAAGTCTTCCACCATTGCTATAGAGCTACTAAATAGTTGTCCTTGGAAGAATGTGCAATTTTATAGGTTAATATTGAGCAGGTCGCAGGTGGGCAGCTTGAGTAGTCCCTGTTGACTTCCAGACAGTTCCTGTTGATTTCCACAAAGTGGTTAACTCTACTGCACTTCTCCTTCCTTTACCCCATGCCAGATTGGCAGCTCTGGATGAAATTCTTCCCACACATATCTGCTCCACTTTAGCTGCCCATTGTGAGATCTTATAGTAGAGATTCCAATTATAACTTTTGCATACTTCTGGATATTTTGAGCAGTGGTTTTTCTACTGCTTTAATTATCTATTCTGCAGCAACATATTCACCAGGCCATTCTATTGTAAAAGAAGCGGGAAAGTTTTTGCCCTTGTTGGTTTTAATAGCTTGCAATTACTATAAACTATTCCCATTGCATTTTATTCAAAGAGTTGATTTATCAAGGCAGGCAGTTTCTAGTAATGCCCCACTGTTCAGAAAGATCCAGGTATACAATTTTCTTTTGTACCAATGATTAAGAGGTTTTTCACAATTCCTTTCTATGTATACTTCTTTAAATATTCTTGCTGTTTTCCCCCTCCTTCCCAAATGCATTCAAATTGCATGCTATTTTGTATAGTTCATTAGCTCTATCTAAATTAGTAGTACCATGTGGCCAATTTAGGATCCAGATTAATAATTTATCTTTGTTTTGTTTTAAAACTTTCCTAAAGGTCCATTAGTTTAATTGAACTGAAAGTACGCTGTCACAATGTGAAAACTGAAATGGCAAAATACAAAATATTGGCAGCAGTGACATTCACTGTAGGAATTAAATATTGCCTTTTAAAGTTAAATTATGCCACTTTAGCAAGTGCATAATAAAATTTAAGCAGATGGGATTTGTTTTCCTAGGATTACAATCCTATAGATACAGGGATTGCACTATTTATATATAGTGTTTATAACTCAATAGATTATAAAACATAAATTGTTGTTGTTCTTATAATTTTATAATATGATTTTTCCCCCTTCAGTTTTATCTAGCAAAATTAGAGTTCAACCAATTATTTATGTAACTTTTTTTTCACTTGCTTTAAAAAGGCCAAACTGGCTGAATTTGCTTCAGGTTTCAAACTGGTTGCCAGGCTGCCAATCTAAACACATAATTTCCTTAAGGTGTATTGTGGAAGAAACATTTATGTTACTGCCACATCTATTTGCAAGCCCCAAATCCCAAGGCTCAGGAGGTACTGGAAAAATGTTTTCTGCTAAATAATTAAGAAAACTTATTCTCAATTTTTTCTACTCCCAAAGAGAATTAAGAATGCAGAAGGGGTGTTTATGTTCATCTCTACAGGAGCTGAGGTTGAAAATATTATTTTTAAACTGTCCTCCTTAGGGCGGCATGGTGGCTCACTGGGCTTGTCTGATGGAAAGCTGTCAGCCCAGGTTTGAGAACTAAGCATCATGTGATAAGAGTGAGCTCCCATTACTTTCCCTTACTTGTTCAAGTAGATAAATAGGTACCACTTTGGTGGGAAGGTAACATGGCCTGTGACATCATGCTGGCCGCATGACCATAGAAATGTCTTTGGACAGTGCTGGTTCAATGGCCATGAAATGGAGATGAACACTGCCCCCTATTGATGCAATATCTAGCACAGTAAAATCTGCAGGGACTCCTTTCCCTTTTTATATTGTCCTCTTTAATGGCATTTTTCCTGCACAGCGTTCATCAGCAAACAGGAAAGAAGTAAGCTGCAGCCCTTATTTCTTCTAAGTATCCTATAGCACTCAATAAGTCCTGCTGTGCTGCCTAATCATGAAGGAGTCCCAGAAAGGATGAACAAAGAATGCCAGGAGTGTATGCCAAGGGGAAAGAGTTCCAACAGGATCACCCAAAGCATAAAGCTTATTCCAGGTGGTTGGCTAGAACAAACAGGAACATATATTGGACAGCAGCAATATGGGAAGGAGCAGAAGGTAGATGATCATTTAAATGACAAATAGCAATGGCATTATTTTATACTGTGTAGGAGATGGCAATGGTAAGCCACTGCTGCTTTTTATAGCAGGAAAACTATATTGATGAACGTGATCGATGACATAGTGCTGGATGGTGGAACCATCAGGCTGGATGGCACTCAATATGCAATATACAAAAAATGAAGAAATACTTGAAATATTGATGGTGCTTAGCACATAGCTAGATTAAATCCTTCAGGACAGTTATTTCTTGATATTACCATGCAGGAAAAGGAAAATCTAAAGTTGAGATAGTTACATTGGGAACACGGAAGCAAGAAGCATGAACATGGAATGAATTAATTATAGATTGACATCTTGAGCATCAGCTTGTTGAAATGGATTGGAATTGGACTTTTTTTTAATCAGAAGCCCATATTGCTTTCTATTCAAGGCACAAACAACAAAGAAGGAAGAACATTGTTTTCATGTTGAGGATGGGTATAACAGAGATCATGAGTGCAATGGAGTTGGAGACTGAATGATATCAATCACATTTCAGCAGACAACCCTTTATTACAATGGTGATTAAAGCAGAGGTGGTATTCAGCAGGTTCTGACCAGTTCTGGAGAACCGGTGGTGGAAATTTCGAGTAGTTCAGAGAACTGGCAAATACCACCTCTGACTGGCCACGCCCCCATCTATTTTCTGCCTCCTGAGTCCCAGCTGATCTGCTGGGTCTTCTTTTGTTGCCCTGCATAGGAGAACAGAGCTGGAAAGCAGATTAGTGGGTTGGAGAGGCAATGGGATTTTGCAGTATCCTTCCCCTGCCACATGGAGGGAAGTAAGCAGTGATGTACCACAAGATTCTGTCTTAGGCCCAGTACTCTTCAATATCTTCATTAACAACTTAGATGAGGGAACAGAAGGGTAACTTACCAAATTTGCAGATGATACTAAGCTGGCAGGAATAGCTAACACCAAGAAGATAAGGTCAAGATCCAGATGGGTCTTTACAGATTAGAACACTGGGCTGTATCTAGCAAAATGAAATTCAATGTAGAGAAAAGTAAAATCCTACACTTAGGCAAGAAAAACCAAAATTACACATACAGACTGGGTGAAACCAGGCTCAGTAGCACTAACTGTGAGAGAGATCTTGGAGTCTTAGTGGACAACCAGCTAAATATGAGCCAGCTGTGTGCAGCAGCAGCCCAAAAAGCTAATGTAATCCTAAGTTGCGTTAACAGAGGGATACAATCGAGATCAAGTGAGGTACTAATACCACTCTATAAAGCCTTAGTAAGACCACACCTAGAGTACTGCACCCAGTTTTGGTCACCACATTACAAAAAAGATGTTGAGACTCTAGAAAAAGTACAGAAAAGAGCAACCAGGATGATTAGGGGACTGGAGACCAAAACATATGAAGAACGGTTCAGGAACTGGGCATGGCTAGTTTAGTGAAGAGAAGGACCAGGGGAGACATGATAGCAGTCTTCCAATATTTGAGGGGCTGCCACAGAGAGGAGGGAGTCAAGCTATTTTCTAAAATGCCCTGTGGGCCAGACAAGGAATAATGGATGGAAACTGAATAAGGAGAGATTTAACCTGGAAATAAGGAAAAACTTTCTAACAGTGACAACAATCAACCAATGGAACAGCTTGCCCTCAGAAGTTGTGGGATGCCATCACTTGAGACTTTCAAGGAAAGTTTGGACTGCCATTTGTCAGAAATGGTATACGGTCTCCCACTTGGGTGGGGGGTTGGATTAGATGACCTATAAGGTCCCTTCCAACTCTGATTATCTGTTATCTGCCCACCAAGCATGCCCACCAAGCCATGCCCACCAAGCCACGACCACAGAACCGGTAGTAAAAAAAATTGAACCCCACCACTGGATTAAAGGCCCCAAATACTGATGTAGAAGAGCAGGTTGATAGGGTTAATGGTCAAGTTAATCTGAAATCAACAGAATGTGCAAGCAAAATGTGTCTGTCATGGTTGCAAGCTACAATTGGAAATAATATGAAGGAAAAAATGGAAATAATGTGGGGAAAAATGAACCAAAACTTTGTCAAACTGCACAATGTAGAATTAAACCAGGAAAACTTTTCCCCCCAATTTTTGCCAATCAAATTATTTTTCCAATAAAAATCAGCAGTTGAAAGACTAGCAGTATTAGGATGGGCAAAGATCTGTTCTGTCTTATTGTTGTATTAATTTCAAAGAAACTTCAAAAAGTCCAAGTAGCAATGAATCAAAAACTTCTGAGTGAAGGAACTTTGATTTGGTTGTCCCAAAGATGATTTTTCAGGAGGCAACTGGACTTTTCTTGTTTTCTCTTTTGAAGACGTTTCACTTCTCCTCCAAGATGCTTCTTCGGCTCTGACAGGACAGTGGGGAATGTCAGAGCTGAAGAAGCTTCTTGGAGGGGAAACTAAATGTCTTCAAATAAAAAACAAAACAAAAAGTCCAGTTGCCACCTGAAAAAGCACTTGGATGACTGAGAATCTCTACAGACTTTGATGTACTGGTAAATGTCATTGCACTAACGTTATTGTTTTGTCTGTGATTCGGTCAACCTTATTGGTCACAAAATGTATTTATCTCTGGAATTTCTGTTCTCTGTAAATACTCAGGGAAAGCTGCATTTTTAAATGGGCTCCTTACATTAAAGTTGGCTTTTAGTAGGAGCAATCCAGTAAACACCCAGTGGTCTACTCAAAGATACTTAATTACTGCTTTGTTGCTTTCAGAATTCTGCCTTTGATTTTACTAGAGCTATGTGATTTTTTTTTCCAGTATTGACTGTTTTCATATGTGACTAGTTAAAAGTAAAAGTAAAGTAAAAGAAAAGTTCTGTGTCTTCTCCTTTCTTATTTTTAAGACAGCTTAATTTCCCATGAAACTTCATGATATTTGATCCAGGGGGTAAAGAGGAGGACAAGATAAAGGGATTGCGATGGGAGATAGATGATGGCAGAATTAACTACCAGGAGTTGTACCAAAATAAAATGATGGACCGTGGTAGGCAAACCCAGAGAGCTGCTGGTTTGAAACCTCCCAGCTTTCATCCTGGGGACTCACTGAAATAGAACATTCTCAAATGTTCTTTTGCAGGTTCACATTTATCTACTCTAAAGCATAAATATTATGATGCTGCCATAAGCTAAATAAATAAATAATAATTCTGATACCTTTTGAATGTAAGTTTATGTAAGGTAAGGCTTATTACTCATGGGATAAATTGGAATGGATCAGAATAATAGAGTGAGAAGGGACCTAGAAAGTTTTCAAGTGTCACTTGTAGTGATCATTTATTTAATGCTCCAGGAAAAGAGACCCCTTCACCGATGTAAGGAAACTTTTCTTACAGCATTTTCCACTCATTGCTTTCAAGATGAATCTGCCACCCATTCACTGATCATGTGATTACAATGACAAAATCCATCTGGCAAATCATACAATTTAGTTTTGTCAAAGTTTGCAGTAGGTTTCTTGTATATTCTTATCATCATCATCATCATCATCATCATCATCATCATCATCATCATCAATTAACAACCCAATAATCCCTTGTGGGGTAGAATCTGGGTAACTGAATGGAGCTAGTTCTAATGGCCGGATACCCTTCCTGTTACCAATGTGGAGTTTTGTTCATCAGGTATATTCTTAGTGTGGCCAGAGAATACAGAATTCTTGTATATTCTTATCAAAAGTATTTATTCTCTGTATCTTCAGTACGAGCCTTTTCAGAAATCACCCTTCGTGATGTTCTCATCAAGCTAGCATAATTTTCTGTGTACAATCCAGTGGTGGGATTCAATTTTTTTTACTACCGGCTCTGTTGGGCGTGGCTTGGTGTGCATGACAGGGGAAGGATACTGTAAAATCTCCAGTCAGAGGTGGTATTTGCTGGTTCTCTGAACTACTAAAAATTTCCGCTACCGGTTCTCCAGAACTGGTCAGAACCTGCTAAATACTACCTCTGGTATAATCCGATGCTTACATTTGATGAAAACAGATACTCTTTTATCATTAAGTAATCCTAGTGACTTTGGACCAATCAGCATATCTCAGTTTATGGGAGCTGAGAAGATAAAATCCAAAAAGAGAACTATGACTGCTTTCGCTGTATTGTTCTAAGGAACTGGCAGAATATGAATGTAATTAAATATATACCTGGTGCACAGAGTAAAATCAGTGAACTGCAAGTAAATATGTTCAAAGGCTGAAATATAATACCACAGGAATGTGATTAATAAAAATGAGAGGAATATTAATTATTTTGTAGTATCAAATCGTATTCTGAATCTTTCACAAAATGAAATTTATATCATCCCAAGTCTGGAAAGCGCCCATCAATTCTCCCTATACCTGCTCCAGAGTGAAATCAGAACCTTATTAAATTAGATGACACTTAATAATGAAAAGAAACAAAGGGGAATAAAGCATCTTGCAATATATTATTCATTGACTGTTTTTTTTTTAAAGCTAACAGCAGTCCTGAAAAAAAGACGATCTTTTATTTTTTACTCTTTTCAAATGTTTTGTAAAATATTCTGACCTGCCATTCCTCCTTTTATTATAAAATGGACTTCTGAATGGACACCGAAGCAGACAGTGATTGCTGAACATCTGAATTCTTTTAAGTATTCTCTAAATTTTTATAGAAATCAAATTATATCTTGGAAGCTAATATACTTACTGTCTTCCGGTTCTCTCACTATCACCCTGCCCTTTTGTTTCAGATTTTTCCACCTGTCTTCCAGGCCAAGAATCAGTTACTGTATCAGTTACCAGGGATGTGGGTGTTCTGGTGAATAATAGATTGTTCTCGCAGCATGTGGCCTGTCATTTTCATCTCTGTAACATCTGGCATCCTTGCCAGTTCTTGAGGTGCAAAAGCAGCAAAGCTTCTAATTCAGATTTTATTTCATGTGTTAATTCCCACAACAGATTATGGGACAGGTGATGTTTTTGCCACCCTTCTTCCACTGACCTGGGTTTCAAATATTGCAATGTGGGTTGTTTTGAATCTTCCTCATCTTTATCCACTGCAGAGCTCTGCATTGGCTACCAACTAGACCTGTGATGGCGAACCTATGGCATGCGTGCCACAGGTGGCACGCAGAGCCATTTGTGCCGGCACGCGAGCTGCAGGCAAACTGCGCATGTGCGTACCTCACAGCTGATTTTCAGCAGGTTTGAGGCCTTTTTCAGCCTCCTAAAGGCTTGAGCAAGGCTTCTGCAGGCTTTGCAGACCAAAAACTAGCCCCATTTTGTCACTTCCTGTTTTCCAAAATTACCAGAAGTGATGAAATGGGGCTAGTTTTCAAAGCCTGCAGAAATCTTCCTCAAGCCTCTGAGAGGCTGAAAAGGCTTCAAACCGGCCGAAAATCAGCTGTGAGGTGCAGTGCAGGTAAGGGGGTGGGGGGGGGTGGGGGGTGAGTGGAGGTATTGCACGCGCATGCGTAAGGGAGCGTGGGGGAGGCATGCATTGCCTTCTGGGTTCTGGCACGCAAGCGTGAGCATGCAAGCACGTGCACAGTTTTTGGCACAGGAGCCCAAAAAGGTTAGCCATAACTGAACTAGACCAAGTGCTACTACTACAAAAATATAATTTTAATGTTTCAGGCCCTCTGGTACAATGTTCCTAGTTCATCTTTGCAAAACTTACTTATTCAACTTCTTTGGCAGTGATGATTGTTGTTGCTACCCTGACAGCAAAGGGAACGTTGTAGATTTGTGAGGAACTATTCCCATCCTTTTGGATTCAGCTGCCACTTACTTTTTGGTTGACAGAAGATGGTTTTTCACATCTTTAAACCTGGGCTTTAATCTTTTAAGGAAGATTTTAACAACTCTGGAAGATTCAGAGGCTCTTTGACTGGAGAATTGTGGCTGCTGGCCTGGGCCTGTTGCTGAATGTTTGTGTTGTACATTGCTAAAATTTAATTGGTACAAATAGTTAGAGTCATTGCCAATAGCTTTTATTTAGTCTAATTTATCTTTTAATTGTAAAGTGATTACTTGTTTGATGTTACACTATACTGTCTTAGAAACATCTTTTTTCTGTGTCTTCTTTGCATTTTGTATATTCTTATTTAATTGATAATCCTTTAATTCTATTCTGCACTTAATTTTTAAGCATGATATAGGTTACTATTGCTGTTTTTACATATTTTTTTCTAAAATACTTAGCAAATGCTGATAATTTAGGGTCTATCTGAACTTTAACCCAAAGCTAATATATTGCACAAAACCCAGTATGATATATGTTTCTAAACAAAGCTGCATTTTGTGATCTGAATCTTTTTTGGCTAAATAACTATAATTTTCTCCCCTGTGTCAACAATTCTATCATTGTAGCTCCCAACTATCCAATATCTATGGGGAAAAATTATACCACTTCGTTTTTTTATACCTGATAATTACTGTTCTTTTTGAGCTATTCTAGTGTCATATGACATCGGTCTCAGGTGGTTATAACAAATCAAGAGAAGGAGGAAATCAAATGAATAAGTTTCTGCATAAAATCCAATGTACTGTTTTTGCCACATGATCATATATTGTCTTATAATTGGGCAATTTTGCTACAGCCACCGTGATTTCCAGGTTTCTGAATTTTCATTTTTATAGCATATATAGCTAGCACTTTTCTTTTTTCTTTTTGGTTACAAATATTAAGCCTTATGTTTCCATCTCGATAAATCCAATCTAAGGCTGTTGCCAAGTTTTGCTACTATTCATCATGCCTTCAATTTCTTTCGGGTATTGAGTCCCATAGAAGTTTATCTTTCCAATTTTTCATTCACTGTTATAACAGTTCTATTTGTATGCCACATTTCATTCTGCCACACTCAAAATGTTTTCCATGCAGACATGTATTAGCATCTTTTTTGCTTGCTTTTATGTAATCACTCCGATCTCTGATTTTATCTTCCACTGTTAGCTTCGGTGGCAACAAACCATGACCATCAATTTTCCTTGGTAAATACAATCTGTGTCACTTTTTGCATATATCTGCACCATGTGCTATGTTCTCATATGTTTTCAGATCTTGATATCCATATATCTGCACCATGTGCTATGTTCTCATATGTTTTCAGATCTTGATATCCAAAGCATCTAATTCAATGCTAGCAATATCTGCTGTACAATGTAAGACAGGGACACTCCAAATATTGTTCGGTTTGATTACATTACACCATTCAGCTTTGATATTAATTTTTTTTTCTAACTCATCTTATCTATTTGATAGCTAAGTATATATGAAGAGTCTCAGTCACCCAGGTCCCAAAGGTGCTTTTTTTCAAGAGAGCTGCGGTTCCGTAGTGGTTAGAATGCAGGTTATTTCTGCTGACTGCTGGCTGCCTGCAATTTGGCAGTTCGAATCTCACCAGTGAGATGACCCATAGTCTCTCAAAAATAACAAAAAACATAAAACATGAATCAAGGGCTTGCAATGCCTTCAACTTCTCTGTTTTATTAGTCACAGTTTAAATTCAAATATTCAATAAGGAACCAAAAGGAAACCAAAACAAACCGCATTGGCGAAAGTTCCAAGGCAAACCAAGATAATTAATCACACATTCCAGGGAGATAACCGGGTAAGTCCATGGGAAAAACGCCAACAAAGAGAAACCTCATCCAAACAGAAAACACTAATTTGATTTCAGTGTCTGTGACACGCATTTGCAGATTCTTATACAGAGCTCAAAGCTGCAACCCTTGAGGAGGATCATGGCCCTCTCCTCCTGAGTAGACCATGCTTTTCCCTGATCCTCTCCACCCTGCGTGCCCTAGGATGGATAGGGGATGGGCCTGGATCATCCTCTGCTTGCTCAGCCAGCCTCTACCCTTTCCCAGCCTCCTCCACCACCTCTGGAGCCACATTTCCATTCCCTGTTGGCTATTCCTCCTCTTTCTCAGAGTCAGTCTCCACCAGGGGCATGACACCAGGCTCAAGGTTGATTCAGCCCTCCATCCTTCCGAAATGGGTAAAATGAGAACACAGATTGTTCTGCCCCACTGTATATCAAGGGGAGGCCATGTGGAGAGGGTTTCCTCTTATAAAAATTCTTGTGAGTATTTATTAGTCAAGACAATACATCCCTGGAGATTACTAAGGTTCAACAGAGACTTCATTTCCTTAGAGTCCTCCAGAAAAATCAGGTGTAACATCGGCTGATGACCTCTTTCTATTGGTCTATGATAGAAAGCATCCTTACATACTGTATAACAGTATGGTACGCTGGTTCAACAGCTGTGGACAAGAAGGCACCACAGAGAGTGATTAATTCGGCACAAGAAAACATTGGTTGCCCCCTAACACCATTGGATGACATCACCAGGTCTCATTGTTTCAGTGGAGTAAGGAAGATACTTAGAAATAATTCACATCCTGGTCAGTGTCTTTTTTCACTTTTACCATCAGGCAGAAGACACAGAAGTATAGCCAGCCAGACAAACAGGTTTAAAAACAGCTTCTATGCATGGGCTGTCAAATGCCTAAATACAACTACAATCACTCCATGCATACATGGAAACATTTCTGCACGACAAAATCGCTCAGATTCGGGACGGGCTGGACTCCAATTGGGTGGTCCTGGGGGAGGTGTCCGGGGCAGGTCTTGAGAATATTATCTGGGAAGAGTTTGACCCTGTGACCGCCAAGGGTGTGGACAGGTTGCTGGGGGGGGGCTGAATGCCACCACTTGTTTGTTGGACCCATGTCCCTCCTGGTTGGTTTCGACCACCAGGGAGATGACACGAGGCTGGCTCCAGGGGATTATCAACGCTTCGTTGAGAGAGGGGTCGCTGCTTACTGCCCTGAAAATGGCGGTGGTGCGGCCCCTCCTCAAGAAGCCTACCCTGGACCCGGCTGTTTTAAATAATTATCGTCCAGTCTCCAACCTTCCTTTCCTAGCGAAGGTTGTTGAGAGCGTGGTGGCACGTCAGCTCCCTCAGTACCTGGAGGAAGCGACTTACCTCGATCCATTTCAATCGGGCTTCAGGCCCGGGCATAGTACCGAAACAGCATTGGTCGCGTTGGTTGATGATTTCTTGAGGGCCTGTGACAGGGGGTTTTCCTCTGTCCTGGTCCTGTTAGACCTCTCGGCGGCTTTTGATACTATCGATCATAGTATCTTATTGCGGCGGTTGGAGAGGGTTGGGGATTGGGGGAACTGTCTTGAGATGGTTCTCCTCCTTCCTCTCCAACCACTCGCAATTTGTGTTGGCGGGGGGGGAGAGGTCCACCTCTAGGCCCCTTATTTGTGGGGTGCCTCAGGGATCGGTCCTCTCCCCTCTCTTGTTCAACATTTATGTGAAGCCGCTGGGCGAGATCATCCGTGGTCTTGGGGTGCAGGTGCCATCTGTATGCAGATGACACCCAGCTTTACATCTCCACCCCGGACCACCCCAACGATGCTGTGGAGGCTATGTCCCTGGTGCCTGGAGACCGTGCGGAATTGGATGGGCGGGAACAGGCTCCGACTCAACCCATCCAAGACTGAGTGGCTGTGGTTTCCGGCGGCCCAATATAGCCAGCTGACGCCTTCACTGGCTATTGGGGGAGAGATTCTACCCCCTACAGGGAGGGCTCGCAATTTGGGTGTCCTCCTGGATGCACGGCTGTCTCTAGAAGACCATATTGCGGCCGTCTCCAGGGGGGCTTTTTATCAGGTTCGCCTGATCTACCAGTTGCGGCCTTCCTAGATCGGGATGCCTTACACACGGTCACTCATGCCCTTGTCACCTCTTGCCTGGATTACTGTAACGCTCTCTACATGGGGCTCCCTGCGGGGAGCACCCAGATACTCCAACTGGTGCAAAATGCGGCCGCGCGGGTGATTATGGGGGCGTCGCGAAGCTCCCATGTGACGCCTCACCTGCGCGAGCTGCATTGGTTGCCAGTGGCTTTCCGGGTTCGCTTTAAGGTTCTAGTTTTGACCTTTAAAGCGATCCATGGCATTGGGCCAGGCTACCTGCAGGACCGCGTTCTGCCGGTGATCTCCAATAGACCTGTGCGTTCCCACAGGGAGGGCCTTCTCTGGGTGCTGTCGGCTTCTATGTGTCGTCTGGCGGCCCCCAGGAATAGGGCCTTCTCTCTGGGGGCCCCTGCCCTCTGGAATAGTCTGCCCCCAGAGATACGCACCAGCACGGACCTGAGAGCCTTCAGACGTGTGTTAAAATCCTGGCTCTTCGAGCAGGCTGGCCTGGGCTGATACAAGATTTTAACTGTCTCCCATTTTAAATTGAGTTATAATTATTTGGGGTTTTTAATTAGTTATGGGGGAGGGTGGACTTTTAATTATAACTAGCCCAAAATTATTTAATTCATTTTAATTTTTGTATTGTGTATTGGGGTAGAATCGGCTGTGCACCGCCCTGAGTCCTTCGGGAGAAGGGCGGTATATAAGTGTTTGAATAAATAAATAAATAAATAAAAATATGACTGGTTTCTTCCTTATTTATTTATTTATTTTATTTATTTAAATTTATATACCGCCTCCCTCTCCCAAAGTGACTTTGCTTGTATAAGGCCCATTTTCTATATTATTCATGTTGTATTGTATTTTTGTTATGGATAGCATCAGTAGAGGCTAAATCAGTTCTGTTGTATATATGTACAATGACAATAAAGGTTATCATTATTGTTAGGGGCAATATCATTGGTGTGTTTCAAAAAAATTTCCAACTGATTCAGAGTTTGCTTCATACGTGCATGCGCTCTGCTCAAACTCCATCCTCTATCTGGTGCGCATGCGCCAAATGTGCGAATTTCACACATGAAGGGCTCAGAGGCAGCCCTTCCTTGTGAGCTGTGCTGTTTTTTAGCTCAGCTGAAGTGCGGCAATCCACTCTGAGGTGTGGGAATCAGCTGAGCTAGTAAACAGCAGAATATAGGAGAGGTGAGAGGTAAGAGCAGGGGCTGGTGGGCGAGGCCAGTCAAAATTTTCCCTACCAGTCCATTAGGACCAGTCAAAACCGGCTGAATACCACCCCTGGGCACATGCTGACTCTGTAAACCATCCAGAGAGGGCTGTAAAGCACCGTGAAAGAGTATATAAGTTTAAATGCTAATGCTAACTTGAACTGTCTTGTTTTTCTTTGACGACGTTTCACTTCTCCTCCAAGATGCTTCTTCCTGGATGAAACAAGAAAGTCCAGTTGCCTCTTGAAAAAACACCATTTTGATACTTTTTCTCTTCTTGCAAAATATTGCTTGCTTCTGAACTTATAACTTTCCTCCACGGTCAATGCTTTGAATGTAGTGCCAAACCATTGCTCTGAGTATTCAGTGTTTGTCTGTTTGTTGCCAATATTGCACACTTATACACTCCAAAGGCACTCTGATGTCATCACTAAAGATTTGGCTGTTTGTAAAAGCAATCATATATTAGTCAACAATGTTACAAGATAGTCTCAAATTATTAGTGTAGAACAAACGTCTATGGAGATTCTCAGTCATCCGGATCATGGTTGTCCCGAAGACGCTTTTTCAAAATGCAATTTGCTTTTCCTTGAAGACATTCTTCAGCAAATCAAGAAGCTTTTTGGAGGAGAAGCAAAATATCTTCAAGGAAAAACAAAGAAAGTCCAGTTGTCTTTTGAAAAAGCACCTTTGGGACATGTAGAGCAAATGAGAAACTTTTTTTTAGAATAGAATTCTTTTATTGGCCAAGTGTGATTGGACACACAAGGAATTTGTTTTGGTGCAAATGCTCTCAGCATACATAAAACAAAAGATACATTCGTCAAGAGTCAAGAATCATCAGGTACAATACTTAATAATAGTCATAGGGTACAATAAGCAATCAAATCATATTAGGAAATAGTCAATAAAAATCATAAAGATACAAGCGACAAAGTTACAGTCATATAGTCACAAGTGGGAAGGGATGGGTGATAAGAAATGATGAGAAGATTAATAGTAATAGTAGTGCAGACTTTGTAAATAGTTGGACAGTGTTGAGGGAATTATTTGTTTAGCAGAGTGATGGCGTTTGGGAAAAAACTGTTCTTGTGTCTAGTTGTTCTGTTGTGCAGTGCTCTATACGTCGTTTGAGGGTAGGAGTTGAAACAGTTTATGTCCAGGAGGTGAGGGATCTGTAAATATTTTCACAGCCATCTTTTTGACTCCTGTAGTATACAAGTCCCTGATTGAAGGCAGGTTGGTAGTAACTGTTTTTTCTGCAGTCCTAATTATTCTTTTGACTCCTGCATTGGATAATTCAAAGTTATTGTCAGTGGAATCAGGCTACATTACAAAAAAAAAAAAGTTGAGACAGAAAAAAAATCTTTAAAAAATTCATCTTCTGTTTCTTTGAGTTCATCTGTATTTGCCATCACAGTTGTTTTACATTTTTACAGCATTTAAAAAAAACTTTATAATTTTCTTATTTTTTTTAATCTAGTTGTAGGATAGTAAATCAAATTCTTTTAGTAATCAATCCAAACAAATAACTGTTTGTTTTGTGCCTTCTAGAATTTTTTCTTTTAATATTGTATATCAATTAAAAGTTGGTTGTGAATTTCCCATTTTGCTCTGTAGTGTGCATTGAATTTGACATTAGGTATATAGTGAAGTTACTGGTAAAAACTTTTGTTAATAGTTTGAGTTTTGTAGGCAGACATTGTATAAAAATTTGGATATTGTTTTTGTGTTTTCATGATCAGAAGGGTGTAGTCTGTAGTAAGCCTCTACACTTTCTGTAACATTTAATTGAAATAATTTACAAGATAATAATACAAGATAATTATAAATTGATAACATCCGAGTCCAAATTCATAAAGATCATCTTTTCCTACCTAGTGCATATGAATTTTTCATCTTCTTAATTAGTTTTCTTTTTACCATTTCCGCTGTTACTACAATCTTTTGCTCAGGTTTTATTTGCAAGATAAATCATTTAATCATGCAATCATTTCTTCCAAATATTTTTCAAACATTCCAGTATTTCTTCCGTATTTTAAAGGGATTGATTTGGTTTGTGTTTCCAATTATGTTTTGGAGAAAAAGGTATTTGTTTGTCTGAAATTTCTTACTTTGTTAGAATTGTTTGATCCTACTTTCATATCCTTAGATCCTGCAACCATTTTTTGTTTTCATTCCTCCTTAACTTCTGTAATTATATTGTTATTCAAATTGCATTGCTTTTTTCAAACTTGTTCCAATTTATTCATTTTTCCAGTTTTTGTTACTTTAAATTTTGTAAGTTGCTAAAATCTAATTAATGCTATTTTCTGATGGAATATTCCACTCTGGCATCTGATTTTTCATTTCATGGTGACTGTTCCATTTCTAAATCATTTACTGGTAAAACTATGTAAGACTGTACATGAGCTGATTAATCTTTGATCCTTTTTTGTCGTACAACTAGTTCTTGTTTAATGGCTGCAATTGGGACTGGCAATTTGATCATTAAGTAGTTGCTAAGTGAAGAATCACAAGTATCAGAAAACTATGACCTCAAACTGCCAGATGAGCCAAAATGGAGGGAAGATTTCTAAAATCTTCTGACTCATGAGGAAGCCAAGTAAAGATCAAATGTTTTAGTCCTTTTTCACCAATCTCTTATCCTTTGGAACCTTCACCCTAGCACTGGGATAATTAGCAAGAAGGAAGAATGTTTAGATGAAGAGGAAGGGACTACAAGAGAGTAAGCAGGCACACAATGGGGAAGACACATGAAAAGCAATGCAAACACTGTTTGCCTAGTGTTCTCAATGCTGCCAGCCGCAAGACATTTAAGAAGCAAACAAAAGCTTTTAGTATGAAACTGATTAGGTTCTTGTCAATTTCAGGCAACCACTGCTAACCCATGAAGCATTCTAATCAATTAATTAAAGTCACAGAGCTGAGCTTGTTAACCTGTGCTCAGCACATTTAGAAGTGCACTGCGCTGGAAAGAAAAGCAACTCAAAAAGAGATAGCTTATTTAAGCAATCTTTCCACTCTGAGAGAAGGTGAGAGACAGGAAAAAATCACCAGGCATAAGACAATGCTTAAACATGAGAGAGAGAGAGAGAGAGAGATTCTTTAAACATCATAAATGCAGACATTGATTTCAAAGTTACTTTTTCATCACTATTGTAACAATTTTTACAATTGTTAGGCAGACACCAAGCAAGCATCATCTATGACTGACTGGAAGCCACATTTTTATCATTCAAATTTTCATTTAAATATTTCTTTGAATAGTTTTCAAAAGAGGCAATTATCTTATAGTTTCTCTCATATATTCTAGAACTTTTTCCAGTCCTAAGTTGTTATTGATAATAAGATAATTATGGTTATGGCTCATGGTTTTAAGTTAGCGGTTCAGAATTTTTATTGATTTTATCCAAACAAATGGTTCTGTTGATTTGTTCTTCTAATTGGAGCACATTTTGTTTTTCATTTTCAATTTTTAAAATTAGTCTTTCAATTCATTAAGTTCAATGTCTGTTACAATAGGGTTTTTTAAAGTCCGAAATTGTGGGATGCTGAGGAATCAAATACATCATCAATCGTGAGTCCTTCTGTACCCACAAGAGATTTAAGTCCAGCCCCCCTTGAATTCTATTGACTCTTATCTACCATCAATTTGCTTTGACCTTTAGTAGTTCAGTTTCTTGTAAAGGGCTAAATATTCATTGTCTGCCTGAGTTTCTGCTTTCGTGCACTTGTCAGAAATATCACTAGAATAAAAGGATGTTGGCAATAGAGGGACATGACTTACAATTGGGATGGCATGCATTTATATGGGATGGGAAACATAAAGCACACAACTACTTCCAAACACACCAGGTTAGAAACATTCTGTTAGTATGGGAAAAAATTAAACAGAATCATTATATGAAAATGCTGATCTGGATATCCACAATTGAAGCACTAATATATCCCAACTTGTTAGATCTGGATAAAATAGTAAGATATAAAGATATATTAAATAAACAAGGGAAATTAAAAATGAAATAGGAACTAAAAATCATGGAATTTATATGGACTGGTGGCATTATATGCAAATACAGACGAGATATAAAAAGGATACAGATAAATATGGCTTCTATAGTGAACCACAAGAATTAGTTAAGATATTGCAGGGGATGGATGAAAAAGTTCTACAACTACCTAGTGAGTTTCAAAATGGAAGAAGAAACAGTAAATTAAACTATGATAACATGGGCAAAAAACTTTGGGTATACTATAGAACTAGACAATTGGCAAAAACTGTAAGAAAGAAATTATAGATTAACAATGTCAGCATCATATAAAGAAAATCTGTACAAGATGTTCTATAGATGGCACCAGCAAGACTGGCAAAAATGTTTCCAAACATGTCACCAGAGTGTTGGAAATGCAAACAGGCACAGTGATCTTATTATCACATGTGGTGGACCTGTCCATTAGCGAAAAAATATTGAGCAAAGATAAAAAAAGGGGTTAGAGGAGATGATAACACAACAAATAAACCTTAAACCAGAACTGGTTTTATTAGGCATACTAATGGGGAAATACAATAAAAGAATCCAATATTTAATGTTACATATAATAACAGCGCACAAAATTGAAGAAAAAGAAATATACACATAGAGGAAATGGTAATAAAGAAAATATTAGAATGCGCCGAAATGGACAGGTTAACAATGGAATGTAAAGACAAAGGAGAAACAGAGTATTAGCTAATATGGGATCTATGGTACAATTGGCTAGACAATAGGTACAAAGGTTAAAATGGATGATGAAAGGATCAACAAGTTAGAAACTTTATAGGTATAAAGCTATATAGAAGGATACGTACTGTAAGCAATATTGGTACTAGATTATACATAATTGCAAATCAAAATATATAGAGTGATAAATGTATAAAGAAATATGTTATAACCATGGATATAATAGATATAAATATGTTGTATAATATCAAATTTTTATTCTTTTTTCTATGGACTATACTGTATGAAAAAGAGAAAAATGGTCGTAACTAGGATGTATAACATCATGTATATTTAACAAAGGTGTTGATGCAACCAACATATTGTTGTTGCAAAATTGAAATTGCGACGTAAAATGAAAGAAAATGCACAATAAAAATATTTTTTTTTTCAAAAAAAGGAATATCTCTGACCCATAAGTAATTGTTTAATGATATTTAATTCAGGAAATGTTGTTTCCCAATTTTTTTTACATTTTTTATTATTATTATTTGTCATACATGACAAAAAACAGCAACTGGCCATTTTATGAGATTAATGCCCTATTTAGTCTTGAACTTTTTTAATAATTTCAGGATCCTTAAGAAAATCTTATACTTTTATGCCCTTCAACTCTTTTTAGCAATGATCTGTGGAGAAGTTGTCAAATGAAGCTGGCATCTGTAGGATACGGAATGGGCGCTCTGAATAAAAGTATGCTTAAAAGTCTGAAAAATGCTTTTTCGGCGGGATATTTTTATCTTAATTCAATACACTTTTCCTTTTTTTCTCCCCTATGGTTGCAGAAAAAAATATTGTGACTTTTCAATGCACGTTGTACATACTTCTTCATATTGGAATGGCATCTTAAAGACTGTCTTTTTGGAAGAAAATTAGATTCTTGCTACTGCATCTATATATGTGTCATCCATCCCAAACAATTTGATGCAATGTCTGCAAATGTGAAAGAGAGAGAAAGAAAGAGATGCCAAAATCAATAAATAGTTCCAATTATAAAGGGATCTTAACAAGCTGCCACAACTGGCTGATCTGTTTGCTCAAAACTGGCCAGATTCAGACCCAGAAGAAGACCATAAGAAACTACTGTTGTACTGCTGCCCAAGAACATTGCTTAGATGCCTCTAAGAAGCCACCAAGAGTCAATCTTGACTTACCTTATTCTTTCAGTTCTTCTTCAACTTATCTTTAAGCACTTAAAACAGAAGCAATTTATCTCCTGATATTTTAGGTTATGGTGGTCCCCATGTCCCCATTGCCATCGGCTTTCCAGGCAAGGTTTAATAAAGAGGACACTAAGTTGCCTACTCCTAATTTTAATTAGCTAATTTGCAAATAGGGGGAAACTGTGTTGTCCATGGAACAGTAATCACTCTACAGCAAATGGCTAATCAAGATAATACACTGAGAGCCTATGATTCTCTGGATGCCTTCTACTTAAAAATAAAATATGACAATGATGTCTTGAAATATATACATATAAAATGCTTGAAAGCAACGAGACTTAATTCTATCATCTTTCTATAGAATAAATGTAATTGCTTCTGAGGACATTTATATGTGTTGATCATTACGAAACTGCAAAGCATTCCCAACCCTCTTTAGTGAGGCAACCAAACAAACCACTGCGTAACCTGCTAATGGCAGCATTTACAGTGTAATTAAGACGAAGTGTTTTGAAAATGAATATCTTATAGTTTCATGCCTAATAACTGCTGTTTACTGCAAAACACTTAAAAAGCTGCACTCGCTAAACAGAATAATTAAAATCACAAAATGAGCCCCAAGTCTTTCTGGCAAGCTGATGAAAGAATCCTTTAACGTTATCTACTGCCAGGGTGCCTCCTGGTGCAAGCAGATCTTCTGTTCGGTTATGGATGTCTTGAAAGAAATGCATGGCCAGTGGCTTAGTACTTCCCAGCATGATTGAGGCACTTTTTATTATCAGACAAAATCCCCTGGGTCTTTCTGTTTAGTTCTAATAGAAAGATTTCCCCTTTTTTTCTCTCTCCGGTCACTCTTTTAAAAAAATTAGGATTCTTTGGAGCTGCATATTTATTTTCTCTGTATTTGTTTTCTAATCTTTTATTATTATTTTTTCCAATAATTTTTATTATTCTTTTTCAGCTTTAACATGTTTTAACCTTGATATTAACAGTGCTATGTCATCGTACTTATAAAAAACAATCTCATGTAAATATCTACATTTATATACATTCATATGCATTCGCCTATAATTTTCTTATCTCCATTATCTTTATTTCTATTGTTCAATCATTTATATCAGTTGTCCCAAATTTCGTAACCCTCTGACTCTTCTCTATCTTTTGATTTTAATGTCAATTTATCCATTTCAGCACAATCTAGAATTTTTTGAATTATTAATTCCTCTGAGGGCGTGTTATTTTGTTTCCAGCATTGTGCAGTCACTGTCCTTATTGCTGTCAATATATGTAGTAGAATGTATTTAATCTTTTTCTTATGTGTCCGTTTAATTATTCCCAACAAAAACAACTCTGGTTTAAACTCTATTCGATCTTCCACTACTTTCTGTATCCAATTCCATTTTTTGGTCCAGTATTTTTAGGCTTCCGGGCATGACCACCACATATGACAGAAGGTACTTTGATTCTATCTAATCTTTTCTTTAGGCGTCATTAGAATACATCAGAAATGCTAACTTTCTGTACACTGAGTTCAATGGGAAAAGACTCTTTACTGTTTTTCTTTCCTAGCATGTCAAAAATAATGGAACTAGTGCCGTTGATATCTTCCCTGTCTCTCCCCACCCTGTATCTTTTTCTCTGTACTAATCTATTTGGTCTAACATAACCATCAGCGTTTCCTCAACATTTGATGATTTTGCAAGCTTTACATTAAAAGCTCCCCCTTGCTAATGGATAGCTATGGCTACCTTTGAAGATAATAAACAGAATTATAAATACAGTACATTTGGATAATCATATTCAATTTTGTGTTGTGGATATTTGCTACCTTTTAAGCCCTGAATTAAGAAATTCTCATAGCATGAAGCAGGGGTGGGATTCAACTGGTGTAATAATCAGTTCGGTGAGCGTGCACAGTGTTTGCAACTCACCTTTTGCTGAAAGCCCTGTGTGTAAAAACAGCTGGTGCCCGATAATCCGCTGTGCCTCACGAAGCAGTTGAGCTGGAAAACCCAGAAATAAAGCACAGACTACAGCCGGGGCAGGTGGGTGGGTTTGCTCCCAGATGATCTTCAGAGCTACCATTTGCCCAAACTGGGACGAACCAGTAGAATGTCACCCCTGGCATGAACCTAAGTCCTACAAGGTAAAAACCAGCTCCTAAGTCCAATCTTCCCAGGAAGTTCTCCAGCCCACGTGAACTTGAAAATATCAGAATCCCTACATATCCTAGAAAAAAATAGGATTGAAATATATATATATATGTGTGTGTGTGTGTTCAGCATTGAAACAAACTAGATTATTATGTCCTTGTTTATTTGAACCTGTGCAGTAGACATTCTTGTGAAGACTGAATCTCTGATTGTAATTGGAAGAGTGCTATAATTGTTCCCTTGTAAAAATGGGAAAGTGACAAGGATGAATGCAAAAATCACAAGGGGGTTACTTTGTGCCTGTGCTTGATAGCATTCTGATTAAAGGGTGTGGGAATGAAAGTGTTCAATTATTTGTTAAGTGTCAGCAGGGGATGTGCTGATCAGATTTTTGTTCTTCAGGAGGTCATGAGGAAGAAAGTTTCTTGTAAGTTATTTAGAAGAAGGATGCAATAACATAAGTAGGCTATGGAATTATGGAAACTTTTGTATCAATACTTTGTTGCTGAATGCATCAAGTAATAATAATGCTAAGTTTTGCAAATGATTCAAAATTGAGCATAGATAAGTTCAGCAGCTGTTTGAGGTTGTGGCTACACTGAATGAATGGTACTTACGGTATGCCGAGTCCTACAGCTATGGTTGTGGAGTGCCCTCCAATGGTCATATGATTAGAATTTGGATTCTTGGCAATGTAGGAAGTTAGCACCCATTCCTCTTTTAGAAAAATGAAACATCCTAGGGAATATTAAAAAGGCAAAATATTTCCCCTAAAACGGAAGTAGAAACTTAGAGAGGCAGTAGCTCACCCGTCACTTTTGTTAATGGGTGGGCCATTAAGAGCTGGGTCAGAATATTCTACATAACAAAGCTCTCTACCCATCTCACCAACTGGCTTGGGAAGATTGCATCAGCCAGCACTCAGGTGAAGTCATGTGGTCCACCTAAGACCCCCCCTGTCCCTGGGAGTCTGACAGCCAATGGGATACATTTCTTACACAGGAACAGGAAAAACTAAGGTGGGGCCCAACTGAGGGTAAATAACTAAGGATCTCTCAGCATATCAGCCCTTCTTTTCCTTCACCCAACATCTTGAATCATGTGATCATCTTTTTCACTTTGGAGCTCCAAGCCATGAGGTCCCGTCCACCATTAAACCATCTTTCCAAACAGCCTCCATATTTCCAGTGTCTTTTTCCTCACTTGGAACTGAATCCAGAAGGATATTTCTTCCAACAGCAGTCTTCCCATACTTATGATTACAGGACATTTCATCGCCCTTCCACTTATCCAGCCTCCTATCTCATCCTGTACAGTGGGCATTCCTTGGTGGTGTCGGAGGTGTTAAGATTAAAGTAGAGGCACAGGGGCTTCAGCAGTCTTAGCTGGCCAACATGAAGGAGTGCCACCTAAAACCCTGTGCTGCAGCAAGCCACTGCAGTATAACTGGGAGGAGGAAATAGCTGACTGTAATTTGCAAATAATTGTGTCTTGTAAATTGTGCCTTAATTTTAAGAGAGAAGCATATTATTCAGTTATGAGTAAAATCCTACTCAAATGTTTGAGGCATTGAGATTCACCCTGAGTTCATGCTGATCTATGTCTGTAATCAAGATTACCCTCTGGGAAAGAAATTGTAAATTAACAATGACAACTTCTTATAAAGAAAACTTATATAAAATGTTTTGTAGATGGCATTTACCATCTTCTAGGTTAGCCCCATCAATTTTGCCTGTCAAAAGGTTGCAAAAGGAGGTCACATGACCTTGGAGAAGAGCAACGGTCATAAGTATGAAACAGTGGATGAGCATCTGGACTTTGATCAACCTGGGCAGGCTATAAAGGTTGTACATGTGGAAAATGGTCATAAGTCACTTTTTTTCAGTGCCTTTGTAACTTTGAAGAGTCACTAAATGAACTGTTGTAAATTGATGACTACCCATACTGCTGCTGTTTTGTACTTCTATTATTTTGTTGCGCCTGTTCTGGCAGAGGAGACCCTGAACAATGCCAGCCTGCCCTGAGATAGAAGCTGTTTTTCAGCCTACATGCCCTTTTTTTTATTATCCTGTACTGTCTGCCAGATGGTAATAGTTCAAAAAAGGGGGCCCAGGATGAGATGGATCTTTGAGAATGTTTTGAACTTTCTTAAGGCATCAGGAACCATAAAGCTCTTCCAAAGAGGGGAGAGGGCAACTAATGATGGGCAATGATGTTAACCCTCTGGAATGCTGTCCTATTTGCCACTGTGCAATTGGCAAACCATAGAAAGGTGCAGTAAGTTAAAATGCTCTTTATGGTGGAGCAGTAGAAGGTCACCAGCAGTTTTTCATTCCGTTGTTGTTTCCTGAGAAGTTTCAAATAGCATAATCTCTGCTGGGCCCTTTTGACCAGTGCTGCAATATGGTCAGGTCCTCTTTTATGGTAACACCCAGAAACTTAAAACTGGCCACTTGCTCCACTCGATCTCCATACTCCATGTAGGTATGTATGCAAGGGTGGGCTTCAAAAATTTTTAGCAAAGGTTCCCTGCCCATTTGCTGGGTGGGCGTGGCCTAGCCAGCTTTCTGCACCACAGTGGGATGTAAGCAGGGGTGGGATTCTACAGGTTCGCACCTATTTGCTAGAACCGGTTGTTAACATTCTAAGCAGTTCGGAGAACCGGTAGTTAGAAGAAATTACTGGCCTAATCCTGTAAGGAAGGCAGGAAGGAAACATTCTGGTGTTGCTTACAGAAACTGCCTCTCCGTTAACCCTTATTACATTCTTGGCAGGACTAGACTTCCTGTCTCAGGAATGTCTCTGGAGTTTTTTCCCCTCCTTTGCTGGTACTTCGCTTGTGTGGAGTAACCATTTAAAGTTACAATGGCACTGAAAAAAGTGGCTTATGACCATTTTTCACACTTACGACTGTTGGAGCATCCCCACTGTTGTAGCTAACAGTCTTCACTCCGGTCCGCTGTTAAAAGGAGCAGCCTCTGATTGGCTGAGCCGCTTGACAGCTCACTATAAAAAGGGAGCTGTCAAGCGGACTCAGTTGTTCGCTCCTGTCAGCCGGCAGCCGATTCAAGTGGCGGCAAGCCGGCTGAGGTTACTAAGTGGCAAAATAAAGTCTGTTAGCCTTAGCTCTGCCTCTGTCTCTGATTCCCTGCACGCCAAATACAAAACTGGCGACGAGGATGGGATGTTAGCAAAGTGAGACATTCTGACGCAAAAAGAGCTGAAAGTCGCAAAGAGCTGAAGCGACAAAAGACCTACTAAAGTCACTGAGCTAAGAGCGCTAACTAGACTGCCACAAAGCTAACCCAGATGGTGGCACCTCCGAACTTCCCTCTGTTCCAGCCAGCGGCAGAGACATGGATATCCTACATCAATTGCTTCGGATGTGTCATGGATGCTGCCAACCTGACTGACATACCCACAAACAGAACGAAGGCTTACTTCCTAAGCTTCTGCGAAGCCGTTGTCTTTGACACCACCACGGCTCTACTAGCCCCACAGACAGTAAAAGAGGTCACCTGGGAAGAACTTCAAGAAGTCCTCAGCAACCACTACGCTCCCAGACCTTCCCGCATCGCGCGCCGCCACACCTTCCGAAGAAGAGCACAAGCGGAGGGAGAATCCGTCAGCAAATACATGGCAGCACTCAGATCAGCTGCCCTTCAATGCAGATTCAGGGACCAGCTCGATGACATGCTTCTGGATCAACTGGTCTGTGGGGTAAGAGACCTCCGGTTACAGAGACGTCTCCTAGCAAAAACAGACCTGAACCTGAAGCAGTCAATCGAGGAAGCCCAAGCCGTGGAGCTGTCAAACCTATCCGCGGCTGAAATTCAAAACACTAACAGTTTCCCAGGAGCCAAAACAAATACAGCCATTCACTATGAAGACACGTTCGAAACCCAGTATGACGAAGAAGAGGAAGAAGAAGTAAACCGCCTAAGAATACTTCAGCTTCCACAACGAAAAAACAACCCAGCTGAGAGAAGACAAAGCATACCACAAAACATCTGCCTCAGCTGTGGAGGAAACCACCCTAGAGCCATCTGCCACTTCAGAAACATGGTTTGCCTAAAGTGCCAGAAAAAGGGACACCTGGCAAGAGTTTGCCAAGCTGCAAGAAACATGAACCAGGCACTATCAAACTATATGCCAACAAAAACCTTCAGAACCAAAGAGGATTGCTTTGCAGTTACCAAAGCATATCATAGAGCTGAGTCACTACCTTATTGTTTTAATATTAATAAAATAAATGTCAATCTTCTTTTAGAAGGAAAGCCATGCCACATGGAGGTGGACACAGGCTCCTCCCTCTCCATCCTGTCCTGGGACACCCTGAAGCAGTTGCTTC
Source organism: Bungarus multicinctus (assembly GCA_023653725.1). NCBI lineage: Eukaryota > Metazoa > Chordata > Lepidosauria > Squamata > Elapidae > Bungarus > Bungarus multicinctus. Next base: position 35,177,257 of record CM042851.1, read on the forward strand.
CAGACATCACCAAACAACAACTGACACCCTGCAAGCTAGCCTTGAAAGATCACCAGGGACAGAATATTCCAGTCATCGGGACAGGCAAGTTCCACATACTTTACCTCTAGTTATAGTAAATGGGCGCCTGCCAAGCTTGCTAGGGTTGGACTGGTTCAATTCCCTAGGTTGCAAGTAACTGGCATAAATGCTATTAACACTTGTAATTTAGAACAACTACTTACTAACTTTTCAGAAGTTTTTGATGGCAAGCTTGGCTGCTATAATGGCACACCCATTTCTCTAAACATAGATCCCCAAGTGACTCCAATAAGACTAAAACCAAGGAGAATTCCCTTGGCCTTACGTGCAAAAGTGGATGCCCAGTTGGACAAACTGATAGCACAAGGGGTGCTAGAACCTAGTCTAGGGGACCTGGTCTACGCCCGTAACTATGCTGGGAATCCCCTATGGCTGCCAGGCTGGGTAGAGAAAATAGCAGGCCCAAAGTCTTATCCTGAACCCCTGCAAACCCCCAGCAGCCCAGCCCTGTATGTATGTATGTATGTATGTATGTATGTATGTATGTATGTATGTAATCTAACAGGATGTCTATCTGACAACAGTAACAATAATCAAGATACTTGAGCCCAGCTTCAGTTACGAAAAAGTAACTGAATGACATGCTCTCGTTGTAGGTGTCATATTCGTAAATTTATACTAACACTAACATGTCATTTTGGTTCCTAAAAGTGATGCAGGATGCTTATAGTTATTCCAACTTCATTGTGCCATTTTGAGAGATAGAGAATGGACATGTTTCTCAATGTAGGTATTTTCAAAAACAGCTCCATTGAACTGCAGCTTTAGGAAAATAATCCAATTTGATTCAGGCTGCATTAGAGACTATTTGCTCTGAAATTCAAAACAGAAATTAGAAAAACATAACTCAGTGTCTGGCAGGGGAAACTCAATAATGGCTCAAATTTGCACAATTTTAACTGAATGGGGTTACATTTTTAAATACAGTATTCTGTTCTGAGTATAGTATCATCTCAGGAAAATGTGTCAATCATTTTTGAAATTAAGATACTTTGATTTCTGTTTTTTAAAAAGGAGTGCTTGTACATGTTCAATATTTTTTATTTTATAATAACTTAGTTTACACTTTTAGGTATAGTTATTCTTTCTTTGAAGCTGAAGTCTGAACCATTTTAGGTGCAGAATATTTTATGCAAACATGTATCTTTGTGGATTTGGAGGTGAATTAAGTAAGATTCACTCCCCTATTATTTTCCCTCTATTAAAGCTGCAGACATTGGAGGTTGTTTCTGGTAAGGAACCCACAAAGTATAGCTCAGTTTCCTTTAAAATCTGGTCTTTTGTTAAGTGATTATTGCTTGTTAATACAACCAAGAAACATTTTCTGGCAAAAAGAATTAACATTAATTTCTTATTACAGTATGATTCAAGAGATCCTAGTACTAGCTATTTGAATCCATTGTGCCTCTTTCATATATTCTTTCCCATTCTTTGGTCCCATCTTGATGCTTTCAGAAGCACTAAAATCTCATGAAATCTAGCATTAGTTCTGAGTTCATTCAATATATAGTTTAATCTAGGGTTCTCTGAGCTTTGAGTTAGAATGGGGAGCATGGATAAATTCATAACCTCACTCTTACAGACTATATTATTCTGTTTAAGGTAGTCAATCATCAACAGGCAAAGTTAGGCAATGTCTGTGTACATAAAGAAGAGAGAAAAGGGCACAGGTAGTGCTTGACTTATGGCCCTAACTGAGACCATAATTTTGAAAGCAGATGTGATTTTAGCCATAACATTTTAATTCATTTTGTTGAGACATCTAATAAGCAGCTGTACTTTAAGAATCTAATGCTTATTTTATCTTAACATTGCAAATAACCTTTACGATGAAATGATTAAGTGGAAAATTAAGTTTTCTCTGATTGTTCCTTCACATTTTACAAGCCAGTAAAGAGTAATCTTGGCATCCTGATCTCCAGCTTACAGATCTAATATCGAGCTTCTAATACATTGAAATAATTCATCAAACAATGCCCTAAGTTCCCTTGAACCCCAAGCAGGCTATTTATTTCTCTGCCAGAAATTCCAAAGGCTTGAAAGAATAAGTTCTGGTGCTCGTTCAATTTGCACAGAAAAGTGCCTTGTGCATCAGGGAGAATGCCTGTGAATTTTAATTTGTTTAGGTTGCCTGTGTATCTAAGTCTAAACTGATTGCAATGTTACTTGGAAGGGCAAGTCAGTCAATCATTCTAAGTATAAACTCACCATTCTCCTCCATAAAGGCCCTTCCCTTTTCAATTAGAGTCGGTTCCCTGTCATTTCGTTTGAATGTTAAGCAAAGGATAAAACAAGACTGTAAATCCAACCCCAATCCATTTCGAGAAGAAAGGAGTGCTGCTTCGCTCTTCCTGGAGGAAATGCTTTTCTTTTCTGCTCAGTTCCTTTGTGCCATGCGATCATTCTTAACATTATCACATCCACTATACATTTTACCCTTTAGGCAGTTTAAAAAAAACTAAATCACAGCCATGCAAGGGCACCAAATAGAATTACAATGACTTCCTTCTGACTGCTTCCAATACATTTTTATTAGAGCGCTTGAGCTAATCTTCCCCCCACTCTTTTTTGTGTTTACTATCAGAAGGCAAGGAAAGTTAGGAAAGGAACTGAATGTAATCCAAACCATTTCCCCTACTCTTCAGTGGAACCTCTCATTCTAACATCCTTACCGATCAATTCCTATAAAAATATATATATTATCCTCCCCATATTTCTTATTTTGGAAGTGATAGACATCGGCTACTCTCAAATAAGGACCATAATGGGAAAAAGTGATCTTCAAAATGATGAGCTTTGTCTTCCTTATGCTCAAGGAAAGAGATTAAAGGCTCTCATTTTGACCTGGAGGCAAGCCATTATTGTACTCCAAGTAGCTCCATGACTTTTAAAGTGGTTTTATTTTGTCTTTAGTATTTATTTATGTTACTATCAATGCACCATTTTTGGATTTCCTTTCTGGGCTGTAAAACATCAGTCCAAAGGTATAGAGAGACACCTAGGTTAAAATGATGGACCAGGATGGAAGGATTTATATTGTTGCATTATCCTGAATATAAAAATAAAAAATAGATAATTTTATAAAGAATATAATTCTTTTCATTCCCCACCAGTCAGTTAGAACTGAAGAAGCTTCTTGGATGACAAGCAAAATGTTTTCAAAGAAAAAAAACAAGAAATTCTAGCTGCTTTTTGAAAAAAAAAAAAAAAGCAATTTTGGGATAACCATGACCTGGATGATTGAGAACTTCCATAGACATTCAACCAGGAGAGTGATTTAAAAACTGGGAAAAATTGTTAAGCTCTCATCAATATAAGACTGGGAGATGCATTGATATCTGCCGATCCAACCATTTCTTGTTATTTATTTTCTTGTTATTTCCTTGTTATTATTTTCCTTATTTTTCCTTCTAACTCCTGGCTTATTTCATGCCGCTCAAGATTGTGCCATCCCCTCCTCTTTCTTCTCATTTAATTATATCATTCTAGGACTGTTTTTGTGTTATGGAAAAACATTTTACTTAGTCTTATATGCATTCTGCTTTTGTTTTTCTCCTCTCTGCTATCCTGAATATTTTTTAAACTTTTCCAAAACATGTTCCTGTGCTCACATCCTTAATTGTGGGAATGGGGGCACTGCAATTGAACGAAAGAATTTCAAGTATTTTGAGTATTCCATGCCGTGGATTCAGTCATAGAAAATCACTTTCCCTCAAGATCAGGAAGACTACTAGGACATGTCAATGAAATGAGCAGTTGAATTTGTAGAAGACTTTATTAACATTTCATTGATATACTTTTTTAAAAAAATCATCCCATGATAATTTTGTAAGTTATATTAGCTAAATAAGGGCTGGTCCAATGTTGCTCCCATGCATTTGAATCTTTCAAGCATGTAGGTACAAAATAATAGACATAAAAACCACCTCAAACAAAAAAGAAAAAGACAGAAAACCCAATAAAACACATACATAATATATACATAAACATTTATATGGCAGTAACTGCAGCAGTGTCTCCCTTCCAACCCCAAAATAAAGGCATACTGTAGGAAAAGTATTTGCTAAAGTCATATTATAGAAAATCCTTTAAAAGGGGAAAAAGGGAGAGAGGAAAAATTGTTGGTTTGTTTAAAAAGGTAAAATATTACTTATCAGGTAAGTGCAGATGGACTTGTAATTTGATCTTGGTTTGAGAAAGTAGAAGTTTGCTGGAAGCAAATAAAAGTATTTAACTTTCTTGTTCCTTACTAGCTTGTGCAGCAAACTGAAATCTCTCACCTTAGGTAAAACATTTGTAAAAGAGGGTCTGGACTCTGGATAAATCAAGATTTTATGTTCATGCTATTTCAATTCAGTAGCTTGTCTTGAAAAGTATAACACATGTCCCCAAGTCTAGCACTTCAAAAATCTTAAGAATTATAGGAGAAAATCTCAATGAGAAATTTTGCTGCCTGCTCGTAATCTATAACCATCCAGGATCTCAGTTTTAAAATCTACTGGCAATAAGATGATTTTCTAAGTTCATTTTCCCATGTAATTTTAAAAAAATGGTTCTGCTGTTCAGGATCCAAAGGCAGATTCATTGCTTTGAAAAGTATTTCCTGGTGAGTTGCCTATGAACTTAAATTGTTCAGTTTGTAGAGTGTCTTGAGATTCATCCTTTTCTTCTAAGGTCTTCATAACAGCTTCATGAAAAATAACAATTCTGTTTAATGTTTCCATATCTTCATTTTGCAAGAAGTAAGCTGAGGCGGTGTTATATCCAAGGTTTTTTTTAAAAGCAAATGGATGAGTTTGGGCATAAATTACTTAACATTTAGCTATTTACATAAACAACTAACTACAGAGTCATAGCAAGTAAAGAAAGTCAACTCATTAGTTGCCTCCTTAAGTACAGACATTACTCCAGTTCAAGTTATGAACTTTCACTGATATGAACAAACCTGTTCATAATGCCCAGTTTAGATAGTTGCAGGATCAGAAGAAGGTGCACCATAACCTCACTTCTCCTGCCTTCTATTTGCATACCATTTGCTGATCCTCATCAGTGGTGGGATTGAAAAAAAATTACTACCAGTTCTATGGGCTTGGTGGATGTGGCTTGGTTTAGTGGGAGTGACAGGGGAAGGATACTGCAAAATCTGCATTCCCATCCAGGGGTAGGATTCAATTTTTTTAACAACTGGTTCTGTGGGCGTGGCTTAGTTGATGGGTGTGGCTTGGTGGTCATGTGACTGGATGGACATGGCTTGGTGGTCATGTTATTGGCTGAGCGTGGCCAACTCAATATCACTCACATCAAGGCATGCATCTCCTTGCCTAGCCTCGCATGACTGTGGGGATGCTGCAACAGTCATAAGTGTGAAAAATGGTCATAAGTCACTTTTTTCAGTGCCATTGTAACTTTACAATGTAACTTTGTAAATGGTCACTCCACACAAGCAAAGTACCAGCAAAGGAGGGGGAAAAAACTCCAGAGACGTTCCTGAGACAGGAAGTCTAGTCCTGCCAAGAATGTAATAAGGGTTAACGGAGAGGCAGTTTCTGTAAGCAATACCAGAATGTTTCCTTCCTGCTTTCCTTACAGGATTAGGCCAGTAATTTCTTCTAACAACCGGTTCTCTGAACTGCTTGGAATGTTAACAACCGGTTCTAGCGAATAGGTGCAAACTGGTAGAATCCCACCCCTGTTCCCACCCCGCTCCAGGGGAAAGATACCGCAAAATCCCTATTTCCTCCACACTCCTGGGGGAAGATTACTGTAAAATCCCCATTCCTTCTCCACCCCACTAACCTGCTTTTCAGTTCTATTCTCCTGCGCAGGGCAACAAAAGAAGACCCAGCCGATCAGATGGTACTCGGGAGGCAAAGAATAGATGGGGGCGGGGCCAGTCAGAGGTGGTATTTGCTGGTTCTCTGAACTACTCAAAGTTTCTGCTTCCGGTTCTCCAGAACTGGTCAATACCACCTCTGATCCTCATGTATAATTGCCCAAAGCACACATTCTTGTAGAGAGAAGTTTCCCAAGAATGGGCTCCAGGGTGAATCCAAAAACTTGGAAGACTAAACCTATGATCCTAGTGACTGATCTAGATTGAATCCTCACATATATTGTTTGTTGTTTATTCCTTTATTGGAAGGGGGGACAACTGTAGTTACTGCAATATAAACTTGGAACATAATGGCTCTGGGGTGTGCACTGTAGCAACTCTGGATGTCTGGAATTAAGTACAAGGGTGATTTTATGCTTGTTTGGACTGCAGAACAAAATGGACATGAACAGACTCTCAGAATGCAGCCTGTTTGTAAGTAGAGGGATATCTGTATGCATTTTTCAGATATCACAAGTCTCGGAAAAGCCATTCCTTAAAACTATTGCAGCATTCCTGTTTCAAACAATTACCTTCTCTGTTTCTATCTCTCGTTTCCAATATTTTTGTTTCATACAATTTAATGAATATTCATTATCTAATACACAAGGGCTGGTCAAGCACCAATTTAAGAGTCAAAAGCTGTGGGGGATTCAAATATGTTTTACTACTGGTTCTGTGGGTGTGGCTTGGTGGGTATGGCAGCGGAAGGATACTGTAAAATCTCCAGTCAAAGGTGGCATTTGCCAGTTTTCTGAACTTCTCAACATTTCCACTACCGGCTCTTCAGAACTGGTCAGAACCTACTGAATGCCACCTCTGGTCAAAAGTGTTATATAATGCCAAGAGAGGTTTCCTTATATAAATATACAAATGTTCTTTAATCTTATTTTTAAAAAAACTATTTCATGAAGCTTATATAACCCAATCCTATTATAACCCAATCCTATATAAAATGCAATTGGTCATTAAATTTTCTGTATTTCTATCTCAGAATTTAATTTTTAATATAAATCTCAACCAGTAATCATACAGAAAAACAATACAAAATTAAAATTGAGACAGAAAAAAAGCAATAAAATTGACAGCAGTTTTGATGAGAGATTGGGGAAAATTTCATAGCTCCAGCTGGTGCAGAATGCAGCTGCAAGGGTGGTATTGGGGGCTCCTTGGGGCTCCCATGTTACGCCACTTCTGCATGAGATGCATTGGCTCCAGGTGGCCCTCCAGGTGCACTTCAAAGCCTTAGTTATTATCTTTAAAGCGCTCCATGGCTCGGGACCGGGATACCTGCAAGACCACCTCCTGCCATTATCTGTCTCCCGCCGACCGATACGCTCCCATAGAGTCGGCCTCCTCAGGGTGCCGCCGGCTGGACGGCTGGCGACCCCGAGGATGCGGGCCTTCTCATTGGGGGCACCCCCTCTCTGGAATGAATTACCTCCAGAGATAAGGACCATCCCTGATCTCATGACCTTCCATCATGTGCTGAAAATGTATTTATTTCGGCAAGCTGGACTGGCCTAGGGGTTTTTAAATTTTAATCTGGTTTCTAATCTTTCTTAATCTCCTTGTTTTAATTTTTGTAGAGCCAATTATATTTAATTCTTTTAATTTTTAATATTGTAACATTGTATATATGTTTTATATGTGTATTTTTATTCTGGCTGTTCACCGCCCCGAGTCCCTTTGGGAGAGGGGGCGGTATATAAATTTAAATAATAAATAAATTATAAATAAATAATAACAGAGTCAAATATCATCATAAATGCACCAAATTAATTTTCTCAAAACTGACTTGAAAAACATTTTGTGTCTGTGATAGAAGTTTGCTTAAAAACAGAAAGTCAACCAAAGATACATTTAATGTAACTATCCATAATAATGTGATATAACTTTAAAATTTAAAAATCAGGAAATCATCTGGTTTGTCCTGAGTTGGATGTACCAGAATACATTCATAAAAACTATCTGAATATCCAAATATCTAATTATCGTAATTGAAAAATATACTTCAAAAGCTTTTTTTTTCTTCTCCATGGCAACATTAAAATGTAGCAACTGAAATTATTACTCTCCCAACAGGGTGTCTGTTAAAAGAGGGAAAAGGATTATAAAAAGATTGTTATTATGATCATGTGATCAAAGCATTGTCTGTATGCAGAAATAACCTTTGACAAATTGGAATGGCCTTTTCTTCACGTATTAAATAAAATGACGTATTAAATAAAATAAATCCTGGAGAAAAAATAAAGCTTGGATTAAAAGTATATTTCAACAGCAAATAGCAAATGTCATAACAAATGGGACACTTTCTTTGAATTTTCAATCAATAGAAGTACCAGAAAAGTCCATTTCCTTCTTTAGAACTAATAAGGCAATAATTAGCAATTAATACATACATGCAGAGAGTAAAGGGAAAAAACTTAATTTAGTAAATCGATTCAAAAAAAGCAAACAGTAGGCATTAAGATTCAAAGAGAGGAATATAAATTGAAATGCTGTGTGGGTGATGCATTATGCAACTTCAAAGAGCAATAAAACAGCTAATGAAAAGAATTAAATAGTTTTGTGAATTCTTGGGTATAAAATTAACGCTCAAGAAACAAAAACAATAATGAGACCCTTATTGCAAGAAGGATGTTTTGTATAAAAGGAGGTGGGTTGCCAGTGAACAAAAGATCCAGTGAAATATTTGGAACTGATTTTGACAGAGGAACAAAGATATATTTTAAAATAATTACCCCAAATATAGAAAAATGTAAAACTTTCCTGGTTATTATCGACTGTAACTAATGGATATGTTACCTAAAATAATTGTTTAAACATTTGAAATAGTGCAAATCTTAATCCCTCCCAAAAATATTTGCAAGGTAGGCAAAATTGGTTAACAAATGAATTTGGAAAGAAAAATATAGAATCAAATTAAAAAATAACCACAAATTTCAAAAGACAGTGGTAGACTTGCTCTTTAAACTGTATTACTGTGTAAGTTGTTTGTCAAATGGATAAAATCCCTGTGTAGCGAAATGTCAATAAATGAAGATGCCAGTTTATTCAATGGATTTTATAGATATTTGTGATATCAGGACAGAACATGATAAAAATTTTAAAGAACATGTTATAAGACAGAACATGATAAGAATATGGAAAAATAGAAAAACAATAAGTCCACCAATCTTGTCTTTATTTTAAAACTTTTATTCTAGAAACAATTATTGTTAAGAAAAGATTAATTACATACAAGGATATCATGCATCCAGAATTTAGAAACAGACTGAAAACCAAATAAGAATTATTTAGTGAAATCCAAAAAATTATAATGGGTGATTGCTTTTAATTAGTTTGCTGTTGTTTTTCTGGTCCTTTTAGTCTGCACTTCCTAGTTTATGCCCCTGTAAGCTGCCCAGAATCTAATGGAATGGGCAGCTACAATAAATTTAATAAATTATTTTTAGTTAATTATATAATGGCAAATAGTGGATGACATCAATATAAATATTTATGTTCAGAGTTAGAAAATGATTTACAATTATTTCTCAATACAATACAATTAATTTACTTTTGTATACTGTATTCAATTGTTGTTTAATCAATGGAAAAAAAGAAATTGCGATGGCTCAGTGGTTAAGCACACTGAGGCTGTCAGTTGGAAAGCTGACAGCCATGTTAGAGACCAGAGCGCCATGCAAAGGGTGAGTTCCTGTTACTTATCCCGACTGCTGCCCACCTAATGGTTTGAAAGCATGCAAATGCAAGTAGATAAATAGGTACCACTTCAGTGGGAAGGTATCAGTATTCCATACACCTCAACATATAGTTATACTGGTCATATGACCACTGGAAATATCCCTTGGCTAAGAAACAGAGGTGAGCACTGACCCCTAGAGTCGGAAACAACTGGACAAGAGAAAACTTTACCTTTAAATCAATGAAACAATGAAATTTATTTATATCTAACAACAAATGTAAATTCTGTTTATTTTGTAATTTTTTATTTTTCATCCAAAGCGTTTCTTCTCATTTTCTTTCATGTAGTCATTCCATTCCATTTCATTCTTTAAATGCTTAAAATAAAATTATATATATTTAAAAAGGAAAACCTCATCCTCATAATGTAAAATATAGGAAAATATGAATACAATCAAGCTTTTGGGTAATCTTTTTAGATAGGGTATTTTAAGAAAAACATATGAAGCCTTTAACATTCACAAGATATATGAAGAGAAATAGGTAAAAATATTTTGCATGTATATTTGTGTTGGTGTAAATAATCAAGCCCCTCTGTAATATTCTGGGACATCTGTTTCTTCTTTCAATGAATGTGTCAACTCATAAAACATTTCTATGTCTTCTTGGTGGCTCCTCAATTTACAACCATTCACTTAGTTACAATAGAAGTGAAAAAAGTGACTTATGACGGTGTTCTGCATTTGAATTGAATTCTTTATTGTCACTGTATGTATATACACAGTATACATACAATGAAATTCACATAAACACCCAGAGATCAGACTCAACATGCACACACACATGACAATCCCCAAACACCTGTCCACCCACCAAAATTCCCCGCCCCCTAAAAACACACAAGCATCCACACAACAGACCAAGTAATACTGTCCAATAGCTCACTGATGGTGGTCCTTAAGTTCATTGTTAAGTGCAATTATAGCTCTGGGATAAAAACTATTCAGAAAACATGTGGTCCGAGTTTTAATGGCTCTGTATCTTCTGCCAGAAGGCAACAGTTCATAAAGATTGTAAGCAGGATGGGAAGAGTCTCTGAGAATGTTGTGCAACTTCCTCAAACAGAGAGATGCGAAGATGTCGTCCAGGGCTGGTAGCTGGAGCCCAGTGATATTCTGAGCAGTTTTAATGATTCTCTGTAGAGCTTTATTTATGACCATTCCAGCATTTCCATATTTCACATGATCAAAATTTAGATGCTTGACAATTGGTGTGCATTTATGATAGTTGCACTGTCCTGAGGTCATGTGATTACCATTGGCAAACTTCCCAGCTGAGCTTTTGAGAAGCAAAGTCAATGGAGGATACAGAATCGTTTAACTGCTGCCTGATTCACTTAAGAACTCCAGTGATTTGGTTAAGAAATCTTTTTGTGGCAAAAAGGTAATAAAATCAGGTGTACCTCATTTAACAACTGCCTTGCTTACCAACAAAAGGGTTGGGTTCAATTATGGTCATAAGTTGAGGAATGTATGTTTGTGTATGTATGTATGTATGTATGTATGTATGTATGTATATAACAAAACTGAGACCTCCATAATGTGACAATGTAAATTAACTTCATTGGGTGCTTCGGATTCTTTCTTACTTGGCAAAAATAGTATGGATCGTAACTGGAAATAATATTTTTCTTTGTATTCACTGGAGCTGGGATGTTTCAAATAAATAGAAAGTAATCACCGTCTTACAGTGTTGGAGCAAGGAATCCTTGGCAGTCTACAAGATTTCCCCTAATTTGTTTTCTCCAAGACTGTAAGCTCCATATGATAGTAAAGGGATTCTTTTGAAATTCAGGACATACCTGCATGCCTCAAAGAAATGTTATGTTAGAGTGACATTCCTTTTGGAATTACATGCATGCTCGTGGAGAGTTAATTGGATTTTTTTTTGTTTTTTTACAGAACTTAAAACTAGCAACCATGAATTTGGTTTTGTGACTGATGACACCGGGAGAGATTATGAATGATGCAAGGATAAATGGAGTCAGTTCCTACCCTAGTATGAAAAAAAAAATTGGAATATGCTGTGAGACTGAAGAGATGAGGATTCACCTGCAGACTGTAGCTACTAAATCTGAGCCTTGCAAGGAGTTGTGTGCAGTATGCATCATTAAAAAGAAATGAGAAAGGGCTCCTGCTAGAGTTCTTTAATCCAAAGAATTACAGTCTGTGTCTCCTAGCAGTGAAAGCAACTGTGCTGTGCTGTCTTTTAAAGAGAACTGCTAGATATGACCAAGTCAGAGAAATTGTGTGCTCCCACTGTGGAACAGACCATTAACCTTAGAAGTCTTCGATATTAGGGAGCATTTGCTGTAAGGGCAAGTCGGTGTAAAAATTATGCCAGCATATCTACAGTTAAGCCATTGGTTGCTAATAAAGAACAGACAAACACATCAGTCTCATCAACTAGGTAGGAACAGATCATTTAGTGGGTAATTAGCACATTCAACCCTGACTCACCATGTAAGTCAGGAGTCATTTAATGACATAGTCTTAAAGTGAGTTGAAGTGTAATTTAAGCTACAAGTGAGAGCTGATGCAAATGTTTTCTTGCTGAAAAGATTTTACTGATATTGACAAGAATATATTGCCGAAGGTAATGTAACCAAATCATAGAACATGTTTCTTCTCTTCCAATATTTGAAGGCATCATTTGGATCTCAGTTCACTGGAGTGAGATGATAAATACCACACCTGTCGGAATCTGACTCAGAGGAGGAAGCCAAACAGCTGAACAACAGTTTGGCTCCATTGGCTGTGGAAGAAACTGGGGAGGGGCAAAGTCCAGCTGAGCAGAGCAGGGAAGAAGTAGAACAAGGGAGAGGGAATTCAGAGAAAGACCCAGGCCCACCCCTCTTCATCCTAGGGCATGCAGGGATGAATGGACAAGAGAGTAATGTGGGTTGTGTGGGTTAAGGGGGAGGAAAGGGTCCTGATTCCATTCATTAGCTGCTGCTGGGAACACAGTGTATTAAAAAAGGCAAGATGTGTGCAGCAGGTTGTTGGGAGCAAACGTGATCTTATCTTGTATCGTCTTGGCTTATCTGTGTTCCTGGCATCTCTCCAACTGTGTGAGTTTTGCTGTGCTTTCAAGTCTGAAATTCCTGCTCCTGCCCTGCCAAACTAATTACTTCAGTTTGGTTAGTTTGGATTTTAAGTTACAGTTTATGTGTACCTTGTTTTGGACTGAATTTTCTATATTCAAAGGCTGTTCCTGGGAGAATTTTTCTCCAGCCCAAAGGTAACCTGGACTTTGGGGGCAAAGTTGGAGATAATAAAGGGACTCTTATTGCTTATTTGACTGTGTTGCCTTTGTGCCATGCCCTGGGTCATCACAATACCTTTAAAACAAGGACAATTGTTTGGTTTATAGTCAAATGGTTTATAAATTTGAGGGACCTCGCTCTACCCCTCCCTTCCCTTCATTATACACACATAAATGCAAAAAATTTATGCATACAGTAGATGCAGAAATGGTATTTGTACTGTCAAACTTCTGGCCTGTGGGCCAGGTGTTGTTGTGGTCCGCGGGCGGCCTGTGGAGCTGGCAGCAGAATTGGACAGTGGGGAGGAACATGGACCAGTCCTGGAGTCTGGGGAAGGCTCGGACGAGGGATCTGCGTCTGACACCGAGATGGGGCCAACGTCATCTGAGAAATATGTGCTGATTTCGGAGGCTCCAGAATCTGACAGCAGTGAGGCAGAGGAACAGGGGGAGCCTGTTCCCAGTGCGTACTTGTGCAGAGCTGCCAAAAGGCAAGAACGGTTAAGACAAAAGGGGCAACTCGGGAGTAAGGCTTGGAGATTATTGGCCCCTCCCATAAAGAAGGAGCAAAGGGACATGAGCCTTTGCAGGAAGCAGCTTTGTTAGTTCTGATTGATTTACACTCTGAAGCTCCGTGTTGATTTTGTGCTCCGTTGGCCTTGTACAGCTAATTGGCAAATTAGTCATTGGCAGCATTTCAAGGGAGATAAAGGTGGGTGCTTATCAGCTTTATCCTGAAAGACTGTGGCAGACTTCTGTTGGACTATTCATAAACTGTTTGGGACTCATTACAGGCTGTGAATGCATATAATTCACAGCTGTTAAATTTTTTTAAAAAAGGGGGTTTTGGGAACAGCGTGTGATTGTTACTGTCTCAGGAAGCCTTGGTCAGAACAGATGTGTCACGTGCTGGCCATGCTCATACCCGGTTTAGCAAAGGGGAAAAAACTCCCAATACATCATGTGACATTGCCCTGATGATGTGAGTTTGACACCCCTGACCTAACAGATTAAAATTTACTTTGTATTGGATTCCAAGGAGAGCAATAGGATGTTGCTGTGAGTCTCCTGTATGGTCCAATTGAAGCTGAGGGACATGAAACAGGAGAAGAGATATCTAGACTGGTGATGGAAGTTGACAAGGGATGAATTCAATCAAACACGGTTCAGATGCTCATTAAGGCATCTTGATGCTTTCTTGGTAGTAAGAACATGTAAGTAACAATATTTCTCCACTCTTATTGCATCTACAGATAGCTTCCAATGGGCTTGTTTAAAGGTGACATAAACTCTCCTGGGGAAGGAGGATTAATAGTGCACCTACAAGATCAGGAAAAACATCTGTTGAATAAAATCACTGAAATTCATTTCAACTTTGATGCCAGTTTTGATACAGGTCAAGGGGAGATGACTGGATTCAGTCTTGCCTACTTATCTGGGAACAATTTTATCCTTCTGAACCTGGGAAAATGGGCAGGCTCTTTATGACTATGAGTTCCAACATCTGCCTCTTAGATCCATATCCCCTCTGGCTTATTAGGATTGATGGGGTTGGGGGAGTTGCATGGTTTGATCCTAATGATGGTTAATTTTTCTTTGGGGCAGGATATTGTTGTTCCATCACTGTGCTTCACCTCTTCCTCAAAAAAAAAAAAAAAATTGCTGGATCTCAGCATACTGATAAGGGATAAAATGCAAGTTAGAATAAGTTGAATCATTTTTTTATTATAAGAAGAGTATACTGTGCTTGAATTATTGCTTTTGTATCTTTTAAAAAACAAAAATAAAAGTAGCAAGCATTTTACAAATGAATCTCTCTAAACTGTATAGCATTTGGATGCTTTTTGCCCATTTTAGTTTAGATTTTTAACATGAACTTCTGGTGCAGGTTTGCTCTAACTGATTAGCTCATTCAAGTCTACTTTTATCACCACACTGCTGTGAAAACACATTTGCAGAACAATTAGAACACTAGCTTATAGAATGCCAAAATGCCAAATAAAGAATATTGTGACACTATTGATATTCCACAAAATGATAAGAGAACATTCTGAACTTACAAATATACATTATTAATCAAGGCTGGGATTTTTTTAAAAAAAGTCAACACAGCATGGTGTCCAACAATTTTAATTTTCATACAGCATGCCGTTGTTCACACAGTGTTGAATGTAAACTAAAAAAAGCATAAAACAGGAATGTATTTGTTAACTAGAATTCTATAGCAGTGGTTTTTCCTGCTCTTTCTTTCCTCAGTTTTCTCAGCTTTTTAATCAGGCTTCAACAACTACTCTTAGAATGGCTCTATTGAAATTTGCACTATGATTTGCAAATAGCAGCAGTTGGATGTATAAGCCAATTTAATACCTTTCCTGGATCATATACTGAGCTATAATCTTATATTTTTGAGATGCCATTGCATGGCTATTATGGATACTTCATGGAAATCTGAATAACATTCATTAATGAAAGTAAAAGCAGGCTGGTAACTTAGAAGTGGAAGACATTGCCCATTATGTACTATTCTGAGAATTTTACTATATGTAGAAATAAGGTTTGTTCAAAAGATTGCAGCTGAAGTGTACAAATTCTTGAGAGGATTATTATGTTTTTTATTCAAAGATAAACACTACTGAGCAAAAGCGGCTTAGGTAAGTTTGTTCAACTCTTTACAGAATAAGAAAATTCTAAATAACTCATATTGTTATTGATTATTTCTAGGATATGATTACATTTAGGTTTTCTTGTAGCTGCCCATGTTAACATCTTGAAAACTCAACCCAGTCAACATTTTTAAATAGCAAATCAATCATGTTATGTTGCTATCAGGAGCTCAAGGACATTTCACATCCAATTTTATGATCAAGCTAGTAACCTTCCCAACCCGGTTTGAACTGATGTCTCATGTTGGGTAGCTTTTGAAGAAAGAGAATGATTCTTTCTTCTCTGCCTACTAGAAGCTGGTAAGAAAATGGATAACAACTAGTTGTGCACATGGTTATAAGACGGGGAAGAGCCAGAAGATAGTAATATAACTAATGCATAATTTGAGGACAGAGCAGCTAACTACAATAGCTAGTATCTGGATGGTGCATAGATCTTTAACTGTCTGTTCTAGGATATTAGATGAAGATCTGTTTTGATGAGGCTTGTCTGGTTGACATATTGGATTTCAAGTCCCCTAAATCCTAGCCATACCATAGCAGTATATGAGATCCAAAATCACCTTAGGAAAAGCTGGAATAAAAAGTAAAATTTATTTATTTATTTGATTTGTCAATTGCTTACAAGATAATAGGTATAAGTATATACATAGTTATGAATACATGAAATGGGTACATATAAGCAAAATAAAAGAAACAATAGGACAGGGACAGATGTGGACCCAAACAACTGTGATTTGTTAAAACTTAGTACAAGATGTGAACCACATCTCTTTCTGCTTCAAAATCCAGTTGAGGGAAAGTGTGACAGCTTTGGAAAAGAAGGCTGTTTCTTAGATTTCTATATTTGTACTTGGTTTATCTGTGAGAAAGAATGTAAAGAATGGTGGTAAATAGGTGGTAAAGGAGAAACGTAAAACTAGAATTGGATCAGCTAACAAAATTGCAGGAAATCTGGCAAATACGTTTAGTCTGTGTATATGCTGAGTTTGGCACTGTCAGTTCAAAATGATCAATCATCTTAATTGGTCGCTAATCTGCTTGCAATAAAGCTTAGTCTTTAGCCATGTCATTTGATTACTGGGAAGACAGCAGCAAATAAATTCCAGTGGTGGTGAGCTTGGCAACAATACAATTAGAATCCAGAAGGGTCTCTTGTGGTGACTTGGGGAGGAATCTATGGCAGTTCTTAATGCATTCTTCTATTGGCATAAACTTTAGGAATGAAGAAACAACCAACATACTGTATATATCTAGGTTTGATTCCATTTACTTAGAATAATTTAAATTATGGTTTAGTTTGTGTTCAATTTCATACAGTAAACTAAGTTTTCTGCCAAAGATGGAACAATTGTTTAAGAATAAATGATTGCTTATTTCCAGTATTTGTCTATATACTACACACACTCTTGTTGTCATGACCTTTAACTGGGTGAAATGGTGCATTCTAAGGTAGCAGTTTTTGAACATGCTGCCTCAAATGGGTTAACTTACAGAATGTGATCAAAATTTAGAACCAAGGGAATGAAATTTGGAGAAATGTGTTTATTATATTTCTATGCCACCTATCTCATTGATACAATGATTCTGGGTAACTTACAATAAGTTGTAGCTGCTTCAGTGCTACTGGCTATGCTGAACTGCCTGGGCTCCTGCAATCACACAATTTTCATTTTCAATGTTTTGTGACAGTTTCCCAGCCAGTCTTGCAATCCCTTGATCTCCCCTTCCCACCCAGCAACAGCCACTTACCTGGATACTGGAAGGGAAGGGAAGGTTCCAATGTTCTCTGCTGGATTCCCATAAGGAAACTCAGTGAGGAAGCTGGTAGGAAGTTAGAAGTCAATTCTGCTTGTAACTTGGGCATTTCACCTGGATCTTTCCAGCTGGAGTCCAATTCTTCCCAGATCTGTGCAATTTCATCTGCTAAATATCATAATATTCTCATAGTGACCCCCATAGATAGTGCTGTGACTTTCCCCTCCTCTATAAGGAGTAGGTCACTTTAAACAGAACTGCCAGGTTTCTATCGGTAGATGTAATAAGGGCAGAGCAATAATGTTGTTTCACTCTTTTTGTTGCCATGATGTGAATATAAATTCTTACTTGTATTTGGTCAGATTTACTTTTTGTCTTTCTCCAATGGCATTCTAAGTATTTCTTTTTGTGTTTCCATCTGTAGAGGCCTCTCAGAAAATGAGAAGGTATTGGATTAGCATAAGAGGAAAAGCTGTATAAGGAAAATATTGTCTAAAGCCTCTATCATTTACCTATTCTTGCAACCAAGACTTCAACCATATTGATCATAAGATCCTCAGGGGAAACTCCAGCTCCTTCTAAAACCCAACTGGATCCTAGGGCAAGCAAATTTAATAGGTCTTGTTTTTCTGCCAGGTAGATTAACCTCATCAGATCAAGAAGACAAATAGAGTAAAAAAATATAACATTAAATATTCAAAATACAAGTAAATATGTTAAATTTGTCTTGTGTTTTGAATAATAGAGATGTTTGGAATATCAGGGATACACTTCAGTTCTTTGTGTTCTTTTTGTAACTACGTATGGAAGTCTCTCCAAAAATGTATGCTTTATGAACCTGATCTCTTCTTAATCCATCAGTAGTCCACCTAAGACAGAGGTCTCCAAACTTGGCAACTTTAAAACCCGTGGACTTCAACTCCCAGAATTCTCTAGCCAGCATAGCTCTTTACAAGGAATTCATTTAAACCAAAGAGTAAGATACATTACATTTGGAGCTCAAATTAGTTTATTGACAGTCTTGAAAAAAAAGAGACTTAAAGAGGAGGCACAGTCCGTCTTTATGGATTCATGCAAATTAGAATATATAATTGATTACTGTAGCAGCCTAATATTTCATTGGACATAATACATCATGTGCCTAATGAGCTAAGCAAAACCTTTAGTATGAAGTAAGAAGTAATGGGGAAGGACAACAAAGACAATGGTGTTTTGAAAGAATACAGAAGCAATATTTCATGAAATAGTTTCCTTCTATGGAGTTACTTTATCTTGCTTTCCCAGAGCTCTGGCCTCCTAGTATATTTTCCAAGCTTATCAGCATTCCTTGGTCTAAAAATATTTTATGGCTAAGTTGACAATGTAGTTTTTCTGGGAAAATGTTTTTACAATGAGTATAATTGACAACATCTAGTTAAGCCAGTATTTCATTTTTCCTGGGAAAATGAATTGAGGTTAGGACTTTTAACCTGATCCCTGAAATTCCTTTGCAGTTTTATAGCACCATCATATTTTTTTGTGATCAATTATTCTTATCAGCTGAGAGAGCAATACAGAAGTCAAAATTCCCAGCCCACAGTGCAACTTGCCTAAATCTCCATGTCTGTTTTTTTTTCTTCATGTCTTCTTAATGTCAGTGTTACGTATTGAATGTATATAGTTGTGTAAGCAGAGGTGGTAGGTCAGCAGGTTCTGACCAGTTCTGGAGAACTAGTGGTGGAAATTTTGAGTAGTTTGGAGAACCAGCAAATACCACCTCTGACTGGTGACTTTACAGTATCCTTCCCCTGCCATGCCCACCAAGCCACACCCAAAGAAACGGTAGTAAAAAAATTTGAATCCCACCACTGTTGTAAGCCTCTTAAAGTGAGACTAACCTTTAGATGACCCTCACTGTTATCTCCAACTGTTTTGGAGGGAAACTTTGAACATTTATAATTGGGTGGGCTTTTCAAGCATTATGATTGGTTAAGACCCTGTGGGCCCAGAGTATAAATTACAGGCATTTGATTGCAGTTCCTCAATTCCAGTTTTGAGTCAATAAATGTTGTTGCAACTATGCTGGTCTGGTTCTTGCCTACTGAAGCCCACTACACAATAGTCGGTTAAACATTTAGCATGTGTTTGAACCCCACTCCTGCACGAATCCCATGTCATTTCCACCCACCCCTGACCACGGCCCTCCAAGGTCAAGCACAGCCCTCATGTAGCCCTCAGTGAAATTGGGTTTGATACCCCTGCAGTACATCATTTTGGAGAAAGATGTTACAGATATATAAAACACATTTCATATTGCATTGATTTCTCTCTCTTGTGTATTTTTATAGCTCTTTTTCTCCTATATGGAATAAATTACACATAGCAAAAATTGTTTGTCTCAGTTGATTTCTGGATTTATGCAAAAGGCATGTTTTTAATAAGTTGGCATGGAGAATATTGCCTGGCATTTCCAAAATTGATTTATTGAGCTCTTCCTACAATATATTCAGATCTTGAAAATGGAATAGTTTTATGCTGCTTTGATTATCATGATTGTAAACCTTATAAGTATATGTTTCTGCTTTATGTAATAATGATTTATTACCTCTTTTAAAAAGAAATCAGATCTCAAAAGTCACATGAGATATCATTTTCTTTTTATCAGAGTTGCTCTTTAACTAAGATAGAAAAGACATCTTGCAAAAATTTACCAAGGCCAAAACTAATCAAGTCTTTCATGGCAAAAATTTGAGAAGTCATTGAAGTCTTCTAATAATAGATTAAGCTGGAATTTAATCATAATTACTGAAAATATCCTAAAACAACTACCTTATTCCATCACCGGTGCATAAATAGGTCTATTTAATAAATAGGTCTATTTCTGTACCTTTTCCCAGAGCCATTATTCATAACAAAGGCAATATTCATCAGTGGATGAAAAGCCATTAGATTTAAAATAACATTGGGTGTCTTTTTGTTTACTTAATCAAATGAGCAATAGCTGCTTTGGTTTTGTACTGAAGCTGTACTGCTTTTTAAAAATTATAACATGCATTTAATTCATTTAAACAAAAGTTAATCATATTAAATCAAATATTTATTATGATCATAGAAGTTCATGTATCTATGCCAAATTAATGATAATACAATTATACTTTTACTTGATCCCCCAAAATGTTTATAAATAATATTTATTATTTAAAGAAACTGACTTGTCTCTGCCATTTGCATTTTAATTCTGACCATTTTAAAATGTCTGTGGGTGTATATGAACATTTAGGTATGTGGTACATTTAAAGATAAGATGAACATTGACAAAAGGGTGTGCATAAGAATGTGTGTATAAACTGATGCTGGCGTGGAGGCAAAAAGAGAAAATAATGTACAAATGCTAAAGCAAAGACTTTTCAAAGATTTTTTAAGTACATTTACTACTGTGAGAATTCCAGTTATGTCATTCCACTAATGGACATATTTCCATCAGCAGATCAGAACTTCTCCATCTTTGCACTTCCTCTTTCTGCCTGTCCATTTGTCTGAGCTTGAAAATATTATGAGATTCTCCAGAGCAGTGAGAGAAATGGGGAGAAAATTCCATTGCAAAAACTGACTTTCCTTGAGTGATGTTGCATTTCATTTTTTTCCCACTGATCCTTAGAAAAGGCAACAAAGTAGCCCATTATTTCCCCATACAAAGATTTACCATGCCTTTGGGGTACTGAAATTGGAAATGAACTTTGCTATTGAACAGATTCACAGTCAAGTATCAGCAAACTCAGAGAAGAATAGAGACTCTTGCATGTCTATTGATTGCTCGTCTACATTTTCTGTCAACCCCAATAATCATGTTGTTTCAACAACTACAGATCAAACACCCCTGTTATCCTAAGCAATATTTAATTCTGAGTTTGGAAGGCTTTCCCTTAGTAGCACTTGCCCTTGTTTCATTGACATTTGTTTCTCTTCAATTTTTAGCATATTCAACTTCACTTAAACATTTAATGTAGTTCAGACTAGATTTATGTATTTCTGCTCTTTTGCAAAAGTCATGTTTGTAGTCTTGTCTTGCTTTATGGCTATCAAATGCCAAGAAGACAATAAAGCAATCTCTTCAGTGTGAATCTGTTCCTGTTGTTTTATTATGATGTAATTGAAGTACTTCTCTAAAGTTTTAAGGCTGAAAATTAACTTGTAGAGTCATAAATCAAATCTCAACTCTGAACATCAGTGCTGGGAATCGGCTACTTTTGCAAGCCCCTGTGTTTTTACAAAGAGCATTGATTTCTCAAGACTTCTGGTGTGCCTTGATGATCCCCCAAACTTGTCTTCTCCCTTCATCCATCTCATCAAGCAAAATAAGAGACCAAAAAAATCTATGTTGGGAACTAATGACTTAAATGCCTAAGGCTGCTTCTCAACATATTAAAACTGCTTCAGGCTAATAAGCTTGACCCCATCCTACTTAAAGAGAAAAAAAGAGGATGCCCATCTCTTCAAAACCAGATATTGAACACAAGGGGTAAAGAGATCAAAGATATTTTCCCATAGCTAGAGAAAGGATTGATTGCATGTCTCCTTGTTAATACCGAATTCCTTCCTCAACTTACAAAGAGCCACTGATTTAATCAAATTTGATTAGAGTTTAATAATATTTTGCAGCTTCTAAAACATATCATCTAAAAGCTGGCAGACATAGATTAGTTTCCCTGATCTAGAGAATCAAAATTTACTGCTAGCTTTATTAATAGAGAAGTCTCCATATGTGTATAGGTTTGTAAATTCCTACCTTAATCTCGATATTTTTTTTGAAAAATGTTGCTGACAAAAATCTGTGATTTTGAGCAAAATTGATAGTTTTCCTCAGCATTTCATTGATTAAAGATATTTTAATAAATGTCCACGGGAGCACGATGGCTCAGCAGTTATAGATGCTAAGCTTGTCAGCTGGAAACCTGACAGACCAGGTTTGAGACCTAAGCACCACACAATGGGGTAAGCTCCCATTACTTGTCCCAGCTCCTATGCATGTAGCGGAACTGAAGCATGCAAATGCAAGTAGATTAATAGGTACCACTTCAGTGGGAAGCAAGAGGATTCTGTACACCTTTTGTGCCAGCCACTATGGCCACTTGACCACAGAAAATGTCTTCACACAATGCTGGGTCCCTCAGCCAAAAAATGGAGATGAGCCCTATGCTCTTAAGTCAGACACGACTGGACAGAGAAACCTTTACCTAATAAATGTCTGCCTATAGTATGGAATTACTAGTTTGATTTTATTTTAAGAGATAGTGATCAGTTCTTAAAACATTGGATTGCTGCTATTAAAAATGTCACCCAGCATAGGGTTTTTGTTGCTGTTGTCAACTCATAAAACATTTTGTATACACATTTTATAGTTGACAACAGAAAGTAGGGGGAGTTTCAAAGAGCAGGTGGCAGTGTGGAATCGAAATATTTTTTTCAAGCACTGATTAGATGACTGAAGCTTCTGCCACTCAAAAATCTAACTGGAGAGCATGATTGATGACTCTTGACTATGGACATTTTTCGTTGGATGATACACCCAGAGGGGTGGAGGAGAAACGTCTCAAGGTCTAACATATGCCTCAAGGTCTAACTAGGTTGCCATTTTTTGTTTTGCTTTGAGGTATCTTGGAAAATATCATATTTAGCTATCCAGAACAAATTCTACTTCCATGGGAATAAGATTTTCTATAATTTAATAGGGGATTTTACCTCTCAGGGATTCAATTTCATTCAACTATTGGATGTGGTGACACAATCTTGTTTAGCTACCTTTCAATCTAGTGCATCAGGTAAAATTTCTTCCCAATTTTGTTGTCGGCATTACATGGCTATGCATAACTATTTTTCCCCCCGCACAGTTGCAGATTTTATGTGCAATGTTGAACTCAAAGCAAAGGTGCTGTAAACCCAGTCTTTGACTTATAACCAATTGTTTAGTGACTGTTCAGAAAGACAACAGCACTGAAGAAAGTAGCTTATGACAATTTTTCTTATGACTGTTACAGCACCCCATGGTCACATGTTCAAAATTTGGATGCTTGGCAACTGGTATGCATTTATGATGGTTGCAGAATCCTGGGATGATGTGATCACCTTCTCCAACCTCCTGGCAAAGTCAATGGGGAAGCCAGATTCATCTAACAAGCATGTTACTAACTTAAACATGAGCCATGGTGGCACAGTGCTTAGAATGCACTACTGCAGGCTACTTCTGCTGACTATTGGCTGTCTACAATTCGGCAGTTCGATTCTCACTGACTCAGACTTCCATCCTTCTGATGTTAATAAAATGAGGACCCAGATTGTTGGGGGAAATATGCTGATTCTATAAACTGTTTTAGAGAGGGCTTTAAAGTGCTGTTGCTATTAATAACTGCAACAATTCACCTAAAACCCTTGGCAAGAAATGTCATAAAATGGGGCAAAATTCATTTAATACCTGTCTTGCTCAGCCATAGAATATTTGGAAAAGTTTTTACCATACATTCTCTTCTTCCATTTCATATTTCAATAAAAGTTTATACCTTTTAGCAATAACATAATCATTTCTGCATAATTCTATTTCAAATTCAACCTTCCATATTAAGTTATTGTTATTGGTACTCCCATGAGCACTCAGTTTTTCAGCTAGGCCTAACATAGAGTAGCTATATTTTCTCACCATAAACAATAAGTTACATTGTTCTGTAAGTTTGTTTGCTATTTGCCCTTCATTTTTAGCTATTTGATATAACTGTTCAAGCATTATTCATCTGCATTCTTTCTTCAAGATTCTGGGCTTTTTCCAGCTTCAATAGATCTTCCTGGTCAATAGATCTTAACTTTTGCATTTTCTGCACATTCTCTCTCCTTATAGCAGAATTGTAAATGATATTGGTATTATGTTCTTAGATGATAATAAAGGGATGTGAATAATATTAACAGTAACAGCAGAGTCTAGATATGTATCAACTAAATTGGATATTGTCAGCCATTCTTCTGTAAAGTCCAGCCCAATAAAAATGTGACAGTTTCAAAATGAACATCAATCTGTCAGAATGATTACAAGAAGAAACTATATAGGCAGGGGATCTTTTTTTCACAATAAAAACCAAAGGTACATTTATTTGTTGCATTACTGGATTGCTTTATGATGCACAATGCCAAAATTTAAACCTACAACGTCTTGTAACAGTGGTGAATGTTAACATAAAGTACTTTCTTAAGCATTCATCTCAAGTTTGAGCAATAAGGGACACAATAATTTTCTAAAACTCTTTACCAAATACAGATAATTGGTAAAATATCTGTATTTGGGTAATATATTTTTTTTAATATTGTTATGCTGAATAATATGGAACCATTGTAGGATATATTCTCAAGCTCAAACCTATTTTACCCCCAAATACCATAGAGCATCTTTATTGTTGTCATATTGTCATCCTGGATAATAATTTCAGTCTTGCCCACATTATCAGCTGGCAAGTGATCGCAAGTGTGGATAAGTCATTATTTTATAAAGTCTGCTTTAAGTTTGAAAAATGCCAACGTTCAAAAGTGAGCACCAGTGCCTCACATCAGTACAACCGTACTGAAATGAAATAGAATTTTTACTTAACAAGGTAAGGATGAAGTGGACTTAGAGATCAAGCCATCACCAAAGTTGATATGGAAAATAAACACATTTAAGGAAGAAAAGAAAAAGAACTAGAACTTAGGTAGAATGCAAAGGATCAATGTTTTGGTTGATAAGTTATTTTGAAAAATGCAGTAAGCCTAACTTTCAAGCTGTTTATGAAAATAAAGCTGCATTTATTGATAGGTAAGTTTGGATATCAAGGTATTTTGCCTCTTTGGCTCCTTCAGGACAGGCATAAACTAGGCAGAAAATCCCCAGAGATGTGAACTAAGAAAGTTGACAATCTTTGAGAAGGCAGGAAAGATGATATAGAATTATTATCCCATTTACCTCAGTTTAATTTTTGCATGCTTTTTTTAGGTCACTGTCCTATTTGGAGTGAGGTCTTTCACTTCCTTTTCTCACAGTCTTAACTTCATCCATTGGATATGCTTGTCATGTTTACATTCCCTGCATTTCTACTCTACAGATTAGCTAATTTCTATAAATCCCTGGGTATAGAAACAAAAAGTTAGCCAAACAGCAACTTAACCGTTAAGGACTGGTCACTCTTTTTCTCTGCTTTTCAACCACTGGATTCAGAAACAGCAATTCACAAAAGAACATCTGAGTCATTGAAGGGAACACAAAGAAATAGTGCTATTGTGTAACCTGGACCCTGGGATCATTTTACTTTACTTTTTGGACCAATTTAATCAGACAAACAAGTTTGCAAGATGATTCAATAAAATGAAACATAATTGTGGCTAATGAAGGATGGACCACGATAAACAGCCTTGAAATCCAAATAAAATCTAGCCTGGTTTTACAATTAAGCTAAGCTCTGCTCTTCTGGATGCACAAGTGATTGACTATTTGGCACCATGTCAAACTCCATGACCACATGACATGTATATTCTTTAGAACAATATTTTCTAAACAGGTCCTTCAAATCTTCCAACATAGTACAAGTTGCTGTTGTAATTAACCCTTGCTGTTGGGTGCCCTCTTCTTCTATTACTTTCCATTTTTTTCCAGCATTAGAGACTTTTCCTGAGAACTAATTATATTCAAGTAGAAATAATCAGATCCACCACTGAACGTGCAAACATACAACACTCAAGGCATTTATGGACTTGAATTATGAGTACAATGAATTCAGTTGATTAGTGACACTTATATGTGCTCTGCCCCAAAGCTCTACATAGACACATAAATAACCTATTATACAGAAAACCTACAGATTGCATTGCATGTCTACATTCTTGCAGCTTCTACCCAGAACACACATCACTAAATCCATCTTTTATAGCCAGACTCTGTGCTGCAACTGCATTTGTGCTGACCTACTTGATAGAGATGATAAATTAAACCAGGCATTTGGGAAACTGAACAACCCAACCTAGTGAAAATAGACAAATCAATAGAGCCAAATCAATTCCTATGGAGAACCTATTAAAAGACAAAAACAGAAACAGGACAACAGAATATCACTAGTTACCTACAGCTCAAAACTCAAACCACTCATTAATAACTATAGCTCATACTGAACAACACTGGACTTTCTCAGGCCCATACTTCTACAAAGACAACCAAACAAGTACATTCTCACAAGCAACAAGAAATAACAACGATAATGCTAACATGGAACACCCTGAACCTAACTTGAACATCTACTTTACCTCATATATATACCAATATCACAGGCCTAACAAATGCACACAAACGACTAGAGACACCTTCACATGCTGTTTCTCTAATGTGTGTATGTATATATATGTATATATTCTGTGTGTGTGTGTATGTGTGTGTGTGTGTGTGTGTGTGTGTGTGTGTGTGTATAATCTGCTAACTAGGCTCCTCTGGATCGACTGTATAGGACCGTGATGGCGAACCTATGGGACGCGTGCCACAAGTGGCATACAGAGCCATTTGTGCTGGCACGCAAGCCGCAGGCAAACTTAACTCACTGAGCATGTGCGTGCCTCACAGCTGGGTTTTTTGGGTTGATCTGAGGCCTTTTTTGGCCTCTCAGAGGCTTGGAAAAAGCCTCTGTAAGGCTTTTCAGGACAAATTATAGGCCCATTTTGTCACTTCCTGTAATACGGGCCTATAATTTGGCCTGAAAAGCCTCGCAGAGGCTTTTTTTCCAAGCCTCTGGGAGGCCAAAAAAAAGCCTCAAACCAGCCAAAAAAATCAGTTGTGAGGCGCAGTGCAGGTAAAGGTATGGCAGGAGGGATTATGCACGCATGCGCAGGGGGTGTGGGGAGGGGGGGCATTGCATTCTGGATGCTGGCACACAAGTGTGCTGGCACACAAGTGATAATTTTTGGCACAGGAGCCCAAAAGAGTTAGCCACCACTGGTATAGGACATATGGATAAATATTATGCAAATAGAACAAAGTTTATGCTAAAGAATTAATGGACACAAATCTGGCATCAGAATTCAAAACAAGGACAAAGTAATGTTTTAACCTCCCAGAATACTCTATGATAAATTTCAGAATGACACCTTTTGGAAACCTTGCATCAATGAGTGAGAAATTGCTGAATTCATTTGTATATGAAAAGTTCTCAGCAAAAACAATGGGTTTTAACTCCATTATTTTTAATTCATGAAGGTACTTACATGTAACCTGCATCTGCATAATCAATTTGTCTTCTCTTCCTATCCTCCCCCATCTCAATTTAAATCCTGCATCAGTTTACCAACTCTTCATCTGATTAAGTGAGCTGCAGCTGATTAAAAAAAAGCCTTTTTTAGTCAGAAATCGTGTTAGCAGACACCTTCTAATTTTTTGTCTACGTAGATTAAGAAGGTTTTCCTCTATCAATGCCTACTTCAAGATAGTACCCTGTCATTCCTAGTGGAGATCACTGAATTAAGCTCACTTATCCTAGTTGAGATGCATAAAATGAAAGATACCATGAAGAATGACCCAGAATAACACTTTCTAGATTACTGATAATTTATGGAGCTGGACTGAATCACATGCCAAGTTGTGGATTAACCAATTTGGAGGTATACTCAAGAGGCGGCTGATTAGGCAAGGCCTTGGCAATCAAGCAAGCATTTGCACAATTTAAATTTTGACACACTTTGAAAGAGCAATTCTCTTTAACTCAGTCTATGGGATAAATGCACCCTGATGTTTTTGGCATTCTTTGATTTTTTTTGTTTTGTTTTCCTTTAACTGGAAAAGAAACAATGTTATTATTTGCTAAACTAAACCAGTGTGGATTTCTATTAGGCTAATGCAATAAAACAAATAATGTGACCTAATTTGTTTTAGTTGAAGTGGAACATGCCTTCAGGAAAAGTATAAACATTGTGTTTCAAACTGTCATTATTAAACAATAGTCTTTACTATATGATCCCCAGTAATACATCTGATATATTAAACTACACCTATGAATCTATTACATTAAATTACAGTTTATCTATAGCTACATTTTTGCAACATTTTTTTTTCAATTTACAAATGCATTTCTTATTGTGGAGAATTTCAATTCCAGTCTGCACCAAATGAATGAATGATTCAGAAGACTAGCAAGCAGCAAGAACCACATTAATATGTCATAATGATGGCTATAAAATCATAAACAGAGAGTGCACTTCACTGGAAGAATAGTAAAGTGGAGTAGCATTATTCAGAAAAGCATGGGAAGAAATTAATTTAATTTAATTTTACAATTTGTATATTTGTCAAAATTGTCTTCAAGGAATTTATTTTCCTTCCTTCCTTCCTTCCTTCCTTCCTTCCTTCCTTCCTTCCTTCCTTCCTTCCTTCCTTCCTTCCTTCCTTCCTTCCTTCCTCCTTTTTCTATTTATTTAAACTCCAGATGAATACAGGCAACTTTAAGTTGTCCTTTTCGAAAGCCAGCCTAAACAAAATGTGAATATTTGTCAATTTTATTTTTAAAATGCATGAGCAAAATGATGGTAAAAAAACAACAACAATATTTCCTTATTGCCTTCTTAGGATAGGGCAAAATGTATCTTTGCACTTGATGAAATCTTTGGACTTGCCTTATATATCAGGCATGGATATCCCATTTTTCTTCGAAATAGTCTATTTCTGGCAATAATACAGCAGTATATGAATAACTCTAGCCCTGATGACCATATTTGAGGCTTTGAAGCACATCATGAGTGTTCTCACAAAATGGATGTCATTAGGAAATAGTCTCAAATGCTCATTTACAAAAGCCAATATGGAGAAATGGCTCTTTGCCAGCCCAATTTCCTTTTGTCTGTTTTCTTCCAAGCAAAGAATCAGCTGTAGTTACCCTTTAATTTTATTTCCTAACAAAGCCTACTGAGCCATTATGGAACCTACAGTCATTTGTCTGCAAATAAAAAAGGATTAGAAGTCAGTGGTTTGATTTACAGCACACAAATTTGCAGGAGATGCTAATGGTAGATGTTATTTAACAATGATACAAACCACCTAACAAAGATGATAAAGCCTTCACTTCTTTAACAAAGTTTGAGTCTTCTGATATTTTATTTGTGACAGTAATATCTGGGGAAGAAGGTAAAGCTCTTTACCCACTTGTATATTGCAGCTAAATCAGTGGGAGTTTACTGTGAGAGATTAGATAATGTAAGTCTGCATTGTAAGAAAGTTATATTAGTGGCCTGAAAGAAAGGGAGATAGTAGAAAATTAAATGCAATGTTATTTTTCTTTCTTTTTACTCCATATTCATCCATTAGTCCCAGTTTCTAAATGACAAACCATTGCACTGATCCATGGAATAATTGCACTCAAATGCTCACACTTGTAAGAAAATTGAGTTCTTTTAGTAAATAGGAAGGAAATTAAAAGAAAGTGCTGTGAAATCATTTTAATGCTATTGCATTTCATTAGGTAACAAGAGACCTCATTAGTGACTATTGCTTACCACTTTTCCATAACATACAGACCTCGTTATATATATTTTTATTAACCAAATGATATAGTAAGCAAATGTCTCACATATCCAGTTCATCTACCACTATTATTTATATACTTCAGTCTCTCTTATAAACATGAAAGATTGAATCATTACTAGAAGACTTTGGTTCCTTTATAATACAGACGTTTATCAAACATCAATCACATAAAACACCCATGTGTCTAATTTCCAATTTATCATATAAATGTGTAAAATTCTTGCATACTTTTGCCCTAGTGAGAAGCTACCTATTTCACATTTGATCTTGGACACATTTATTTATTAATTTTTGAGCATCAAACAGATAACAGGGGAGACACATGCAACTGTTATGCAAACTATGAATTTCAATAAGTAGATGGTGGTTGTCATCTATAATGGCATATAGGGCTGGGCTATTGGTGGGACTTTCTTCAATATTTTCAATCTATCCTATTAAATTTTGCAGAATGAAATGCTTTGGGTTCCATCTATTAAAGATCGTCATCTGAGGGAATCATCTTTGCCAAAGCCACACTTCAGATCTTTTATGGACACAGGTTTCAAATATTTTCTTTCTTAATCACTTCAGGAAATTGCTTGTTAGCAACCTTTTGGATATTAAAAAACTTCAGTAAAGCAAGTCTCTTTCAGTCCTTGACAAAAGAAGCTTTATCTAATTTTAAGACCTTTTAAAAGAACCTTATTTTGGAATAAACAGCAAAAATGAGCCACAGTGACGCAGTGGTTAGAATGCAGTACTGCAGGCTGCTTCTGCTGACTGCCGGCTGACTGCAATTTGGCAGATCGAATGTCACCAGGCTGAAGGTTGACTTAGCCTTCTATCCTCCCAAGGTGGGTAATATGAGGAACCAAATTGTTGGGGGCAATATGCTGACTCTATAAACCGCTTAGAGAGAGCTGTAAAGCACTCTGAAGCCGTATATAAGTCCAAGTGCTATTGCTAAAAGGGAAATTAGAACATTGATTTTGTAAAATTATAAATAGACTAAGGGCTAGATTTGAAATAATATTTTGAAATTAAGTTTAAGGATCTTTTCCGTAAAAAATAGTTGTGGATTATGGAAAAAAATTGATGAGGGAACTTTGAAGCTTGGACATTAGAAGGCACCAGAAAGATTACAATCAAAGGAGAAGACACCCACTAATACAGAATGACATAACATTCTGTATTTTAATTCTGTAAGAATTCAAGATTATTTGAAAAGAATGCACTCAGATGTTTCTCTTAAAATTGTTTTTATAAAAATGGTTTTAAAATAGGCAATAGAACAGGATAAGACTGAGGCACAGGCTGTTTCAAATGTGGATTTAAGAATTATAAAGTTATAAGAATGACATGGAGAAAGATGTGATACTGGATTTTAAATAAAACTGAATAATACACTAATAATTTAAAAGGACACACAAATAATAAGCCAGAAGAATATCTTTGATAATTTTCTCATCCTGGGTTTGCAAAAAAGATGTGTAAAACATATAAAAGAATTCCTGAGGAAAAAATGAAGAAAAAAAATCAAATGAAATGAATTTTGGGGACATTATTTGATGACAGTAAAGATCATTTTAAAAAAAAACACAGGAAAAGAATGCTAAGTTAGCTTTTCTGATCAAGGTTAAAATATGTGGTTTCTAGTAATGCTTTTTTTTCTTGACAGGGATTGAATGACAAATTTTTAAAGTCTTTTTTTATAAATAAAAGAAGATGTGAAAAGATGGTTTTGTTCTAAAATCAGAGAAGGTGTTTACTTATTGAAATTGTCTGTATTTGTCTTGATGAAGGGTGAAATCATTTATTTACATGTTTTTACTATGTTCTTGTTTTCTCTTTTTCTTTACTGTTTCTTTTTTTCTTTTAATTTTTTTCTTCACGCTTCCCTTTTCCTTTTTTGTTAGTTTTTATTTTTGCATCTGCAAATCTTTATAAAAATTAGTATATATAAAGAAGAGTGCTATCTGGTAGACTCAGGAAGGAGGCATTTTCTGCTGCAATGATTCCCTTTGGAACACTGTAGTATTACCTTCCAAGGTTTGGCTAGACTCAGTCTTGTTGAGTTTCCATAAAGCCTTACAACTTTGATGCTTTCCCCCAAAAAGCAGGAAGTGAGTGGTACTTGTGATGCTGCTATTAATTTATTGATAATTGGAATTGTCCTTCGTACACATTATATATATTTTTTATCCTGTTGATTTTGTTTAAAGTTCATGTTACTTACCCATAATTCAGAGGTGGTATTCAGCAGGTTTTGGCCAGTTCTGGAGAACCAGTAGTGGAAATTTTGAGTAGTTTGGAGAACTGGCAAATACCACCTCTGACTGGTCCCACCCCCATCTATTCTCTGCCTTCTAAGTCCCAGCTGATTGGCTGGGTCTTCTCTTGTTGCCCTGCACAGGAGAATGGAGCTGGAAAGCAGGTTAGTGGGATGGGGAGGGAATGTGATTTTGTAGTAACGTTCCTCCAGGATTGGGGAGGGAATGAAGATTTTACAGTATCCTTCCCCTGCCACGGCCACCAAGCCACACCCATAGAACCGGTAGTAAAAAAATTTGAATCCCACTACTGCCATAATTGTTGTTGCAAAAGCAGTGGTATATAATTTGAATAAATAAGTAAATGAGAGTTTCAAAATGACGTAGGGATCCCAAAAGAAGGGAATTGACTTTTTTTTTCAATATTGCTTCACAAGAGGGCAACAAAGGCTGGTTTATTATATATCAAGAATCTAACACAAGATAAGCTTTAAACCTCCATTTCAGTTAAAATGAAAAAGTGCAAAGATCACAGAAAAAGTCACTATTTTTTTGATAATAAAATACTTGTATTACATTTTTACAATTTATTACAAAATCATATCGTCCAAGCCTGACTGTCTATCAGTACAAAGCTGGTTCCAAGACTGAGAGCTTTCTGTTTTCATTAGTTAGCCTTCAGAATAAAATCTACAATCTGCCTTCCAGGAAAACAGAATCACCTTTTTGACAATAGTCAAATGCTCAATATGCGTAAAGTTCTTCATGCATAAATTGCAACCTTTGAATCTTCTTATAATTCTTTTTGTTTTGTTTTGTTTTGTTTTGCCAAACTGACATGTATGCCTTGACTCCCACTAACTCCAGTGTTTCCACAACCAGTAACTAGATCAAATTTTCATAAACACAGATCATGAACTACAATATATTTGCAGTCATGATGTCTGGCAAACTTGGCATAATGGCTCTACTATTTCTCAGTATTTTTCCCCTAATGTCTTTTTAATGTAGCCTTTTCAGTTCTTTTATCTTAAAAGTAGGAAATAACATTTTGTTAGGTTGCCAAAATTAACTCAGGAACCCAAAGTTCCAAAATTAGGAGGCAAAGGCTGGGGCACACCTTAAAAATAATGTCTCCCTAATACTTTTAAGACAGAAAAAAAATCACTTTAACTTAATCATAGGGCTAGATGTTGGAGGTCTTATAGTCCAATCCAGTGGTGGGATTCAATTTTTTTTTTACTACCGGTTCTGTGGGCATGGCTTGGTGGGTGTGGTGCTGCTTGGTGGGCATGGTTTGGTGGACATGGCAGGGGAAGTATACTGCAAAATCTCCATTCCCTGCCCCACTCCAGGGAAAGGTTACTTCAAAATCTCCATTCCCTCCCCACCCTACTAACCTGCTTTCCAGCTCTGTTCTCCTGTGCAGCACAACAAAAGAAGACCCAGTCGATCAGCTGGGACTTGGGAGGCAGAGAATAGATGGAAGTGGGGCCAGTCACTGGTGGTCTTTGCTGGTTCTCCAAACTACTCAAAATTTCTGCTACCGTTCTCCAGAACTGGTCAACCTGCTGAATACCACCTCTGGGCAAAATATTATGTTTCCCTCATCTCCCTGCCCCCAAGTAAATAATAAGCTGAGGCCAGCCTTTAAAAATGCAGATTTGGTAACCCATTATTCCCAGAAGCAAGGTCTGAACAAAGGTAGGATTAGCCTTCAGCCCATTTAGCACACTTCAACCAAACTTGACTTCAAGGCAAACATGACTCCACATGGCCCTATGAGAGTCTGACTACACCAATAGAATATATTTTTTAGGAAGCTCAAGAACAAGGCCCAAGAGAGGGTATATTTAACCACCTCTTTCAATTCCATCTGGTCAGCTGCCCAGGACCTCAAACCCATGTGGTCCTGTTCATCAATAAATCAGCTTTCTAATCAGCCTCCATGTTTCCAGTGTCTTTCTCCCCACTTGGAACTTAACCAGATGGATATTTCTTTCAACAACATATTCACACATACAGTACTAGAGATGAACACAAATAAATTGTTCAGTATTTTTTCATTTTGCTTAAAGGTATTTTTGATAAAACACAACTGAAAGAAAACGATGTTATCACTTAAAAGAGATTATTTTTAAAAAAATGCATGTCAGTTTTAGCTAATTCAGCCGAACTTATTCAAGTGGGAAAGCTATGGATGGAAAATATATATTTTTCTGTTGGGCAACAGAAATGAATGACAGTTGACTACTTTCCTAAGATACAACAACAAAGCTGGCACACATGTCTAATTCTTTAGCCAATCCCTTTTCTATTAGCGTTCTGCAGGTGAAGCATGCCGTAGGGGAGACATTTAATTGAAAACTAGCTGTGCAATATAGCAATGCAAAAGCAGAACGCTTTCCAACTTTCACATACAAATTAAATACAATCCTATGGGATGTTCATCTGACAAGTAGTTGGAGAAAATTAAATGCTAATGTGTACAGTTATACTTTTCTTTCTACACCCATAGAACATAAAGGCTGTAACTTTTATTTCATTGCACCGTATAAGTCACACATGCCACAGAGCAGAAGGTTAAGTCATTCTGGTAAAGGGAACATTGGATGTAAAATTATATGTGCAAAAGGGAATAGGTATTCATGTAATTTCTGCCTTGAAAGGCTCAAAAGTATTCCCAATATTGTTTTCCTCTGTAGGAAAAGATGACACTGGTGCAGAATTCAACAAGAATTGGAATTGGTGTTAACGTTCAAATGATGCCCGTGAAATTCACTTAATTAGGATGAGGGCTTTGCAGTAGCAAATATGAATTTTTTTTATCAATTGAATTTTCTCATGGAATTTTCCAATTAAGATAAACTTCCGGAATTCTTTCTCCATCAGTATGAAAAAGCATTACCTTTCATGCAAACATTTTAATATAAAAGCTTCCATAGATGTCATGTCTGTTATTTACATAGACTTTTTAAATGGTTTTGGTCTCTTATGCAATTCCTGTCCTCATTTCTCCAAGTCAAATGAAGGATTTCAAGTTATTTTTAAGGAATAATAGTTCAGTATAGATTTGAGTAAGTAAATAACCAATTATCTTGTGATAGCTCTCTATCTGTCTGTCTGTCTCTTCCATCCATCCATCCATCCATTCATCCATCCATCCATCTATCTATCTATACACACTTGATTTAAATTTCTTTAATAATCCAGCAAATAATTTATCCTCCACAGTTTTAATGGTGAAGTTCTGAATCAGAATTTACAAGACAACAATAACAAATTACTGTCCTTTTCAAATCCTCTCTCATTTTTCTTCCCCAGCAAAATGAAACCCTCATTCATGATCTTGGTGTTTTTAGAATTCTTATTTACAATTATGTAGATTTAAACCCTGCTTCCTTCCATATCAGGAGCCATCACTAGTTGAATCTTGGAGCTTATATTCCAGGTATGTACTGGTTAGCAGTTAATGCCTTTCATAATCATGATGTCAACTTTGGAAGCCGTATGGAGATTCGATGCTCCCAAGCTGCCACAGTTGGATCTGTGAAAGTGGGAGGGAGGAATTCATTTGAATATATTTAGTTACCAAACAAAATAAAAATTATTTTATTTGATTTTCAAGGTCACTGAGTGTGGCATACAATGAAATGGGAATCTTACTTTAGGACGGATGGTGATTGGATCATATGATCATATGGTGATGGGTAAGGGGGGATGGATTTGTGGTTTTGAATTTTGCAAAGAAGCCCGGAACGTTTAGTTTTGGGATTCCACAGATGATCCAGTTTATTATCCAAATAAAGGTACCTTTGAGATATGTCTGTCTTGGAGTTATTAATTGGAATGGAGGTTTGCTGGAATTCTGACACATAGAGAATATTTATCAAGTTAGTCTGAAACTTTAGTGTGGCAATCATGGCAGATATGTGACTATAAGAGGTGCAAATTAGGCAAGATCTGATTCAGGTTGTCATTATGAATTAAATCTTTGATTCAGTCAGTCAAACTATTGATGTTATTTGAAAAGTTGAATGGTGGAGCCACTCCTTGAATTGCTGAATCAGATTGAAAATTCAGTTTGATAAAGGTACATGCACGAATGGACAAAAATGCATTGAATTGTTGAAACAATTTGAAGGTGTCTGGTACAATTTGGCATGACAAATCAATTCTAGGCTTAAGCTGAAAATTTGATTCAAGGAGGTGATTCAGTGAATCACTTTTCAATCAAAGCTTCAAATCAAAAGCCCAGTAAAGGCTATGCCTTCAGGGAATTTGATGAAAAGAAAAAAATATGCAATACAAATTTAAAAAATTGGTGCAGGAAGTGTATAGTTGTACATAAATAACAATTTTCATGAAATATGCACATACTAGTGAGGAATCAGATAGCAGTCAAATACATGAGAATTCTTTCTTTTTTATATGAATGGAAATTTTAATGAGCAGTTCACATCGATTATTAACTGGCTGAGTGATCCTATAATCAAACATTTATTTAAACATCCATTCCATTTTAATCTGTCTTTCAATGTTTAGAACAAATATTACAGAGAAATTACAATTAATTAAAATAAAATATCTTATTGAAAGCATACTGAAAACCAAGATAAAGGCCAATGTTGAGGCAGATTAGAAATCACAGCAGTACCTGCTAATCAAATGCTGAGATAAGGAGATTGACAGAAATTTTATTTCAGTCATTGACCAATAGAAATAATAAAACAAAGCAAAAACTAAGCCCTAACCTCAAAAACTGTTGACAAAGAGGTATGTTTAATTATGATACTCAACTTATGAACAGGAATATCCCTATCAGGTTTGGGATCCATATTAGCTTGTTCAGATACAGTTGAGTATACGTATCATGGGGAAATGTCAGCTGACATTTCCCAACCAGTCATATGTATCAAGCATACCTCCACCCAGGTTGACATTGCATCTAAATACACAATTCCATGTTTACCTGGACTAGAACCTAGTTGAGAGGCTACAATTTAAGGCAAGGGTGTGAAATCTGCAGCCTGCAGGTTGGATATGTCACGTGCTGGCCCCGCCTCCACCTGGTTTAGTGAAGGGGAAAAACGTCCTAATTCTTCATGTGACACTGTGATGACGTGAGTTTGACACCCCCCTCATTTAAGGGAACAAGGAACCTTTCAGATATCCAACTCCTAAACTATGTAAGACATTGCAGTGATAATAAGTAGCCTGAAGTCAGCTTAGTAGCAAACCAGAGACAGAAAAAAAACATTTTATTTATTTATTTTTATTTTTTTATTTTATTTTATTTTGTTTCTCAATCGCTTACAAGATAATAGGTATAAGTATATACATAATTATGAATACATGAAATGGGTACATAGAAGAAGAATAAAAGAAACAATAGGAAAGGGACGGTAGGCACGTTTGTGCGCTTATGCACACCCCCTACAGATCTCTTAGGAAAGGGGTGAGGTCAATAGTAGACAGTCTAAGGTTAAAGTTTTTGGGGTTTGGGGAAGAAACCACAGTCTGGTAGAGTATTCCAGACATTGACCACTCTGTTGCTGAAGTCATATTTCCTGCAATCAAGTTTGGTATGGTTAACCTTGAGTTTGTATCTATTGTGTGCTCTTGTGTTGTCATGGTTGAAGCTGAAGTATTCATTGACAGGTAAGTCATTGCAATGTATGATTTTATATACCACACTCAGATCAGACTGAAGACAGCATAATTCAAGGTTTACTAGGTCTAGAATTTCAGGTCTGGTGGCATAAGGTATTCGACAATGAGTAGATGAGTGGAGAACTCTTCTTGTGAAATATTTCTGGACTTTTTCAACTGTGCTAATATCAGATACGTAATGTGGGTCCCAGACTGATGAGTTGTATTCGAGTATTGGTCTAGCAAATGTTTTGTATGTTCTAGTTAGTAGTGTGATATTACCAGAGAAAAAGCTACATAGGATTAGGTTAACAACTCTTAATACCTTTTTGGCTATGTAGTTACAGTGGGCTCTTAGTACTTAGGTCCTTTACAGAGCTTGGATCATCAACAAGGTCTTGACTATTCAGCTTGTATTTTATTTTCTGATTTTTTTTTGCCAATATGTAAGACAGAGCATTTATTTGTTGAGATTTGAAGTTGCCATTTGTTTGACCATTCTGATACATAGTCAAGATCTTTTTGAAGGGTAGCAGTATTGTCTGTGATATTGAACAGCTTTACGCAGTTGCTCTTAATACGATCACAGAGGTCATTTATGTAGAGGATGAAGAGAGTTGGTCTTAGAACACTGCCTTGGGGGTCACCACTATTGACTGGTACAAAATTTGATAGGACTCCCAATTTTAACCATTTGTTGTCTGTTTGACAGGAATGCTTCTATCTTTTGACTGGTACAAAATTTGATAGGACTCCCAATTTTAACCATTTGTTGTCTGTTTGACAGGAATGCTTCTATCCAGTTTATTTATTTATTTATTTATTTATTTATTTATTTATTTATTATTAAATTATGTTATGCAGTTGTCCAGAGATACCATAAGATTTTAGTTTTAGGAGTAGTTTGTTGTGTATCACTGAATCAAAGGCTTTACAGAAGTCTATGTAGATTGCGTCTATTGTTTTGCCCTGATCGAGTTGTGTAGTCATATGTTTTGCAATGTAAGAGTTGCAGATTACAGGATAGTTTTCTTCTGAAACCAAATTGTTTATTTTATTTACTAGTTCTTCTGTGTATGCTTTGAAGCTGACTTTTTTCACAATCATGGAATGTAACATTTTACTCCCTTGTAGATAGTGTCACAATGTGATAATAATTCATTAAAGACTGTCAGAGATATATTTTAATTAATTAGACTGTACATATAATCTCAGGTTTCCCTAAATGGTTAGCTGTTTTTTCCTAGTTGGCAACATCATTCTTTTCGCATGACTACTATATTAATATTACAATAACCATTGTATTATGTTTTTTTCCATAAATACCCATGGCTATGCAAAATTTAGATAGAGGCTATTCTATAGAATATAGAATATTTGTATAAAGCAAATCCATAATGATTCCCAGGGCTGAAATTGATAAGATTAAACCAAATGATCAAAAGAAATCTGAGTCAGAATTTAAGTTATCGCAAGCATCACATTAATTTGGAGTTAATTATACTTTAAACCCATTTAATACTTTGTAATAAAAGATACATTGCTAATGGATGTGTTTGGTTCATTAAAGCAGTAACTTTTTTATCGGTGTTATAAGACCAATTTCAAGTGAAATTAATTTGGGTATGCAAGATAAAATCTAGATTACTTTAGGTTGACTATATAATTGCCATGTGCACATCTATCAGTATGCAACATTTGGCATTAAAAAGGCTGAAGCACGCTTATTTGGAAAATATGCAAAGCCATCATATTTCCTACCATTTTCTCCAAATGTGTCATTACGTGAAATTTTTTTCAGTGCAAAGATTTAATTCAAAAGGGGTTCTGTCAATCAAACCAGCAAAGGGGATCTATGGTGGATTGTTGTTGGTTTTTTTAACTTATGTGATTGGAACAGTTGTATCACTTCACTCAACAGATGCTCAAAAGCCACTTGGCTCTGAAGCTTTACCTCATGGACTCTGGTAGATAACGTCAATTCTAATGCTCAATATATAGTGATAAGGCAATCAGCAAAGCTGCACAGGAAAAATAACTACATCCAAGCACATGGGATAGGTGCCCAGGGATATTCAGGCAGCTTCAGTACAATTGCCTGTCATATTTGTGCTATTCTGATTGAGGCAAAACAGCACATCTCTCAAATAAATATATGCAGCTCCAAAATTAGAAGAGACTACCAAATAACTAAAGTTGCAGAGCATAACTTTTGCACTTTAGAAAACTGGATGCCTATGTTGAGCAGATGCTTTCCAAAGGCTGTACTGCTTCATTTATAACCCATGGTTTTTATGAGATCAAAACTGATATAAGAACTGCAAGTTCTACACAGGAGATGAGGAAAGCCCATGGATCTTTCCAAAGCAAGCCATTTTTCCCACACACCAGTGGTGGGATTCAAAAATTTTTACTACCAGTTCTATGGGCGTGGCTTGGTGGGTGGCAGGGGAAGGATACTGTAAAATCTCCAGCCAGAGGTGGTATTTGCCGGTTTTCTAAACTGCTCAAAATTTCCATTACCGGTTCTCCAGAACTGTTCAGAACCTGCTGAATACCACCTTTGCTCCACACCAAGGTACCTAGAGAATGGAAATAAAGTTGGCAAATGGAGTATGCGACAAAAAGTATTCAGGAGCCATCAGCAGATAAGAAAGATGATAAAGACTCTGTCAAGAAGAGAGGGATTGTGAAAAAGAGACTCATCTTGATTCTTTATGGCATAAGACAGGGTTGTCAAACTCACAGCCCACAGGCTGGATGATCACATGCTGGCCCCACCCCCACCTGGTTTAAGAAGGGGGGAAAGTCCCGATACCTCATGTGACACCGCCGTGATGACACAAGTTTGTCATCTCTGGCATAAGAGAAGACAGGGAGAATTTGTGACAGGCTTTCAAGATTCTGTTCTTAAACGTACAACAATATATTAGAGTCTTTGTAGTTTCTGTTCCTTGAGTTGGCCTATCTCAAAGGGCTGACAAAAAAATAACATCCTTGGTAATTTCTTTTTTTCTGTCTACATCTTTGTTTTTCCCATTAAATTTTTTATTTTAATACAATCATTCCACCTTCAGTGAAACATCATATTGTCTGGGTACAAACATCTTTATTAAACAATAATCAAAATTACAACATCCTTCATCAGATAGAATAGAATAGAATAGAATAGAATAGAATAGAATAGAATAGAATAGAATAGAATAGAACAGAATACTTTATTGGCCAAGTGTGATTGGACACACAAGAAATTTGTCTTGGTGTAAATACTCTCAGTATACATAAAGAAAAGATACATTCGTTAAGAATCAAGAATCATGACGTACAACACTTAATGATAGTCATAGGGTACAATCAACAATCAAATTATACTAGGAAACAGTCAATATAAATCGTAAGGATACAAGTAACAAAGTTACAGTCCTACAATCACAAGTGGGAGGGGATGGGTGATAAGGAGTGATGAGAAAAATTAACAGTAATAGTAGTGTACACTTTGTAAATAGTTGAACAGTGTTGAGGGAATTATTTGTTTAGCAGAGTGATATTAATTCTGCAATATTTAACACAATAATGTCCATCTATTAATTATACTAATTGATTATAAAATATTAACATAGTAGTATTCAGCATAGTAGCCATCATATTAACTTATCTCTTTTAACACATCATCTTTATTTTGTTTCCCTATTTCTAAGTTCCATTTTTATTATTTAACCATTGATAGAATAAGTCCCATATCATATAATATTTAGTTTGCTCTTTCTTCTTAATTGCCAATGTTAATCTATTCATTCCCAATAGTCTACATCTTCTAATCTACATCTTATATGACAATTTTCCTTCAAGATATTTTCTCCATTTAAGTTAATAATTTTATAAAGAGAAATACATCCAGGATTATTTGTTAACTGATGAAGCCCTGAATGAAATATACTGATCTGTTCTGAACACAGAATCATGCTATGGATGGGACCTCTATCACGTATGAGACCAAAAATTGGTCTGACTCCAATCTTAGGAAGCCTTAAGGATCATCCCAAGGCACCATGTGACAGTTGGTATACTGAGGCTGTTCTGGATTGGCTAATATTTGAAATACTTACTGTTCATTGGTCTACATTCCGGCGGGAGATCCTCGCCCCGTCATTGGTTGACTTAGGCGCGGGAGTCCTTTAAAAGAAGGGCTGCCGCGCCACCGAGTCAGTCGGTGTCCTGGAAATAAACAAAAAGACTGAATCACTATACGTGTGTGCCTCTTCATTGCCGCCTCAAAACACTGGCGACGAAGGTGGGATCGAGGCAACACGTTTAGAGAGTGCATAGCGGCGGAGAGCGAGCGGCATCATGTCCGGAAGCAACGCACCGCCTGAAAAATTCAACCCGGCCAAGGAGGAATGGCAGACGTATGTGGACCGATTCCTCATGTTTTTGGAGAGTAGCGATCTGAGCGGAGTGTCGGATCACCGAAAGAGAGCGGTGTTTTTGACCCACTGCGGACAAGCCGTATTTCGGATGGCAAAGGCACTAGCGTCTCCAATCGATGTCAAAACGCTAACTTGGCCCGAACTAGAGAAGATCCTGAGGAAACACTACGCGCCCACAGTTTCCTGCCTGATAAAGCGCCATGAGTTCTACCTCCGGAACCAAAAAGAAGGAGAACCTATCGCCGATTTCGTGGCCGATTTAAGAGAAATAGGTGGAGAGTGCGAATTCTCGGATTTCAATGAGGCGCTAAGAGACCGGATCGTCTTAGGCTTAAAAGATCCAATATTGCAGAGTAAGTTGCTAAACCGACCCAAGATAACAGCCACAGAGGCCATTGAAGAAGCCACCGCAGCCGAAGCCGCTCACAAATCGGCAGCAAGAATGAAACAGATTAATCAAGCTGCACACCACAAATCCAAAGAAACCACCAAAGCTGATGATGAACAAGGAAAAACCTCAACTCACTACGAGGATATTGAAACTGAGACCAGTAGTGAAGAAGACGAGGTTTGCCACCTAAAAGCCGCGAGAGGGAAAAAAGAGCGGGCTACCAGGCGGTTTGATTTTGAATGCAACCGTTGTGGTGGAAACCACCCCAGATCAGAGTGCCGATTCATAGATGCAATATGCCGAAAGTGTGAAAAGAAAGGGCACATCGCAAGGGTATGCAGAGCCCGATCAAGCTACAGCCCCAGGCGAAGAGAAAGCCCTCCCCCAAGAGAGAGAGAAAAGAAAACAAACAACCGTTGGAGCCAGGAAGGAAGGAATAGAAAGTTTAAAGAGTCATCTTACAAGAAGGAAGAAACACATCAAACAATAATAATTGGTCACTCTAATACAAAAAACGTTAAAAAAGTCCACGTGCAAGTAAGAATTGAAGAAAAAAATTGTGAAATGGAAGTGGATTCGGGATCATTCCTTTCCATGGTTTCCTGGGACACTATTAAGAAATTGATCCCAGACATACGGCGAAGCGAACTAGACAAACAGAAATTAACACTCAAAGACTACCAGGGAAACAGAATTCCGGTAGTAGGGATTGGACATTTCCAGGTAACCTTCAACAACCATACTGAGATTCTTCCCCTAACAATCGTGGACCGGAACAGACCCAGCCTCTTAGGACTGGAATGGTTCGAACCGCTGGGAATAGGGATGACCGGTATCAACCATATCACAGACGCTGACTGGGAGGCAGATCTCATTCAAGAATTCCAGGACCTGTTCAGCGAAGAATTAGGCAAGTACCGGGGTAACCCGATTTCGTTTAACATAGACCCCAAGGTAGCCCCAATTAGACTAAAGGCTAGAAGGGTACCGTTTGCCTTAAAGCCAAAAATAGAAGAACAACTGGATAAACTAGTAAAGCAAGGGGTCCTCGAGCCAGTTGACCACGCTAAATGGGAGACCCCTATAGTGACCCCTATAAAAGCAGACGGGTCGGTTCGTATTTGTGGGGACTATAAGGCGACCCTCAACCATGCACTACAACAGAGCGCATACCCCGTGCCTGTCGTGCAACACTTGCTACATTCTATCAAGGGCGGAAAGATTTTCGCTAAACTCGATTTGGCTCAGGCTTACCAGCAACTGCCCGTTGACAAAAAAACAGCTGAAGCCCAAACTATTGTGACACACCGGGGTGCATTTAAGTGTAATCGCCTACAATTCGGCGTTAGCGTGGCACCAGGCATTTTTCAATCTCTTATGGAACGCCTCCTTCAAGGAATTCCTGGAGTCATCCCGTATTTCGATGACGTCCTAATTGCAGCTAAACACAAATTGCAACTGCGAGACCGCCTAAGAAAAGTGCTGACCAAATTTACTGAGGCTGGGTTTAAAGTCAAAAAAGACAAATGTACCCTTATCACAGACAAAATAGAGTTTTTAGGATACCTAATCGATGGAAATGGCATCCATCCAACAGCAGAAAAAACCCGTGCCATCAAAAATGCCCCCACACCAACTAACAAGGCTGACCTACAAGCTTTCCTAGGGTTGATAAATTTTTACCATGTCTTTTTGCCCCAGAAAGCCACGGTGGCGGAACCCTTGCATAGGCTTTTGGACAAAGACGCATCGTGGAAGTGGGGACATCGGGAAGAAACAGCATTTAACAAAATTAAAGACATGATCACTTCAGCTCAAGTGTTAATTCAATATAACGAAACTTTGCCATTGTTACTAACTTGCGATGCCTCCCCCTTTGGAATCGGAGCTGTCCTGAGCCACCTTCTACCTAACGGCAGAGAGGCTCCGATTGCCTTCTATTCAAAAACCTTGTCCCAAAGCCAAAGGAATTACAGTCAACTGGACAAGGAGGCACTAGCCATAATTTCGGGTATTAAACGTTTTCATGAATACCTGTATGGCCGATCTTTTTCGATCATCACCGATCACAAACCCCTACTAGGTATCCTGGCGGGTGACAAACCCACTCCCCACATTCTATCACCCA
Organism: Bungarus multicinctus; assembly: GCA_023653725.1. Lineage (NCBI taxonomy): Eukaryota > Metazoa > Chordata > Lepidosauria > Squamata > Elapidae > Bungarus > Bungarus multicinctus. Next base: position 35,222,039 of record CM042851.1, read on the forward strand.
GAATGACAAGATGGTCAGAATTCCTGGCCGCTTACAATTACACTCTGTCGTACCGCCCGGGTCCGACCATCACGCACGCCGATGCTTTAAGTCGTTGCCCGTTACCAGACTCTGATCCGGAACCAAACCCCAGTTTTTCAACATTTTTGATTGAGACCCTGCCCGACCTCCCGATGACAGCAGCAGACATCGCGCACGAAACCTCTAACGACCACCTACTGCATACCGTGAGTAGGTGGATCATGAAGGGTTGGCCTGACTCTGAGTTACAAGAACAGCACAGACCGTTTAAACAGAGACAAATGGAACTGTCAGTACTAAAAGGCTGTGTACTATGGGGGGATCGAGTGGTCATTCCACAAAAACTGCGAAATTCCATATTGAAACTATTGCATGAGGGGCACCCCGGGGTGGTAAAGATGAAAAGTCTAGCTAGAAGTTACGTATGGTGGCCTGGGTTAGACAAGGATGTTACCGACTGGGTCGCGGGTTGTCAGCCCTGCCAGACTTCCCGGCCCTCACCCCCAAAGGCACCAATTACTGAGTGGGATCTACCTAGGGGCCCTTGGTCTAGAGTCCACATAGATTTTGCAGGCCCGACTAAGGGACATACCTTCTTGATTCTGGTAGACGCGTATTCAAACTGGTTAGAAGTGAGCCTCATGAAATCAACCTCTTCTGAAGCTGTCATCCGACAGCTCAGTCACTGGTTTGCCACCCACGGTTTACCAGACGTCCTGGTATCTGACAACGGCCCTCAATTCACGGCTACAGAATTTGAGGGCTACCTAGCCAGTTTGGGCATACGCCATGCCTTAACCGCGCCGGCACATCCGGCAGCGAATGGACGGGCCGAACGCATGGTCCGGTTTACCAAGGAGACCCTTCTTAAGTTAGATCAGGGCCCTATACAAACACGCATCGACAAATTACTGTTCCTACAACACACTACACCCAGTAGCACTACTAACAAAACCCCTGCTGAATTACTTATGGGGAGAAAGCTACGTTCCCCTCTCGATAGACTACACCCCACCTACACTACAGAGAAACCCCTAGATTCTTCAACCAAAGTCCGAACATTCCGAATTGGGGATTTAGTTTACGCTAAAAACCTGGTAGGGCACCCCTTATGGGTGCCAGCCACCATCACACATCTAACCGGGCCCCGTTCTTACCGGCTTACCACCGCTGATGGCAAAAGCTGGAAACGACACATAGACCAACTTCGAACTCGCACCCACCCCAGACCTGGCGATTTTCCTGGGGGGGAAGGGGAACAACCACCAAACAGTCTGGATAAGGAAAGCCCACTAACAAACAATGACGCCCTAACTCACACATACACACCCTCAACTCTAGCTCCGGTCGGGTCGCGCTGCTACGCACCTGATCCTGAAGAACGTCCCGCTGAAACATCTGACAGGGTCGTCGATAATCCAGGCCGAGCAGGGAGCGGCATGGCCACGTCAACTAGCCCAGTTAGGCCCGTTGGTAGTGACGCAGCCGGCTCGACCTGCTCGAAGTTTCCAGGGCCGGAGGCGAGAGGAGCAACAGGTCCTTCCGCACCAGCCGATGGTAACGACGCAACTGAGCCGCGCAGGTCCAGTCGGACTCACAGGAGCCCCGCCTATCTACGTGATTACGTAACATAGGCGCGGCTCCTGATTGGTCAGACTGGACCAAGGAGGGAGGGGTGTTCTGGATTGGCTAATATTTGAAATACTTACTGTTCATTGGTCTACATTCCGGCGGGAGATCCTCGCCCCGTCATTGGTTGACTTAGGCGCGGGAGTCCTTTAAAAGAAGGGCTGCCGCGCCACCGAGTCAGTCGGTGTCCTGGAAATAAACAAAAAGACTGAATCACTATACGTGTGTGCCTCTTCATTGCCGCCTCAAAACAGAGGCTGTCCTGATTTAGAGGGTAGACAATCAATAAAAAAGTAAGACAAACAAACAGACAGATTCTTATAAGGGAAAAAAGTCAGAAAGAAATTAAAGGACGTGTTGAAATGGAAGTCAGAGATCTGGACCCTTGTCATGATGATTCCATCTCAAAAATTTCCATTTGGAAGGACTCAATGAATAAAACTTCAAATAACTCAAATGAAGAAATTAGCTTGAAGAAGGGTAGCTGGATATCAGATGACAAGATGATTAAACTGGTTACACTTATTCACATTTTATTCAATTCTTTTTCTCTGTTGCTGAAATCCTCTCTATTTTGTGAGGAAGGTAGTCTTTTTCACTGTTCGAGCCTGTCACTTATATATGTACAAATGCAGCTTCTCTTCAAGCATTACTGCTGGGGAAAATTTAATAGAATAATTAGTGCTGGCTGACATTCAGAGATCTTTCTTGACGTTAGGTACAATGTTTATTCCATTCAATTCAGTTCAAAAATGCAACTGATCAGCACCAAATTGTGTGCACTTAGCTTGACACCCTATTGCCATAAATGTATTCAAATGATGTTCTCAACTATAATTGGGCTAGACTCTGCTTGAGCAGGAAACTATACCATTCCAGACAAATGGCTGTTCAATCTCTTTTTGAAAACCTCCAGTGATGGAGAGTGCTTCATAACTTACCCCTATAAGCTATCTTTCTCATCTATTCTGAATCAACTATTCAAACATATCCTCTTGGACAAAGGTTTCAAGAGAATACTGGTCATAGAGCAGAGCATAGAACTAGCTTTTAGGGCAACGTATGCTAGAAACTCAATGAACTAGTCTGCAGCGTAGTAGTTAAAATGGACTAGAACGAAGGAGCCTCAGATTTAACTCCACCCTCAGCCATGGAGGACTTTGGATCCATTACTCTTTCTCTCAGCCAAATTACCTCATAGAGTTATCATTGGGAGGGACTTTTTTTTTTAGAGGGGAGTGCCATATATGCTGCCTCTAGTAATCTAAGAAATAAATAAATGTAAAAAGCTGTTACAAGCAAAAATCAATATTTTTTTCAGTGAAGTGCAAATGAACAAGGCTCACCCATCTTTCAACATGAAATCACATCTGAGCCAACGATAATTGATCAAAATGTAAATTAATGACCAAATTAAGCATTAAGTTTTTTTTAAAAAAATGCTTTTAGTTAATTGGGCAATTAAAATAAATATCACAGGATTTCAGCTGGAAATCTGTACTAATGATATTGTGAGCATATTCATTATGTAACATGGAATTACTTCTTTTGCTTTTTGCCACCAAAAATTATATATTGCTCTGCATTCCTCTTACTGAGGTTCTCAATGTGAGTAACATGACATGACCGATGGAAAAACTCTCAATTAATGAGGGCAGACATTTTCTATAGCAAAAGCTCTCTCAAGGCAAACTTAACTAAATGAACACATCCATCTTGTTTTCTTGCTCAACAATGTAGAAGTTGTTTGCCATTGCCTTTTTCAAGATTGTTTTTTTTTAAAACTTTATAATTTAGTTCCATGGTTTCAAACTTGTTAACTTTAAGATGTGTGTACTACTTCATCAACCAGCATGCTGGTGGGGGATTCTGGGACTTGAAGTCCACACTTCTTAAAGTTAACAAGTTTAAAAAACACTGACCTAGCCTATAACCCTGGGATTTCCTTTTAGGGAGAGTCACAGAAATACATTGGAGAAATTACACAGAGTCACTTACAAAAACCCACAGTAACTTCAAACATTGATAGACAATTAGTCACTATCCATTCTGAAGGTTATAGGACACAAATGAGACATGGCAGAGTAATCACTTCAGTATTTACTCATTGTAATCATTCCATATTTACATTTTTCTGACTAGTAACATGAATTTCCATTATACGCCTCTTTTTTGTGATACATCTGTGATGTAGCTTGTAAAAGTCAAAAAAATAGAATTGTGTCATTTCAAATGGGTTTGGAAACTCCCCCTCAAAAGAGCAGAGAATAATTGAGGAAATTTCACCCATGAAATGAACTGCAGTTTGAGCATTTTTGTTTGTATATTTGTAGATATCAAACCCACCAAAGGCATCCATCTTCAGATAGAGTCAAAATTATATTACTCTGACAGCTTTGTCAATGCTGGGGGGGTTTGGGACAGAAGGATTTTTTTTAAAAAAAAAAAAACCAGGATGGCAGCTGGGATTGTGCAGTTGAGGTCCTGTCCCTTTTTATGTGTGTCCTATAAAAAAGAAAAAAAAGCTTCAATATCATTGCATAGACATTTCTGCCTTTTCTGACTCCCTGCCACACATAGTTCGTGCTTAATTATTCAGATCCTAACTTAGAACATTAGACTTGTTATTTAAATTGTCATCCTACCAGACAAACAATATTTTGAATATTATGTTTCTCTTCTCCCAGAGATTCATGCTACTAGTTGATGTGTCTGAAATTGCTGTGGATACCTTAATTCATAGAGACATCTTGTTCCTTGAAACTAATACAAAGGAAATGAGACATTTTCCTGTCATCTTCAATGTGAGTTTTCTGATCTGATCATGGTAAATCATTCATGCTCAGTGAACAAACAGGTGGCATTTTGTTACACCAACTATCACTTAGATTTTTTACCACTGTTGCTATGTATTATATTTTCTCATCCACTAATGCTCGGTGGAGAAAAAGGTCTTTTTCCCCAAAAAATCTATACATTTGTGTCACTATTTGTTGTCATGGCAGTAAAAATGTACTTATTGGACATTTCCACTTTAAAAAAAATCAGTTCATCATAGAGGTATCCATACCTGCAAAAATTGAGAAAGAACATTGATGAATTCTTAAAGGTCATTTGTTCCCTCGCTGACCAATTAGTTTCAGGCAGAGTAGTTCTTCCATTTTTTTGTACAGGTGTAGCATAAATTCCACATGGAATATCTGAGCTAGTAATTGAAAGCAAAGCTCGTTGGCTTTATAAAATGAACCATATACTTATAGTATGATTCAGTTACCATAGCACCAAAAGCAATCTATGTAATCCACACTATGAACTAATATGAAGAGAAACCAGAAGATTTTCTCTTGGTGAATCTGCCAAACACTGCAAGGAAAAGGTTTTGCACCGTTTTGAATTTTCTCTTCTGGAAATTGGAGAATACTGACATGTTCCTTTATTTTGATCTATGGTTTTTTTTTTTTTTAATGAATTGTTTAAGCAATTAGGTCTCGAGTTAAACATTACATTAATTAAAGTACCTGTGTAATGAAGATTTTATGGCATACTTTACAAGATGGGATTCAAAGCCTTTTCTTTTCCTATTTCTGTTCTGAAATATTTAGATTGATGTGATGAAATTGAGCTGTTAATAGTCAGACTGTTTCTTTACTACCTCAGTGTCTCCCATAAATTGGGCCCCAGTCTGCCACTGAATAAAGGTAGTCCTTGACTTACAATCATTTACTGACCATTCGAAGTTACGATGGCACTGAAAAAGGTGACTTACAACTGACCCACACACTTACAATTGTTGAAGCATCTCCTAACCATGTAACTGGGTGCTCAGGAACTGGCATGCATTTATGACAATTGTAGCATCCAGGAATTGTGTAACAGAATACAGAGTTGGCAGGGACTTTGTAGGTCATCTAGTCCAACCCTCTGCCCAAGCAAGAGACCCTACACCATTTCTGACATGTGGCAGTCCAGTCTCTTCCTGAAAGCTTCCAGTGATGAAGCTCCAACAAGCTGTTCCACTGGTTGATTGTTCTTACTGTCAAGAAAGTTTTCCTTATTTCTAAGTTGAATCTCTCCTTGATCAGTTTCCATCTATTAGTCCATGTCTGGCCTTCAGGTGCTTTGGAAAATAGGTTGTCCCCCCATCCTCTCTGTGACAGCCCTTCAAATATTGGAAAGACTCCAAGATCCCTCTTGCAGTTACTAGTATTGAGCCAGGTTTCACCTAATCTGTACCTGTATGTTTGGCTCTTCGTGCCTAAGTGTTTCTCTACACTGAATTTCATTTTGTTGGATAGGGCCAAGGATTCAAGTCTATCAAGAATCCATCTGGATCTTGAGCCTATGTGACATGCTGGTATATAGTCGATCAATGTCAAAACCAGACTTTGAGAAGCCAATAATGCTGGGAACGAGAGGAGGAGGACTGGAGGAGGGGAGAGGAGAAGGATGGACTCCCTCATAGGTTTGAGAGACCTGAAGATTTGGGGTTGGAGAGCCTCCTTCCTAGAGAAAGCCCATATGATCACCACTGGTCACCTCTTTGACTTCCAACAAGCAAAATCAACGGGGGAGAAGCTGCATTTACCTAATGAACATGATTCACTTAACAACTTAAGCGATTCATTTAACAACCATGGCAAAAAAAGGTTGTAAAATCAGGTGCCATTCACTTAAAAACTGCTTTGTTTAGCAACAGAAATCCTGGTTCTAATTGCGATTGTAAATTGAGGACTACTCGTAATGACATGTTGGCAATGCGATCATGCCACATATTTACAGAAAGTTTTCAGATGCCTGCATGTTTGGCTCTATCTAAAAAGATCAAATACTATAACGTGGGGGGTTTCTAAGCCATCAGTTTGAACTGACCTAGAAAATTATCTGGAGATGTCTTTGGAGAAACTCTTGAAGAGTTCTAGATTCCAAGGATGCCATAAGTTAAGGGAAAAGCTGCTGGATTTTGAATCAATTGCTACTTCTACATACTCTTCAAAGCAGCCACCTCATTGGAATTGAGATTTCTATTGTTCACATCTAGAATTTTTCACCAATCAAGGTATATTTCATGTTTGCACAACTTTGGAGCAGTTTCCTATTTACTCTGGCTTTTAAGTAGTTCCTTTCGATATTTATTTATCAATATTTATTTATCCATCAAATGTATGTAAGCCATCCATCTCACCAAAATCGTAGATAGAAAAACATATGGAAAAATAAGTATAAAATGTAAAGATCCACATTAATAAATCTCATAAAAAAGCAAAGATACAAACCATAAGGAAATGGAGGATGAGTGGTACCTCAATTATGGAGCCATCTAAGCCAGGGGTGTTAAACTCAAGGCCCATATGCCAAATTCGGCCCACAGGAGCTTAGATCTGGCCCATAGGGCCGCCCTAGAAACAGCGAAGGACTGGCCCATGATGCCTCTGCCAGCAAGAACAGAACTCGGGAGGGCCACATGTAGTCCCCCAGACTCTGTTTTTGGCTGTGACCAGCAAAAACAGAGTGCTTAAGTCACCACAGGTTTCCCCTGACACAACATCTTGAGCTGACCATGTCCACCCTGGGCCCCTCAGGCCCTCTTTTCAGCTCCTGCAACCCTCTGCCAGCAAAAACAGAGCTCTCAAGCCACTATGGGTGCCTCCGACACAAGTGACTTTGAGGTGGCCACACCCACTATGGCCATACACCCTGCCCATTGAAGTCCAACACAACCCTGATGCAGCCCTCAATGAAATCGAGTTTGACACCCTTGATCTAAGCAAATCTCTGGTTTTCTGGGAGCCTCAATCCTCAGAACATAATCAGGTTTTTGAAATATCAAAAAGGATGGAACTAATCTAAATTTATGGAATTCTTTCTTTATTATTCCCTACTCTTGCATCTTAAAAACCTATCAAAATCTGTGTGGGCTCTTGGTAGCACGGTATACCTGGAAGGTATAACTTACACGCTTCTCTATGTTATTTTAAATGCCGCTGGGCTAAAGAGAAGAAAGGGAATATGGATATATACTGTATATATATAAGACAGAGCAGGGACAATACAGTCTCAGAACATATTGATGTGTTTTATTAATTCTATGTTCAGAGCCATTCAGTGGCTTTGCTTTAAGGTTTCTGTTTGTTTTAAGTACATTTCCCTTTGGTATTCTCTTCATACCTCGCTAGGTACAGCCTGTCCTCTTGATTTCAAAGACTGTCAATAAGAACTAACACATCACTTCATAGACCTTTTGGGTCCCCCGCCTGCATAGATATCAATTTGTTAAACCACTTAAGTCTTTGATGACTTACACAACAGTTCAGCTAATGGTCCATACATTAATACAATCTCTCAGCCGCAACCATCTGCCTAACATTGCTGTGCTTTCTGTCAAGCTCGAGAAGCAAGGAGAATTTAGAGGGTAACAACTCTCCCCCACACAACAAAAGCAAAAGAAAAAAGAAAAACATAAGAAAGGCAGCCCAACGGTAGCTGCACATTAATAATTTGTGGTGCATAAACAAGCATTAAATTCATGTTTCCGTGAAGGAATATCTACGCTGCTATTTATTAAAATGTTGATTAATGTTCCCAAATCACAGGATTTCTCTATATAAATGATTGGTGGGTTGATTTTAATAATAGTGATATTGTACTTTGTGGCTCAACAGCAGTAATTGTGAGGAGAATCTAGGAATCCTAATGGACAACCATTTAAATATGAGCCAACAGATGCCAAAAAAAGCCAATGCAATCCAAAGCTCCATCCACAGAGGTATAGTATCAAGATCATGCGAAGTGTTAGTTCTGCTTTATGCTACCTGAATGGGATTGGACTAGAAGACCTCCAAGGTCCCTTCCCACTCTGTTATTCTGTATTCTATTGTTGCTTCTGCCGAGGGAAACTGCAACATGCTATCAACATCCAGGGAAAAACAATCACAGTCAAGAGCAGGACAGAATATTATTGCTGTTCATGAAGTAATTTACTGTTCCACTTGTTTCTGTATGGTAATCTTCTATCTTGCCACTTGTAGGAAAATCTTCCTAATTTCCTCTTTTTTTCCCCTTTGAGTCTCATAGAGAAATGTAATAATGTCAAGAAAACAAAAATCTACTATGGGTTTTAAATAGGGCGGCAACATGGGTATCATGCTTCAAATCTGCGGCACAAGATTTATGTTTGTAAGAGAACTTTGTAAGGCAATGGAAACAGGTGAACATCCACATTTTAAAGTGCTTACTAGCATCATTTATAATAAGAAAATAATAAAAAAATAATAAGGAGTTCTGTTAGAATTTGGGAGCAGAGATCTCAGCCACCCCCCCTCCCAAAAAAAAAAACATAATAAAACTGGCATATCTAATGTTTAAGCAAAGTGATACATTATTATCTTCCAAAGAAGAAATTGTCAGAGGACATTATTCACAGGATCTAAAATTGCTCTTGCTATTACTGCTTATGACTTTTTTATTTGTCAAGCTCCTTTAGCTTTAATAGTGTTTATTTTTTTTCTACCCCATCATTTAGCTGCACCACAGGAACTGTTTCAACTGAATAATTTTGCGATTGATTTGCAATTAAAAGCAATGAAATAGATACCCTAAGAAGATGGCCGCCTAAGCATTAAGCTTTTCTTCTTGGGATATCAAATAAAACACAATGCCATTTATTGATTTAATTTCATCTAATCAAGGAATCGCATGCCACGAGGAGGGGATAGCAAAACAAATCAGATTTCCTAAGGCAGGGAGACAACACGACAGAAAATTCATGTAACAATATGGAACAGAACTTCATAACTGCACAGCGATTATTTTTGACAAGTTCAGCTATTTAATATCATGCCTGACTGCTTCCTTATCCTTGATAATTTTGTTTTGTGAGATATGACGGTCCTAAATGAATTTGAAACTTAGGGAATTAAAAACCTATGATTTATTTACTTTGGCTACAAACCCTTATGTTCAAATCAAATATAAGAGCAAGGGGTAATGGGTTTTGTTTTGTTTTAATTTGGAAGGATGGGGGTTGATTTGCCTTCAATTTTTTGTGTGTGTCTGCTTCTTTCTCCTCTTAATTTATTCTAAGAAATGAACAACTCTTTCTAGATGTTACTTTTTTGTTTGCTAATTATGTAGAAACCATTGGAGGGATAATGCAGGAAAGACAAGACTGATAGTCAGGGAATAAAACCATGTCATAAGAAGTTAGTAAAACCCAATTCTAAATTCATGTTTGTTTTAGACATTGAAAGTCAATAGAGTTTAAAGTCATGCTCCAGCTGAGCCCTGCTCTTAATATTGTCCAGGCATTTTTTTTTTCAATAAATCAAGCCAACAGTAGACTAGAACAAAGTAGTCCTGACCCTTATGTCACACACTCCAGTTTGTTGCACCCCTCCACCAGAGGTGCTATTCAGCCAGTTCTCACCTACTCGGGCGAACCAGTAGCAATAACTTGGCGTGGGTCACCAAACCAGTAGCAACATCTAGCTGGCCACGCCCCCAACCCGGTCGGCCAGTTTCTGCTCACTTGCTTGCCCCGCCCACCCGATACTCGCTGCCCCAGTTTAAAGGTGGATTGTTCCCCCGCCCTAGCCATGCATTTTCAAGCAGCCACTTGAAAACACATGACTGTGGGCGGAGCAGTGGTCCGTTAACCTGCAAAACTGTTCCAAGGCTGGATTCTTCATGGACACTAGAAGTATCACTTCCCCTTGTGAGTAAAGTGCTGGAGCAAGAGGGAAAGAATGCTGGGGGGTGGGAGGTGGGGGGAAATCCAGCCATGGGGAAGTTTGCAGCAGCTTCAAATGCAAGTCTGTTTATCTGCAGAACTTCTCTAATGCTGGATTCACTTCCCCTTGTGTGTAAAGTGGCTGGAGTGAGAGGGAATGAAGGCTGACAGGGGTGTGTGTGTGAGAGAGAGAGAGAGAGAAGAAAGAAGGAAAGAAAGAAAAAAGAAGAAAGAAAGAAAGAAAGAAAGAAAGAAAGAAAGAAAGAAAGAAAGAAAGAAAGAAAGAAAGAAAGAAATAGGGAGAGAGAGAGTGTGGTGTGTGTGAGAGAGAGAGAGAAAGAAAGGAAGGGAGAGAAAGACAAAAAGATAAAGAAAGAGAAAGAAAGAAAAAGAAATAGAAAGGGAGGGAGAGAGAGACAGAGAAAACTCTGTGCTATTATTTTTAATTGTTCCATTATTTATCATGTGTTAATATTTTACAATGTCCCTAAATCTAGAGTGATTCTACTGCCTTTCTTTTGCCCAGGGCTACCACATATTTTTCAGGGTTTACATGCATTCAATGTCTATAGTCCAGAGCATAAATACATGTGTGTTTAACAGAGTTGAAAGGGAGTTTGGAGGTCTTCTAGTCCAATCCCCTGCTCAGGCAGGAAAACTGAGGATGCCAAACTCTGATAGAGGTCCTGGGAAAGGTGTCAGAATAACACTTAGAAGCGTCTTTCAGGGGAACCCTATACCATTTCAGAGAAATGGCTGTCCAGTCTTTAAAAATGTCCAGTGATTGATCACCCAGAACTTCTGGGGACAAGCAGGTCCACTGGTTAATTGTTCTCACTGTCAGAAAGTTTCTCCTTAGTTTTAGGTTGCTTCTCTCTTTGTTCAGTTTCCATCCATTGCTTCTTGTTTGCCTCCTGGTGCTTTGGAAAATACACCACCCCCCTTTCTTTATGGCAGCCCTTTAAAAGCCTGTTGTCTATAATCACACTCTTGAGTAAAGCATGTGAGCCATTTCCTCCTTTCAGTGGTCCATGAAAGTACATCTATAGTATGTAGATAATAAAGTCAAAAAAGGTGAACAACATTTTTACAGGACTATAGATAAGTTGAGGCTGGGTGACAAGGAATGGCTGGGAGGGGAGGGGCCAGGTGAGGCACCCCTTGATGTGAGTGACATTGAATTGGCCATGTCCACCCAGTCACATGACCATGAAGCCAGGCCCACCCAATCACATGACCACCAAGCATGCCCACCCAGTCACATGACCACTAAGCCACACCTACCCAGTCACATGACCACCAAGTCATTCCCACCAAATAAGCCACGCCAACAGAACTGGTAGTAAAAAAATTTGAATTCCACCACTGCCCTCCGCTCTATACATTGCAACTAAAAGAACAGAATGTCAGAGTTGGAAGGGATCTGAGAGATCTTCTAGTCTCACCCCCTGCTCAAGCAGGAGACCCTATACCAGGGATCCCCAACCCCAGACCCATGGACCAGCACAACCAACCAACCAGTCTGGGCAAACTAGCGAAGCCCCATCCGTGGGAAACAGGCAGCACACAAAACCACGCCCCCCTCTGGTCCATGAAAAAAAATCTCTCTCCATGGAACCAGTCCCTGGTCCCCAAAAGGTTGGGACCCACTTCCAGGGTAAAAGCTAAAGGAGAGCTTAACATTAGAACTGAAGATCTTGGAACTGATGTTTTGAAATAGACCTGCTGAAGCGGATGTAAATCTAGTTTAACGTCATAAGAACAAGGAGTGATCACATTGAGATAAAAGCCATGAAGAAAGAATTTACCTACAAATCTTTTATTTTTATTTTTATTTATTTTATTTATTTTTATTTTACAAGAAAATAGGTATAAGTAAAAACATAGTTATGAATACATGGATACATATAAGAAAAATAAAAGAAACAATAGGACAGGGACGGTAGGCACGTTGGTGCGCTTATGCACGCCCCCTACAGACCTCTTAGGAAAGGGGTGAGGTCAATAGTAGATAGTCTAAGGTTACAGTTTTTGGGGTTTGGGGAAGAAACCACAGAATCAGGCAGAGTATTCCAGACATTGACCACCCTGTTGCTGAAGTCTTAACTGGAAGTAGATTAATTAGTACTATTCTTTAGCAGGTCCATTATGGCAATCTGAAATCTAGCAGGAAGATAGCCTATCTATTACTGGTGGAAGGAACGAAAGATGGATGGAAGGAAGAGCTACTTTAAAGATATATGGTACTTGATTTTTTTCCCCCTTGTCTATTTTCATGGTAACAATGTCCTGTGTACTCAGTGTAGTGAGAAGTTTCCATGGAAGTGGAATTTCTGGAATTCATTTCAGAAAGCGCTAGGAAGGTGAAACAGACTCTTCAGAGGTAGTCTGCAGAACATTTCTATCAAGCTCAGTTTATGATGTTTCTGATAATCAGCCCTGCCCAGATACCATTCAACAGCAGAAACTTAAAGAATTCAGCACAATTAGATCAAACTTTTAGTGCCAGCTTTTAATTCAGATCTACACAAGACATCACCTTTTGCACCATGCATAGTTCTTCTGTGGCTGAAGTTGGAGAGTTTTCCTGCCTTTTTGGATTTTCACACGCACACACCAACACACACCAACATCCCTTTGACCGCCCAGCTTCAAGTGGGGAAAATTCCATCTCCTTTACTTCTTTATCAATATCTAGTGTTAAGTTCTGGGTGAAGAATGGAAGATAGGCCAGAGTGACTGCTAACAGCTCTTTATTCAGTACTGCCTGTGAGGCGACTATAACTCCCTGGCTGACAGAGCTCCTTTTATAGAAAACTGATCAGCCAACCAACCAATCAGGAGAGAGTATTTTTCCACTCCAACAGTGGACCAGACTGAGAACTTCAACTGACAACTATCAGTTGACAACTATATGCAATACATGACAGCTAGTATTTCCAGTTGACTGGCATCCCATGGAGGCCTGTTGTGGCATCAGGATTGAAATCAACAATGCATGTATTGTCAACATATGCACACAAGGAACTTTGATTGCCATGCATGGTTGTCATCTTGTCCATTTTGGCCTCCTCTGCAGACATTCTTAGCTCAAACCTGAAATTTTTCGTTATCCTGTCTGGTGGGGAGGGGCAGTTTTCTGTCTCATTTCTCTTATCAGGCATACAGCCATCTACTTCCCTGCAGAGTCAAAACTGTCAACAGGAACTGGAATTAGAATGTGAGGCCAGATATGTCATTTCTGCTTCTGAGGGTACTGTTATGGAGACAGAATCTGGTATTCCAAGCTGCCCCTTCTGCCCTGGGAGACTCATTTCTTCTTGATTTCCTCTCCCCTGCCACCTGATATGGCAGCTGGTGGAACCAAAGGGTGATCCAGGATGGGAGGGGTGGGACAGAAGTAATAAATTGGCTGTCTTTGGTGGAATTGGCAGAGGAAAGGGAAGTGCTCTGATCTGTGTAAGTCAGGAGTGTCAAACTGATTGTCAACCCATAAAACATTCCTATGCCTATTTTAGTAATTGCCATAAAAAGGGGGGGGGAGGAAATCTGGAAGAGCAGTGCAACAGTTTGAAAGCGAAAGTACATTCCAACTCTTTATCTTTAAAAAATTGTAACTAAACTACCAGGGCTTTTGCCTGCAAAAATATTTAATTGGAGAAAGTGAATGATGACACTCAGCCTGTGAACATGCTGGTTTATGAGACGCCCAGGGGGCAGCGGGGAAATAGGATTACAGGTGACTGTAAATTATGTATGCCAGGGTTGGCTTCATACAGGGCAGTGCCAGTTTGTCGCCTCTAATAAATCCTTTGAAGTTTTTTGAAGTTTGGCTTGAGAATCATGATTTAATTAGAGTGATTGCTGGAATCCTGACAGCAAGCCAACTCTGGCATACGTAATTTACAGTCACCTATGATGCTGTTTCCCCCTCCCTCCTGACACTGATGTCATCATGGTGGCATCATGTGACGTATCGGGACTTTTTTTCCCCCTTCGGTAAACTGGGCGTGGTCATGGCCTCTGCATGACACAACCTGCCTGCAGCTGGGAGTTTGACAGCCTTGGTGTAAGTACTAGAGATCATCTGATGAACTTGGCATCCCCCTTCAGGAGGGACAGACTTACAGAATCAAAGAAATATATGGTGGGAGGGAGATTCTTTTAAGATTTCAGTAGCACATCTTTAATCGCTCAACTATTGAAGGCTTTTTCATGTGAGTACTAAAAAGCAATTTATATTTTCTCATGTATAAAGGTTAAAGCCTAGGATGAGAATCAGGTAGGTCATGATTCTCATCCTAGGCTACATTAACAGAGGGATAGACTAAAGATCACATGAAGTGTTTGTACCAATTTATAATGCCTTAGTAAGATCACTCTTAGAATAGTGTATCCAATTTTGGTCCTCCCAATATAAAAATGATGCTGAAACTCTGGAAAGAGTACGGAGAAGAGCAGCAAAAATGATTAGGGGGCTGGAGGCTAAAATATATGAAGAACACGTATGGAAATTGGGTATGCCTAGTCTAGTGAAAAGAAAGACTAAGGGTGACATGATAGTAATCTTCTAATATTTGTGGGGATGTCCACAAAGAGGGGATCAACCTATTATCCAGAGCACCAGAAGGCAGGTCAAGAAGCAACGGATGGAAACTAATCAAGGAGAGAATCAACCTAGAATTAAGGAGAAATTTCCTGACAAAACAATTAACCAATGGAATGTGTGGAAATAGTCTACTTTCTTAGAAAAATATCTTAGCTGCAGTGGCTAGAATGTAGTACTGCAGGCTATTTCTGCTACCTGCCAGCTGCCAGCAGTTGGCAGTTCGAATCTCATCAGGTTCAACGTTGACTCGATCTTCCATCCCTCCAAGGTGGATAAAATAAGGATCCAGGTTGTTGGGGGCAATATGCTGACTCTGTAAACCGCTTAGAGAGGGCTGGAAAGCACTGTGAAACAATATATAAGTCTTAAGTACTATTGCTATTGCTATTAGTGTTCCAAAGCTAGAGATAGCTGCAGAAGTTCTCTCAGCTAGAGATAGCTGTAGATAGCTCTCTCTCTCTCTCTCCCTTTCTCTCTCTCTCTCATTTGTTTAGTTTGGTTTCTTGCAAGCAATGTGTACAGGATCTGTGTTATCTACTATCTTACCCATTAAAGTAAAAACATTCCAAAAATAATTGAGGAGTAAGCATCAAGTAGCTACACCAAGGCAGGGAAACAAGGTCATAGAAAGTAGAAAAGAACATCCTTTGGCCTCAAATCTATTGCTACAATGGTACCATCATTCTCTCTCTCCAATTCTGTAGATGAAGAACTGAAAAAAACTTTTTAAAAAATAGAAAAATGTTGATTAGTAAATCTGGAATCTATGTACATGCTCTATATATTCTAAATATATGGCACAATATCACATTGCATCCAGAATTCTAATAAATTGTAATTAATATTTTGGTTTAGAAGTTAGTTGGTTTGGAAACATGTTCAATTCATATTTAACAAGGACTAGAAATCTACATCAGATGAATAATATCCATTAAAATTAATTATTCTTATGCTGTAAGAATTTAACTTTAGCCTATTGTTGCTTCTTCTTGTAACAAACATATGCCATAGTGTGTCTTTAAAGATACGGTTTGGCAGTGTCCTATACCAAAGATAGTACTGGAATTGAAAAATAATTCTGACTTTTCCAATTCTATCTGCTTTGTGGAAATGAAAAGCTTATGAAGCTTCTGCGGGAGGGCCCAACACAGAGTTTTATTTGGTGGGTTACAAGCTATTTTATGCAATCTGGGTTTCAGCAGACTGCATGATATCTTTTTCATGAAAAGGAAGGAAAGAAATGAAAGTTACATCTATCAATCTCTGGCCCATTACTCTGCTAACAAGAGAAAAACCTCTTTTGAATGTGCAAACTGAGCCACATTTCTACATTCGTCTACTGTAACAGCCAATCTATTTTCTTTTACTTATTTCTGGAATGCAAACAGGATCTCTGAGGTGCATATCTCAGAGATTATTATTATTTACTATTCAAGTCTATCAGACTTCTTAAATCACATCTCTCTAAACTACAAATACCATGTTCATTTCAGTCTGACCCTTCTGGAAAAGACCAAGTGCAGAATCCTGTTAATTAATCCTGTTAATGACCCCATAATCCCTTGTGGGGTGGAGTCTGGGCAACTAAATGGAGCTAAGTGTTTACTGGCTGGATGCCCTTTCTGTCACCAATGTGGAGTTATATTCAGCAAATATATTCTCATCATGCCCAGAGAGATAAATATTTGCCTCTACCTAGGATGGAACTCACAGCTTCCTGATTGTGAGGTGAGAGCTCCACCTCTAGGCCACTGGACCACATCATGGGATTTTGACTAGTGAAAATTAGCATGTAAGAATGATGCTTTTAGGAAGTTTATTTTTGTAGGAGAGTGCTTATGATTAGTAGCCCAGTCCCACCCGCTACCTATCTATTTAGTAAAGGCATAAAGAGCTTCATTTGAAGGCCTCTGTGAAAATGCTCCCTTACGAACATTTAATGTAATCATGTTATTTACAAATTAGATGATCTCTAAGATCCATGAATATCACTGTAATGAAAATTTGATGGAGACTCTTCACTTTATCACAACGAAGAGTTATGGTGGGCTCAAAATATCTCAGCCATCTATCCCACATTGCTGAAAGTGGTTTGCATGCTATGCATATGCCAGAGGTCACTGTAACCTAGCAAAGTAAGGCAATCCTATTTTGAGAAACAGAAGTAAGGAATCACTTCAAATTGCATGATTCCTTGCAAAGGGTATTTCAGTTAAAGTCTTGACAAAACAAAACTTTCAAAGAACTCCACAAGCCTAAGAAGCAATCAATAACAGTCATTGTTCGTTATTTGGCAGAAGTTATTTTGCAGAAGAGCAAATATGCAATGAATTACCAGTGAACGTTAAATATTTTAAAGAGACATCATCTTGCAAACAGTTACATTTCTTTTTTCTGTTGCAGGTATAAAAGAAGGATTTGTAAGTTGTGGGGGACATATTTGTTGCTACCACATCGTCTTTGGTGAAGGAACTTGCTATACCTACTAAGTTTGATAGATAAAACATTGAGTGTGCCATGAATCATCTGTCTGCTAGAAATGGAATTTGTAAAAATATGATACATATTCAAGGTTATGAGTCAGAAAGACCTCCAGGGAAGCCATTGATCATAAACTAAGCTGCTTCTTGAAAGACATAGAAAGAAACCATAGAACTAATAATGTTCTTATTTCTGAAATAAATGTAAGAGAGCAGAAAACTAGGAAGAGGGTGAAGATTGCAAACAGTGGGGTCAACAAACAGATTTATGCTGACTACAAAGCTTTTTGATAAATTTATCACTCAAGTAAATGGGAATTTTTATTTTGGTAATATATTGTATCTTAAAAATGAACTCAGTTTTTATTGATTTTGAAGGCAACACTTGCAAGTATGAAAGTAATAGCTTTTTGATTGATTCAGTCAGCACGAGTTAAGTTTGGTGAATAAAAATGGAATTAATCAGTTAGGACTGATTTAGAACCACTTTTACACTATGGATTTCCATTGTGTCATTGTTCTCTTATTAAAGATGGGCTAAAGTATTTGCACGGAAAGAAAGGATTAAATGATTGGAAGTCAAAGGTGAAAAAGTGAAGAACTTCTTCAGATAAAGAGTCCTGCCAGAAGTTAAACCAATCTAATCTCAACATTGGCTTAAAGAGACACTCAAGACTTCCATCAGAGATAATTAGGTTATATGTATTTTCAAAAATTGTCACAGTCAGAGGATTTGTCAAATGATATAACTCACAGGTCTACAGTGAAGATTTAATTGTTTGACACCATTATTGAAGACAATTTCCAGTCCACTTTAGCACATAATTTCCAACTAGGATTTAAAACCAAGATCTGAAATCTTTAGGCAGTTAATATGTTAATATGTTTCTCGTTCATCTCCTTCTGGCACTGCATCATGGCAAGTTATTGTAAGGAATTAAATTGATAGCAGATAGATAGATAGATAGATAGATAGATAGATAGATAGATAGATAGATAGATAGATAGATAGATAGATTAGAAAAGCTGTTGATTTTGATGAGATTTATTTATCCAAATAAAGGTCCTTAATTAACAATAAGCCTCAATGAAAGATTCCATTTCATACTTTCAACACAATCTGATTTGATCTTCTCATTTTAAAGATAAACTAATTGTTTCATCTTGAAATGTAATTATTTATCTACAGAAATACTTGCACATCACATACACCCAGAGTCTGTATCATTTTTGGATCTAGGACAACTCGCCACGAGAGTTACATTAATATCAAAAAAATGATGGAATTGAATCATTAAAGAAAGGATGGCAAAGGAAGGACAAAATGAAATGTGAATGACAAAAAATAATTGTTCAAAACATATTTTAAATAATTAACTTGAATTGTTAAATTGTCCCCTGGCAAATTGTTGTGTGGTGAGTTGCCATGTTGTGTTGTCCTGCAGTGAGTTGTTCCATTGTATAGTTTACAAACATACATCTATTTTGCTTCTCCAGCCATCAAGTAGTATGTAACTTTTTTTTATTAGCTTGAGGGGTCTGATGGAGGAAGATGTTGAAGGATAGACCAAGTGATGAAAGCAGCACGGTGCCATGACAACAGAAAATTTGTCCCTTTTGTATGTTCATTGTAAAGTTTCCAGCACCTATAAAAGGGATTGAGCTTTTCTTACAATGGAATGGATTCTGCTTTAATCATTTTCACAATATCAATCAATATCAATATCAACTTCCAATGCTGTAATGACCTCCATCATTAAGCCATCACAAATTAAACATTCCCTGGTGACAAATGCAAATTGTTACTGAATTTTCATTGGTATCTAAATTTAATTTACCTAAAATGTGCAGGCATATTTATTCATTTTATATATTCTTTAGCTGAGAAAGGCATTTATATTTGCCTCCATTCAAACATGAAATCAAATGTGGGGAGATTCAACAAAGTAAAACATATGCGCGTGCAATTCATAATTAAGTTATGAAATTCACAAGTATCAGCTGAAAGAAATCATTAATTTAGATGGTTTTAAAAGAGAATTCATGGAGGATAGGCTATCAGATATTACAAGGTTTGATATCTGTATGTTATCTCTTGAATGATAGGAAGCATCACTGAATGTCATTACTTGACAGAAAAAGGTTGAAAAGGATTACTAAGAATAAGTTTACTGAAAATAAAATAAAATGCTTCAGAAATATCAGCAGCATAACATTTACATATTGTTGCAAAGAAAATTCTTTATAGTGACCATCTTTATCTATTATCCTCTTGTCTGCTTGTAAAATCTCAGGCTGCATCTGATTGAAACAAAACACTTGAAACAAATGTTTTGATTACAATTGTTCCTGATCCAATAGGACACTTGTTATTGTATATTAACTGCTGGCGAACTCTTATGTTGATTGTTAATTAACTGCAGAAAGTACAGTCCTGCATTGCACACTGCCAATGACAACTTTATTCAAAATGGATAAGGATATTTTCAATATGTTTGAACCACATCACTTCAGTTGTTGTGCCAGTTTAAAAAAATGGTTCCACTCTCATCCATTATCCTTCCAAGATTGCTGCTTTCCCTGACCTCATAGGCCATTCTTTCTAGAATAATAATAAAATGTTATTGTTACAGAATAATAAAAGGAGAAAAAAATAGCTAAAGCAAGACTGGATTCAGTTACAGAAGCTGGGGAACTTTCAGTGGATTTACAACTGATAAGCCAAGACGGTGGCTTAGAAAGGGATGTTTCACTGGATCCAAGAAAGACACTGGTTGAGGTTTTAAAATTCAGAAGAGAAATACAAATGGCAAGCCAAAAGACAATTTTCTTTCTGATAGGATTTACAAAACAGGTTTGTTAAGAACCTCAAAAAAGACAAATCCAATAATTGAATGAACTAAAGATTTAAGACTGTTAGAAGTAAAGGAAGAAATATAAAGTTGGTTTATTTGATCAAAGTTAAAACAAGATATGTTTCATAACTCTTTATGAAATTTCTGCTGATACCAGACCAAAAAAATATGATGTTTTATAGAGATGAGATATGGAGAGATAATTGTTTGTTACCTAAGGGTGGAATGCAAAGTCACTAAATTATATTTGTTTATACTTATGATGAAGGTTGGAAATCATTACTATTTCTTTTCTATTTATATTATATTCTTCTCTCTTTCTTCTGTCTTTCTTCTTATTTTTCCTTGCATGTTTTATTGCTTTTCTTTCTCCTGCCTTTTTTGATTCAATTTTTACTTTATATTAGATTTTACTATTTTAATTTTTGTTTAAAATATAGTGTAATATAAATGTGAAGCTGGGGAACTTTCTTGCATGAGGAACAAGTCAACTAAATTGGAATTTTGCCCTTGGTATGGAAGCATTTATCAAATTACTGTTTCAGACAAAATTGCCATTTTTTCTTATCAGTAAAACAGTTTTTCTCATCTGCATTTAGCAGAACTCTATAAAATATCTGAACTACATTTTTATAGCAATTCTGCATGAAGCTTTCTATGTTTATGTAAGTTTTTAACTGACTTCTAAGACCTCTCCATGAAATCAAATCTGAGTCACCATTTTGTTCAACCTATTTAATGTGTCCTGGATTGCTTTCTCCTTCAAATGCTTCTTAACTTCCTCCATGACTCACAGAGGTTAATGCCACTAAAATGCTATCAAGATGAAAAATGTGTTATTTTTTCTGACACATAACTAATAACGCTAAATGTGTTATTGTTGTTGTCAGCAATAAAAATAAATAATGGCCATTCTAAATTTTGCTTAGCTCAAGAAAAGCTTGCATAATGATGGCTTGCAACTGTACTGCTGCAGACACTGTAGGATTTCCAAGTTTGTACTATAACTCTCTTCACTGTTAAAAACAGAATAGCCAGAGGCTGAACAGCAGGCCAACAGAGATGATTCTTTGCCTTCTGAGCTGAAAAACTCCATTCACTGTTTCAATATATCTTTTATTTCATTTTATTTTTTCATTTAAATTGAATTGCAGAAGTAGAAACAAGAAAACACAAAGAAAATAACAATACAAATTTATTTATTTATTTATTTGGTTTGTCATATTGCTTACAAGATAATAGGTATAAGTAAAAACATAGTTATGAATATATGGATACATATAAGAAAAATAAAAAAATAAAAGAAACAATAGGACAGGGATGGTAGGCATGTTGGTGTGCTTATGCACACCCCCTACAGACCTCTTAGGAAAGGGGTAAAATCAATAGTAGACAGTCTACGGCAGGAATTGCCAACCTTTTGGACCTCAGGGACCACCAAAGTCATAATTTTTGATCCCAGGAACCACTAACTGGTTCTGTGGACATGGCCTAATTTGTGGGTATGGCTTGGTAGTCATGTGATTGGCTGGGCATGGCTTATATGTAAATATTATAAATATTTATATAAATATTGATTTTTTTTATAAAAAAGAGCAACTTTTACCCCAAATCAGGCAGAGCAAGCAGATTGAGTTGCTCACAGAATCATTCAGTGATCTATCTATCTGCCATCGGATAGCTCAGTCTCTCAAATTTGCTTGCCGTGAGTCTGCACTGAATTTGCTTGCAAGCAAATCTTCAGTCCTAAGGGAGGTTCGGCAGAGCCGAAGATATAAAGGCTAGCTAGAAAGCAAGAAATCCAACCATTTTCTGCTTCCTAGCTAATCTAAATCTCCCAGCACAACAGAACAGATGATGGTTGAAAAAAGGAAAAATAGAAATTTTAGCAGACAAGTTTGCCGGGTAAGGAGTGAGTGGGCGAAGAGCGTTCCTGCGGGTGGCATAGTCTTGTGTTTCTGCGTTGTCTGGATTAATTGCTTTGGGGGGGTGCTCTGGGGGTGAGATTTCTTTGCGGCCCACCAAAATTTTCTCAAGGCCCACCAGTAGGCCACGGCCCACTGGTTGGCAACCACTGTACTAGAGAGTAGGTTGTTTGTCTCTAAGTGGAAGATGATGGACTGGTTAATAATTGATTCCGTGACTTTACAGGTGACGCAGCATAGAGATTGGTCTGTAATTTTCAACTAGGCTGGAGTCTCCCTTTTTGAAGATGGGGATGACCGTGACTTGTGACCATATTTTTGTCAAGGAACTGGTCCTGAAAGATTTTTCAAAGATTATGCTTAGAGGTTCAGTTATGGCAGTAGATAGCTGCCATACATTTTCAAGGAAAACAACAATCCTGTGTAAAATGTGCTGGGGAAAAAATATTAGTCAAGTATATATAGGTAGTCCTTGACTTATGACCACAATTGAGCCCAAATTTTCCATTGCTAAGCAAGACAGGCATTAAGTGGGCTTTGCCTCATTTTATGACCTTTCTTGCCACCATTAGGGGACTGGAGGCTAAAACATATGAAGAATGGTTACTGGAATTGGGTATGTCTGGTTTAATGAAAAGAAGAGCTAGAAATAACATGATAGCCGGGCTCCAATAATATCTCAGGGGTTGCCACAAAGAAGAGGGAGTCAAGCTATTCTCCAAAGCATCTGAGGGCAGGACAAGAAACAATGGATGGAAACTAATTAAGGAGAGAACCAACCTAGAACTAAGAAGAAATTTCCTGACAGAACAATTAATCAGTAGAACAGCTTGCCTCCAGAAGCTGTGAATACTTCAACACTGGAAGTGTTTAAGAAGAGATTGGACAACCATTTGTCTGAAATGGTATAGTGTTTCCTGTCTGAGCAGGGGGTTGGAGTAGAAGACCTCCAAGGTCCTATTCTATTCTATTCTATTCTATTCTATTCTATTCTATTCTATTCTATTCTATTCTATTCTATTCTATTCTATTCTGTTCCATTCCATTCCATTCCCTACTCTATTCTACTCTACTCTACTCTATTGTGTAAAATTGTTTAAGTGAAACACTGCAGTTGTTAAGTTAGTTATACCATTGTTAAGTTAGTTATACCATTGTTAAGTGAACCTGGCTTCCCCATTGACTTTGCTTGTCAGAAAAATCACAAGACGTGATCAATGGCAAGGACCCCAGGGCATTACATCATTATGAGTCACTTGCCAAGCGTCTGAATTTTGATTACATGGCCATGGGATTTTGCAATGGACATAAGTGTGAAAACCGTTTATAAGCCACTTTTTTCAGCATCATAATAGTGTTAAGAAAAATTGAGACATTGATCCAATATTGAGCATCTCATACTGTAAAAAAATATGGATGCCTCAAAGTTTTGCTCTGCTAGCTTGCTGTCTTCTTTCATTATAGTTAATGCTATTAAACCTGGGTTTTTTTCTGATTAACCTTTGACAATATTGCACTGGTATGTTCACTGTTATCTGTTCTTACTATATCAAATCACATCTTCTGGCATCATTTTTAAAAATTTCCATTTAAAATATTGGAACCATTGTATAATAAGATGTGATATTTTGAAAAACTGAGATGTGTTTTTGTTCAGACTGAATTTTTAGCACAATTTAACTGGATATAAGTTCATTGCTGACTCTGGGTCTCCTGGGAAGTTTGGAAAAACAAGCCTAATCTCAACTTTATATACACAGACACATATGCAGAAATACAAAAGAGTTGAAATCAGCTAAAATAATGCTAGTTAATTAAAAGTACATTAAATTTGCAGTGGCAAAGTCTGAACACAATTAGGGTTAATCAAATTTGCATTGCCTCTGATTGCAGTTGGTGAAATTGGATCTCTCTTTTTACAGAGGAGTTAATCCACGAGCAATACCTTTCAGATGAACAACTTAAATGAAACAGTTTAGCAATGGACTGAAAATATTTGTTTCAGTAGAGATATTAACATAACCTTAACGCTTGAACACTAAAATGAGTTATCATTTGCTTTGGGTTTTTAAATCTTAATTCTTTATTAAATTTCTTGCAATATTATTGTCATCATCTTCTCATCACTCCTTATCACCCATCCCTTGTGACTGTATGGCTGTAACTTTGTCACTTGTATCCTTACAATTTATATTGACTGTTTCCTAGTATGATTTGATTGCTTATTGTACCCTATGACTATCATTAAGTGTTGTACCTTATGATTCTTGACTCTTGACGAATGTATCTTTTTTTTTATGTATACTGAGAGCATTTGCACCAAGACAAATTCCTTGTGTGTTCAATCACACTTGGCCAATAAAGAATTCTATTCTATTCTATTCTATTCTATTCTATCATTCTTGGTTGTAACCTATATCTGCATACACAGCCAATCTGGTCTAGTAGTTAAGATACCAGGCTAGGAACCAGGACACTGTGAGTTCTAGTCCTACCTTAACCATAAAATATGTGCCTACTTCTTTAAAAAGCTATCCACTGCCATAGCCAAACATCTAAGCATAATCTTTGAAAAATCTTTCAGGAGCAGCTCCTTGCCTAACCTATGGTCACAAGCCCCATCTTCAAAAAGGGAGACACCAACCTAAATAAAATAAAAGCCAACTGAGTGGCTTTGAGGCAGTTACTCTCTTTCAGCCCAACCCACCTCACAGAGTTTTTATTGTGGGGAAAATAGAAGGAGGTGGAAAGTAGGTTGGATATGTTTGCCACCTTGAGTTATTTGTAAAAATAATAAAGATAGGAAACAAATAAAACTGCAAGATTGTATTGTGAATGGAATGGAATGGAATAGAATAGAATAGAATAGAATAGAATAGAATAGAATAGAATAGAACAGAACAGAACAGAACAGAACAGAACAGAACAGAACAGAACAGAATAGAATAGAATAAATTGGAAGGTACCTTGGAGGTCTTTTAGTCCAATCCACTTCCTCAGACAGGAAACCCTATACCATTATAGACAAATGGTTGTCCAATCTCTTCTTTAAAACTTCCAGTGTTGGAGAATTCACAATTTCTGGAGGCAAGTTGTTCCACTGGTTAATTGTTCTGTCTGTCATGCCCCTGGTGGAGACTGACTCTGAGGAGAGGAAGAACAGCCGACAGGGAGTGGAAATGTGGCTCTGGAGGTTGTGGAGGAGGCTGGGGAAGGGTAGGGCTGGCTGGGCAGTCAGAGGAGGACCCAGGCCCATCCCCTCTCCCTCCTAGGGCACACAAGGAAGATAAGATAAGGGAGAGACATGGTCTACTGGGGAGGAGAGGGGCTTGATTCTCTTCATGGGCTGCAGCTGTGACAACTGGATAAGAGGATGGACATGTGTATGGGAGAGTGCTGGAAACAAAGCATGGAAATATCTCTAGTTTATTGTTCCTCTCTGAGTTTGGCGTCCTTCCCAGTGTGTATTCTGATATCTGTGGATATCTTTAAGCCCTTATCTTGGCTGGTTTCTGTTGTTTTTTTACTCTTTATAATTTAAACAGCATTTCCTCCTTCTTGTAACTGCTTGTGTGCGAGTTTTTTTGTCTCCAGTCAAGAATATTTGGAGCTTGGAAGCAAAGTGAAGGAATAAAAGGGGCTTTGCCTGTTTTTTTGTGACTGTGTTTATTTTGTATCCCATCCTGGGTCATCACATTATCAGGAAATTTCTCTTTAGTTCTAGGTTGCTTCTCTCCTTGATTAGTTTCCACCCATTGCTTCTTGTCCTGCCCTCAGGTGCTTTGGAAAATAGCTTGACTCCCTCTTCTTTGTGGCAGCCCCTGAGATATTGGAACACTGCTATTATGCCACCCTAGTCCTTCTTTTCATTAAACCAGACATACCCAATTCCAGTAACCATTCTTTAAATGTTTTAGCCTCCAGTCCCAGTATAATAGAAAAGTAGATTGTGCAAATATATTATTATCCATAATACATTTATTGTGATTACTGTAATTAAAATATAGGATTTAATTAAAAATATGTCTTTCAATCAAATTAACTATATTTTCCTTGTGCCTTGAGATTTTTAAAAATATAGTATTTAGTTTTCTTATTTTCTTTGGTTTTGTTTTTATATGGGATATATTTGACTTTAATAGTTTTTCTCAGAAAAATAACACAGTAACAACATTATGTTATAAATTTATCACCTTAAAAAGTGTTATTTGGTCCATTGTATGGCATTTTGAATGTATGAATCAGCATACAATTATGTGTGACAAATACGCCACATTAAAAAAAAAAGCATTTGCTTATTTATTTTGAAGAAATGAGTCTGCTTGATTCAGGCTCAAACATATTTCAGTTTTTAATATTATATATTCAATTTAGCCATGAAATGTCAGAACAAATTCTGTGTAAAAAATATTGATTCTGACAACACACTGCATTATCTTCCAGAATTAAATTAGTGGTGGCATCTTAGTTAAAATTGCTTGAAGGAAGGCAGGTATCATTATTGTCATTTTAAAAATAGTTATCATTGATTTTAATTCTTGCCCCGCTAATCATTCTTATGTTGAGTTTTACCAAATTCTAATTAGTTTTTTTCCCTGCATTGCTACTTCCTCTCCTTCTTCCCCAATTCTTCAAATAGTGAAAGTTTAATTAGAACACTACAGTTTAAAGTTTACTTAGGAAGGGAATATGCAAAGTTTGAACTTCTTGTTTACAATTTTACATTTGTGCTGCCCACTTTTGGATACTTTTATCGCTATTTTAATATCTACATACATTCATTTTACTGCAGTTTTCCCTAATATAGGTAGTTCTGCAACAATCTATCCTGATTTCTTTACATTATTTTAATTATTATCCACATGTTGAGGGGTGGATATAAAAGGATCCAGAAACAGAATTAAATTGTAAAATACAGAAAAACATTTGAATATGCAAGTTTAACATTAATGGTGTTCCTTACCTGAACTGAGTTGTCCCTGAAAAGCAGGCATGCCATATAATGTTTATCATTTTTATTATGATATATACAGGGATGGGATCAGATCGGTATAACTACCGGTTCTGTTGCTCTACGTCGTGCACGCATGCGCGAGTCGCGCAAGTCGCCCGAGTCGCGCAAGTGCAATTTACGACCTGCTGAGCTGCCTGGACAGCTGAACAGCACTGCGTGCAAATGCGCAGTGGTGGGAAAAGCCCTTTTTTCCTGCTTTTTCAACCGCAGCTGTGTCGCGCAAAGCAGCTACTGTTGAAAAAGCAAGAAATAAAGGTCAGGTAAGAGCCTGGGCCGTCATGTGGGCCAAAGCAGCATCAGACATAGAACCGGTTCTATGTATGCTCTCTGTTTGCTGCTTTTCAGAGCAACCGGTTCTACAGAAGTGGACAGAACCGGTAGAATCCCACCCCTGGATATATGTGAGAAATGAACATAAACTGTCCAAGATCCCCTTTCCTGCTGCCTTCCTTTGCTTGCCTGATCTCCTCAAGCGAGGTCTAATTTTGATCTTTCCTCCTAACTCAATCTTTTGCTACAAAATTCTGAATCAGAAGATGGAAGAAGAAACAAAATTTCCCTAGTCCACATCAATTTTTGTCATCAGTGTCTTCAAAAATGGCTATCTTACTTGTTACTCATTTGTGGCCACTTCCCACACATTCATTAACCAGAAGAAAAGTTGGTGAAACTGCTCCAGTCATTTTGTCTGTTCTTCCTATTATCTCAGTTTGTTTGTTTGTTTGTTTGGGGGGATGTTACTTGTAGGGCTTTTAATTGATTTTAAATGGTTTTAGCTTTTTAACTCCTTGATTGTTTTATTTTCCAGCCACCTATTTAATCTTTTTAACTTCATTTTAAATATTGTACTTATGATTGTATTTTATTCGGCTGTACACTATCCCAGGTCCCATTGGGAGAAGGGGGCGGTATATAAGATTGATTAATAAATAATGATAAATAATAAATGTTCTGGCCTAGGCTTCCCCAACAGCATGAAGCCAACTCCTCGTCCCAATGAACCCCTTTTA